>OZ020481.1:23257899-23267899 GCA_963971345.1 Andrena flavipes | reverse complement strand
CTTCCTTCCAGGTCGACGGAAAGACACCCCACTGAAGGCACCCGTTGAAGAGCCGCACAAGCTGACCGGGGATTATCTTACAAGCTGCCTTTAGGGCACAGACCTCAACAAGGTCTGTCCCAGGCGCTTTGTTGTTCTTAAAGGTCCTAACGGCATCTATAACGTCCGCTTCCGTGAACGGATCAGCGTCCGTTGTGCCGGGCGCGACTCGCGCGCTCTCCCTAATGATACGCTGCGCCGGCGTATCATCTTCCTCCCGGTCATCGGGGACGTGAACATCCAAAAGTGAACTGGCAGTTTCACTCGCGCTCATCGTGTATCCATTACCACGCCGGAGAGTGCTAATCACTCTCGCTACTTGGAGTTTATTCGCCTGGAGCTTATATACGAAACCCCAGGGCTCCGAGTTTCCGTTCGACGTTACATATCGACGCCAGCTCGTGAGCTTCGTCCTTTTCACCACCCTGTTGTAATTTCGCAATGAATAGCGATACAACAGTTGCAGTTGGTGGCGAGCCGGCGCGTCTCGCTCCTTTTGAAAATTCCGCCTCTGCCTGTGCACGGCCTTCTTGAGCTCTGTTAGCTCTTGTGTCCACCATGGGTTGGACTTCCTAAATACTCTCTTTCTTGGCATAGCTGCGGTACAGGCATCAGTAATGACACCTGTAAGCGCACTTGCCATTTCTCTAACTTCTTCCGCGGACTCCAGCCGGAGGTCCTCAAGCCTAGATCTAGAAAGATCAGCCAGGCTTTCAGCGTACCGCTTCCAATCAGCCCGATGTATGTCGAACCGAGTGCCAGCGGAACTCTGCTCCACCGCTCGAGCCTTCTGGACCCCCAATCTAATGTCCACGGCTCTATGGTCACTTGTGACCCAGTCGCACCTCACGTTCCAGCTTTTGATATAAAGCAGCATGGAAGCGGACGCCAGAGTGACATCGATGTACGATTCTCCCTCCGACGTCCAGTAAGTAGGCGTCTGAGCCCCCCCATTGACCACTTCCATGCCATATGACCGTATGAGGTCTTCCACCTTCTCACCTCTATCGTCTGTACTCTGCGGGCCCCAGAGTGACGACCGGGCATTGGCATCTACCGATACTAACAGCCTCTTCCCCCTCAGCGCTTGAAACACCATCTCGAGGTGCCTGAGATGCCCCTCGATCTCGTCACTAAACTGGAAATACAGTGAAGCCACGTAGAACGAGAAGCCGGGGGCCAGCACTTCCGCACATACACAGTGGGTCGTGCTTAGCTGCGAGACGAACACCAAATCGAGCAGGTCATTACATAGGGCAACCGCAGCCCACGGCCTTTGTGAGCTTACGGCTGCTACCTTTGCTCGTATCCCTAATCCTGCAACTAAATAGCTCGAGCCATCACGTCTGACGTGGGGTTCCTGCAGTAGCAGCACGTCAAATCGCTTCTTGGCTACAAGCTGCCTAACCTCTCCTGCTACTTTTCCAGAACGTTGCATGTTCAATTGCAACATTCTGATCCCCATGGTCGCATTCGCGTTCGCGGATGGAATCGCGTACCTTGAAGGTCTTTTTATACTCGTATCGTTCGAATGGGGTCCTACCTCACCGGGACTTGACGTTATTTCGGACGCAACGGACGTGAGCAATGACGCTTTTCTACACGTCGTCCTATTCGCGATCACGTTCGCGGTATCATTCGCGGTCTCGGAGCTATTCGCGGAGCTAGTGCCTATATTTGCAGCTGCTGCAATTTCAATTTCCTCGCCTTGCTCAGTCGGGCTTTTCCGCCCACACCTGAGCCGCTTCACGCGCCTCGTCATCTCTACTTGGACGGTACGAAGACCGAGAACCTGTTGGGACTGCACCGCCGTCGGTGCGGAGATTGTGGAAGCACACCCGGGCGCAGCCCGACAGACGGAGTTCCTTGATCGAGCCTCCCGCGTTACCGAGCGCGTCACCGGGCGGCTCCGCAACTCGACAGCGGGTGCATCCATCGTTGGCCTCCACTCACCTCCCATACGAGAGAGGTTGCTGGAGACTCTGGAACTCCGCCGACACTCCACGATGACACGCTCGAGTCCAGCTCCCACCCGGAGATCCGAATGGGGAGCGAGTTTACCTCCGGAGTATTTTGAACTCGGGCATGCCATCATGATTTTTTATGAGTTTTGTTTGGCTGAAAATGTAATATTTGTTATTAGTGAGGAGCGGCCCCAGTTCCAACGCCTCCTGGTTCGGAAACGTCGGGCCCGGAGGCCGCATGTAGGCTCGTTTCCTTATCTCGCTTTAGTCAAACGAGGGAAGGAAGGAAGCGGAGAGCCCAGTAGGAGGAGGTTTTAGGATGTCAAAAGGATAAAAGGAAAAAAGGAAAAGGAATTTTTGGATAGGTTATTTTCTCCTCTCTTCTCTTCTTTTCTCTTCTTCTTCTTGTTCTTCTTCTTCTTCTGCTCTTCTTCTTCTTCTTCTCTTCTTCTATTCTCCTTCGTATCTCCGTATCTCGTCGTTCTAATACCGTGGCATTAGCCATGCCACGGCAGTTCTAAATGCCTTTCGCATTTATTTTGGTATCTGTTTCAAATGCATTCGCATTTGCTTTTGGTATCTGTTAAATGCCTTCGCATTTTTGGTTTCTGTTTAAATGCTTTCGCATTTTTCATATTTTCATTTCTCATATCTCATATCTGTTCTAATACCGTGACATTTGTCGTGTCACGGCAGTTCTAAATGCCTTCGCATTTTTTTTGGTATTTGGTTCAAATGCATTCGCATTTGCTTTTGGTATCTGTTAAATGCCTCCGCATTTTTGGTCTCTGTTAAATGCTTTCGCATTTCGTATATATATACATATCGTATCTCCGTTCTAATACCGTGACATTTGTCATGCCACGGCAGTTCTAAATGCATCCACATTTATTTTGGTGTCTGTTCAAATGCAGTCGCATTTATTCTTGGTATCTGTTCAAATGCGTTCGCATTTGTTTTTGGTATCTGTATAAATGCATTCGCATTTGCTCGTCCCGATCAATTCCGTAAACAACTTCTAGCGCCCCGTGAAGGCATTGATCGTGACTTGAGGCACCAGAGGCTGTATGTTCGCTTAGTGCCCCCATATCCATAGTCCCTGGGACCCACCCGACACAGCACCCCCATCTCGCCACCAGTACTTGATTGCCCAGCCATCAGGGCAAATTCTCAAGCACCAGCAGCGTATTACTTTAACATCCCCAAGCTACCTTGGTATAGGGCTTAGGGACGTATTACTTTGCCTTCGGGTGAGTTGATACCCACGGCGACATATTGCCTCGCCGTCAGACTCAGCGAGCCTCGCTCAACCATCAGAGCGAATCCCAAAGTCTTAACGGCGTATTGCTTGCCGCCACGGGCTACCAAGTCCCAGCGGCGTGTTGCTTTGCCGTATGACTTACTTCAACGTCCCCAATCTACCCTGGAATAAGGCTTAGGGACGTATTACTTCGCCTTTGGGCGAGTTGATACCCACGGCGACACATTGCCTCGCCGTCAGACTCAGCGAGCCTCGCTCAACCAACAGAGCGAATCCCAAAGTCTTAACGGCGTATTGCTTGCCGCCACGGGTTACCAACTCCCAGCAGCGTGTTGCTTTGCTTCCCGACATATTTATTGAAACTGAACTGACCCCTAATGGCGCATTGCTTTGCTTCGCCTCACCTGGGCTATTTTTGGCACCCACGGCAGCATTTATGCACCGCTGCCGAACTCCACGGGGATTCGCCCACCTCTAAAACGAATCCCACAAGTTCCAACAGCGTATTGCTTGCTACCATAGGTTACCAAGCCTTAGAGGCGTGTTGCTTTGCCCTGGGATGACCTAAGTCCCAACGGCATATTGCATTATCTTGCCTTGCCTCACCCGGGGCTTTTTAGCACCCACGGCAGCATTTTTGCATCGCTAATGGACTCCATGGGATGTCATCTTTACAAGACGAATCCCCGGAGTCCCAACAGCGTATTGCTTGCTACCACAGATTGCCAAAGCCCCAGCATCGTATCGCTTTACCGTGGGACGAACCCAACGGTATCCTTCCGCGGGGCATTAATCCCCGCGGTGAGCTTTATTGCCTATCTGCTGAAACTCCAAGTTCCAGCAGCGTATTGCTTTACCGAGGGACGAACCCAACGGTTTCTTTCCGCGGGGTACTACCGGACCCCGCGGCGTGCTACTTTGCCTATCCAGCTATTTGGTGGCGAACCAAACCACAGTGCCAGGGGACTTATAAAATTTCCCGGCGTATTGCTTCTTCGAAGCATGAGGGCCATGGGCCCTTCTCTGTTTTATACACCCTAGTACGGTAGCACCGCAGCAATTGCAATTTTAAGCTCAAAGCAATAAAATGGAGCGCTGCAAGGCAACACCCCATAGCTCTCTCTATCAAAGTTCTAACGGTTGCAAAGCAACGAGCAGAGTGCCTTACGACTCTCCGCATAAGTGTCTGTAGCATAGAGCAACGAGCAATTTCAAGCTTAAAGCAATAAAATGGAGTGCTGCAAGGCAACACCCCATAGCTCTCTCTATCAAAGTTCTAACGGTTGCAAAGCAACGAGCAGAGTGCCTTACGACACTCCGCATAAGTGTCTATAGCATAGAGCAATGAGCAGCTTCAAGCTTAAAGCAATAAAATGGAGCGCTGCAAGGCAACACCCCATAGCTCTCTCTATCAAAGTTCTAACGGTTGCAAAGCAACGAGCAGAGTGCCTTACGACACTCCGCATAAGTGTCTGTAGCATAGAGCAATGAGCATTATGCGAGTTAAACGTATCCAGTCATGCGGCCTTCATGACTGGTATACTCGATACGGCGTGCACCGGCAGATAAATGCAACTTCGGTTTAAGGCACTAAAAAGCCTTCCAACCTTTCTCTCCTGTATCCGTCATTCATTCATGATCGGTATACAACAACATCTTTAGCATCACATAAATGCAATCTCATTTCAGTTTCATGTCTAAGGTTGCAAAGCAACATGGCAGAGTGCCTATGGCACTCCGCATAGGTATCTGTAGCATAAAGCAATGAAGCAGTATGCGAATGCGAATTCAAGTCTCAAAAGTTGCAAAGCAACAGAGCAGAGTGCCTTTCGACACTCCGCATAGGTATCTGTGGAAGCGATGCAGCAAGCCGCATCGCCTCTTCTAGCGTGGTACTGAGTCGAATGGTTTCAGGACTATGTGAAACCACCTCCCCTTCCCTCTCTTAGAAGTGGTTTCGCTAGAAAGTAGATAGGGACAGAGGGAATCTCGTTAATCCATTCATGCGCGTCACTAATTAGATGACGAGGCATTTGGCTACCTTAAGAGAGTCATAGTTACTCCCGCCGTTTACCCGCGCTTTTTTGAATTTCTTCACGTTGACATTCAGAGCACTGGGCAGAAATCACATTGCGTCAACACCCTCGGGGGCCATCGCAATGCTTTGTTTTAATTAGACAGTCGGATTCCCCTAGTCCGTGCCAGTTCTGAGCTGAGCGTTGAATGGCGGCCGAAGAGGACGACCACGACGGTGAAACCGACACGGAAGCCTCGCAGCAAGGAAGATCCGCGGGAGGCGATGGCACGGGACCGAGCTCGGATCCCGGATGCGAGACCGAAATCCCGACCGTTCACCTCACCCAGGCCCGGCTCGTCAACCAAACCCGTTTCCCAACCAAGCCCGACACGCCCCGCTCCTCAGAGCCAATCCTTATTCCGAAGTTACGGATCCAATTTGCCGACTTCCCTTACCTACATTAATCTATCGACTAGAGGCTCTTTACCTTGGAGACCTGCTGCGGATATGGGTACGAACCGGCGCGACACCTCCACGTGGCCCTCTCCTGGATTTTCAAGGTCCGAGGGGAAGATCCGGACACCGCCGCAACTGCGGTGCTCTTCGCGTTCCAAACCCTATCTCCCTGCTAGAGGTTTCCAGGGAACTCGAACGCTTATACAGAAAAGAAAACTCTTCCCGGATCTCCCGACGGCGTCTCCAGGTCATTTTGGGTTACCCCGACGAACACTCTTACGAGGGCCCGAATGGTTTGCGGTTCCGCTACCGGGTTCCGGAATAGGAACCGGATTCCCTTTCGCCCAACGGGTGTGTGTCTCAAAAAAAACTGTTTTAGGACACCACATCTGCATAGGATTTCTCTTAGGGCTTAGGATCGACTGACTCGTGTGCAACGGCTGTTCACACGAAACCCTTCTCCACGTCAGTCCTCCAGGGCCTCGCTGGAGTATTTGCTACTACCACCAAGATCTGCACCGACGGTGGCTCCAGGCAGGCTCACGCCCAGACCCTTCTGCGCACACCGCCGCGACCCTCCTACTCGTCAGGGCTTCATGGAGGACGGTCACCCGCGAGCGGGTGGCACGTCCCTCCCCACTTGCCGCTGACGGCGGAGTATAGGCGCGACGCTTCAGCGCCATCCATTTTCAGGGCTAGTTGCTTCGGCAGGTGAGTTGTTACACACTCCTTAGCGGATTCCGACTTCCATGGCCACCGTCCTGCTGTCTTAAGCAACCAACGCCTTTCATGGTATCCCATAAGCGTCGACTTAGGCGCCTTAACTCTGCGTTTGGTTCATCCCACAGCGCCAGTTCTGCTTACCAAAATTGGCCCACTTGGCACTCTGATTCAATATAATCTCGTGGCTTCATGATCCAAGCAAGCCAGAGATCTCACCCATTTAAAGTTTGAGAATAGGTTGAGGTCGTTTCGGCCCCAAGGCCTCTAATCATTCGCTTTACCAGATGAAACTCGCACACGTTCGCGTAGGAACGAGCGAGTGCCAGCTATCCTGAGGGAAACTTCGGAGGGAACCAGCTACTAGATGGTTCGATTAGTCTTTCGCCCCTATACCCAGTTCCGACGATCGATTTGCACGTCAGAATCGCTACGGACCTCCATCAGGGTTTCCCCTGACTTCGTCCTGACCAGGCATAGTTCACCATCTTTCGGGTCCCAACGTGTACGCTCTAGGTGCGCCTCTTCTCGCAATGAGAACGAGACGCCCCGGGAGTGCGAGGCCGCATCGTAACGCGGCCGATCCTCCCTCGGTCGACGCAAAGGTCGACCTTCACTTTCATTCCGCCTTTAGGTTTCTTTCTCCCAATGACTCGCGCACATGTTAGACTCCTTGGTCCGTGTTTCAAGACGGGTCCTGAGAGTACCCAAAGCAGTAGCGTCGCCGACCGGTAATTCGAAGCTTGGCCCAGTCCAAGGACACCGCCTGCTAACAGCTGGCCAGGCCCGGGGACGGCACCAGGTCCGTGCCTCCGGGTAAGAACTGACCGGGCTTGCGGCGGGCCTGACGCACACACATTCGAAAATGGATTGGTTGCGGCCCGATACCGTCTCAGAGTACCGTCGCGCAGCCGGCCAGGCGGCCGAGGGTCTGTCGCGTGCTCTGGGAGCAACGAAACAGGCAACCGCTCGGGCCGTAGACCGACACGCAACGGGTCGCGACGTTCTACTAGGGGAGAAGTGCACGACTACGTGGCCGGAACATTCGCCGCCGGTGGTGTACCCTCGTTAATGGAACCACGAAGGTCCATCCGGAGTATCGCGCACCGACGGGAGCCAGCCTCGTCGACGATGAATCTCCCCATTCGATCTTTTGGGTTTCTCAGGTTTACCCCTGAACGGTTTCACGTACTCTTGAACTCTCTCTTCAAAGTTCTTTTCAACTTTCCCTCACGGTACTTGTTCGCTATCGGTCTCGTGGTTGTATTTAGCCTTAGATGGAGTTTACCACCCACTTAGGGTTGCACTCTCAAGCAACCCGACTCTATGGAGAGATCCTCCCGAAACGCGTACCGGTCGCTACGGGCCTGGCACCCTCTCCGGGTAAGTGGCCCCATTCAAGATGGACTTGGACGCGGTGCGACGTCACGGGATAAACGGATCCTCCTGAACACTACAATTCCCTGCGGCGGAACCGCGGGATTCAGTGCTGGGCTAATTCCTGTTCGCTCGCCGCTACTAAGGAAATCCTTGTTAGTTTCTTTTCCTCCGCTTAGTAATATGCTTAAATTCAGCGGGTAATCTCGCCTACTCTGAGGTCGTCAATCGTTATATATTATACAAATGTGTCATCAGAGAAAAAAAACCGAGACCGCCAAGTAGAGAGAGAAGATATTTTGGAGAAGCGCGCGGCGCGCCTCCGGTATATGAATCATGCTCCCTCTTTTGGATATTGTCGTGTCGATGATGGTGATCATCGATCTCGTGTAGTATCCAGAGGTGCCATCGCATGATTTTTTCAGAGAAAAGGTACATTGGACTATCTCTCTTCTTCTCTAATCGAGAGAGAATTATAGAGTTCACCCCTACCTCTATTTGCGCCTCGCCAAAGTGTCTTTTCGTCGCGCATCGTCGATTCGATCAGAGACTCTCGCGGAACGACCACCGGTTTTTACTTTAACGTTCGTCCGCTATTATCAGCTTTGAGATTCCGCTATCCCTTCACGCCGCGAGCAGTGACTCGCAGCAGAGGGAACCGTGGAAAAATAAGCTTTTCTTCCGTGGACTGAACGACCGGCGAGACCCGCGGCTCTCGTATACGATCGACCAACAACGCGACAAAGACATGGGGCGATCGGGGAGACTCTTTCTCTTCAATTCTACGAAGTGAGAGTCTTTCCTTGCACACCTTTCGCGGCATCGGCGCCTTTCGGTTCGTCAAAGTTCAAATTCACGCAGCCGCGCCAACGAGGATTCAGAGAAACTGGGTACAGAAACGTTTTAAACGACGGCGTGGAGCGCAACCACTTCTCTTCTCATCGGATGTTTGGCGCATACAAACTACACTCTCTGTGTGTCGACGGAACGTGGCCATAGGGAGGGAATGACGAGAGGGCTAGGCGAGGCCACGCGCAACGACGGGGAAATAAATCGACCCGATCATGTTAACGAGTGGTTTTTTTATTTATCATCCCGCACAGGCGCCTCTCCATTCATGTACACCATCCTTGTGGATCTTCACGGCGTCCCGAAGAACGAGTATGTGTTGTTGTGCCCTCGATGTATAGATTGTGACTTTTCACTCTCACTGTCAAAACGACGACCCTCTTCTCTCTTTTTAAAATCCCTGGGGCCGCGTGAACGCGACGATATAGATCGGCGCGCACGTATGCCGCGCGCACTCCGCGCTCTATCTCTCTATCATCTCGCTCTTTTTTGGGTCTCTCTTTCTCGGGACAAATTTTTCATTTCAGGCGACGTCGGGAGCACGGTAAAAGATCTCGCGCGGAACGTGAAGGCATATTCTACACACCAGTGCGAGCGGAGAGGCCGCTGTGTGTGATCCAAGGGGAGCGGTGCAGCACACGGGCGGTCGTTATAAAGCAACGACGCACAACGCCGTGTAAGCACGCACGCGAGTCCCCAAACGATCATTCATCACATTCTCGCCTCTCTCTTTCTGGTTCTCGCACCGGAGAGAGTACACACGCTTCACGATTCTCACGCGAGCCCGTTGCAAACGCCGACGAACGACCCAACTTTCGCTCGTACGTCGCGTATCTCGCGTGTATCATTCGACCCGACTCCGAAACGCGTTACATCGTCGGAAACGCGAGACGGCGAGGATGTGAATACGCAGAGATCCGACGCAAGCAGTCTTTTGTACGTGATAACGACCCTCAGCCAGGCGTGGTCCAGGAATTGTATCCGTGGACCGCAATGTGCGTTCGAAATGTCGATGTTCATGTGTCCTGCAGTTCACACGTTGACGCGCAATTAGCTGCGTTCTTCATCGACCCACGAGCCAAGTGATCCACCGTTCAGGGTAATCGTGTTTTATTAAATATGTTCGTAATTTTATCTTTGTTCTCGGTTCGGGTGAAGCCGAGGCCCGTGCGCCTCCAACCAGCGCGCGAAGGAGGTTCGTCCGGGCGTCGCCAGCGTTGACGACACTGTGTGTGATTTGTGTCCAGGACGGGAACACCGTCGAAACGTACCGCGGCGGAAACACCGCGCGACACGTCCGACGGCCGAGCGTATATT
>OZ020481.1:23245399-23252899 GCA_963971345.1 Andrena flavipes | reverse complement strand
GGGACTTTGAAATTTTTCCGGAGCGATTGGAGTTATTCGCGATTATCTCGAAAACCAGCGCGACTACCGTGGTCGAACCATTATAGTAATACCTTCGCAATGGGCCGAGGAATCGAGTTCAATGGTTGTTTCGAGGATCGGTCGAGTTTGGCTTCGGACGATAGTGCCGGAGGACTCTGAAATCCGTCGGGACTTTGAAATTTTTCCGGAGCGATTGGAGTTATTCGCGATTATCTCGAAAACCAGCGCGACTACCGTGGTCGAACCATTATAGTAATACCTTCGCAATGGGCCGAGGAATCGAGTTCAATGGTTGTTTCGAGGATCGGTCGAGTTTGGCTTCGGACGATAGTGCCGGAGGACTCTGAAATCCGTCGGGACTTTGAAATTTTTCCGGAGCGATTGGAGTTATTCGCGATTATCTCGAAAACCAGCGCGACTACCGTGGTCGAACCATTATAGTAATACCTTCGCAATGGGCCGAGGAATCGAGTTCAATGGTTGTTTCGAGGATCGGTCGAGTTTGGCTTCGGACGATAGTGCCGGAGGACTCTGAAATCCGTCGGGACTTTGAAATTTTTCCGGAGCGATTGGAGTTATTCGCGATTATCTCGAAAACCAGCGCGACTACCGTGGTCGAACCATTATAGTAATACCTTCGCAATGGGCCGAGGAATCGAGTTCAATGGTTGTTTCGAGGATCGGTCGAGTTTGGCTTCGGACGATAGTGCCGGAGGACTCTGAAATCCGTCGGGACTTTGAAATTTTTCCGGAGCGATTGGAGTTATTCGCGATTATCTCGAAAACCAGCGCGACTACCGTGGTCGAACCATTATAGTAATACCTTCGCAATGGGCCGAGGAATCGAGTTCAATGGTTGTTTCGAGGATCGGTCGAGTTTGGCTTCGGACGATAGTGCCGGAGGACTCTGAAATCCGTCGGGACTTTGAAATTTTTCCGGAGCGATTGGAGTTATTCGCGATTATCTCGAAAACCAGCGCGACTACCGTGGTCGAACCATTATAGTAATACCTTCGCAATGGGCCGAGGAATCGAGTTCAATGGTTGTTTCGAGGATCGGTCGAGTTTGGCTTCGGACGATAGTGCCGGAGGACTCTGAAATCCGTCGGGACTTTGAAATTTTTCCGGAGCGATTGGAGTTATTCGCGATTATCTCGAAAACCAGCGCGACTACCGTGGTCGAACCATTATAGTAATACCTTCGCAATGGGCCGAGGAATCGAGTTCAATGGTTGTTTCGAGGATCGGTCGAGTTTGGCTTCGGACGATAGTGCCGGAGGACTCTGAAATCCGTCGGGACTTTGAAATTTTTCCGGAGCGATTGGAGTTATTCGCGATTATCTCGAAAACCAGCGCGACTACCGTGGTCGAACCATTATAGTAATACCTTCGCAATGGGCCGAGGAATCGAGTTCAATGGTTGTTTCGAGGATCGGTCGAGTTTGGCTTCGGACGATAGTGCCGGAGGACTCTGAAATCCGTCGGGACTTTGAAATTTTTCCGGAGCGATTGGAGTTATTCGCGATTATCTCGAAAACCAGCGCGACTACCGTGGTCGAACCATTATAGTAATACCTTCGCAATGGGCCGAGGAATCGAGTTCAATGGTTGTTTCGAGGATCGGTCGAGTTTGGCTTCGGACGATAGTGCCGGAGGACTCTGAAATCCGTCGGGACTTTGAAATTTTTCCGGAGCGATTGGAGTTATTCGCGATTATCTCGAAAACCAGCGCGACTACCGTGGTCGAACCATTATAGTAATACCTTCGCAATGGGCCGAGGAATCGAGTTCAATGGTTGTTTCGAGGATCGGTCGAGTTTGGCTTCGGACGATAGTGCCGGAGGACTCTGAAATCCGTCGGGACTTTGAAATTTTTCCGGAGCGATTGGAGTTATTCGCGATTATCTCGAAAACCAGCGCGACTACCGTGGTCGAACCATTATAGTAATACCTTCGCAATGGGCCGAGGAATCGAGTTCAATGGTTGTTTCGAGGATCGGTCGAGTTTGGCTTCGGACGATAGTGCCGGAGGACTCTGAAATCCGTCGGGACTTTGAAATTTTTCCGGAGCGATTGGAGTTATTCGCGATTATCTCGAAAACCAGCGCGACTACCGTGGTCGAACCATTATAGTAATACCTTCGCAATGGGCCGAGGAATCGAGTTCAATGGTTGTTTCGAGGATCGGTCGAGTTTGGCTTCGGACGATAGTGCCGGAGGACTCTGAAATCCGTCGGGACTTTGAAATTTTTCCGGAGCGATTGGAGTTATTCGCGATTATCTCGAAAACCAGCGCGACTACCGTGGTCGAACCATTATAGTAATACCTTCGCAATGGGCCGAGGAATCGAGTTCAATGGTTGTTTCGAGGATCGGTCGAGTTTGGCTTCGGACGATAGTGCCGGAGGACTCTGAAATCCGTCGGGACTTTGAAATTTTTCCGGAGCGATTGGAGTTATTCGCGATTATCTCGAAAACCAGCGCGACTACCGTGGTCGAACCATTATAGTAATACCTTCGCAATGGGCCGAGGAATCGAGTTCAATGGTTGTTTCGAGGATCGGTCGAGTTTGGCTTCGGACGATAGTGCCGGAGGACTCTGAAATCCGTCGGGACTTTGAAATTTTTCCGGAGCGATTGGAGTTATTCGCGATTATCTCGAAAACCAGCGCGACTACCGTGGTCGAACCATTATAGTAATACCTTCGCAATGGGCCGAGGAATCGAGTTCAATGGTTGTTTCGAGGATCGGTCGAGTTTGGCTTCGGACGATAGTGCCGGAGGACTCTGAAATCCGTCGGGACTTTGAAATTTTTCCGGAGCGATTGGAGTTATTCGCGATTATCTCGAAAACCAGCGCGACTACCGTGGTCGAACCATTATAGTAATACCTTCGCAATGGGCCGAGGAATCGAGTTCAATGGTTGTTTCGAGGATCGGTCGAGTTTGGCTTCGGACGATAGTGCCGGAGGACTCTGAAATCCGTCGGGACTTTGAAATTTTTCCGGAGCGATTGGAGTTATTCGCGATTATCTCGAAAACCAGCGCGACTACCGTGGTCGAACCATTATAGTAATACCTTCGCAATGGGCCGAGGAATCGAGTTCAATGGTTGTTTCGAGGATCGGTCGAGTTTGGCTTCGGACGATAGTGCCGGAGGACTCTGAAATCCGTCGGGACTTTGAAATTTTTCCGGAGCGATTGGAGTTATTCGCGATTATCTCGAAAACCAGCGCGACTACCGTGGTCGAACCATTATAGTAATACCTTCGCAATGGGCCGAGGAATCGAGTTCAATGGTTGTTTCGAGGATCGGTCGAGTTTGGCTTCGGACGATAGTGCCGGAGGACTCTGAAATCCGTCGGGACTTTGAAATTTTTCCGGAGCGATTGGAGTTATTCGCGATTATCTCGAAAACCAGCGCGACTACCGTGGTCGAACCATTATAGTAATACCTTCGCAATGGGCCGAGGAATCGAGTTCAATGGTTGTTTCGAGGATCGGTCGAGTTTGGCTTCGGACGATAGTGCCGGAGGACTCTGAAATCCGTCGGGACTTTGAAATTTTTCCGGAGCGATTGGAGTTATTCGCGATTATCTCGAAAACCAGCGCGACTACCGTGGTCGAACCATTATAGTAATACCTTCGCAATGGGCCGAGGAATCGAGTTCAATGGTTGTTTCGAGGATCGGTCGAGTTTGGCTTCGGACGATAGTGCCGGAGGACTCTGAAATCCGTCGGGACTTTGAAATTTTTCCGGAGCGATTGGAGTTATTCGCGATTATCTCGAAAACCAGCGCGACTACCGTGGTCGAACCATTATAGTAATACCTTCGCAATGGGCCGAGGAATCGAGTTCAATGGTTGTTTCGAGGATCGGTCGAGTTTGGCTTCGGACGATAGTGCCGGAGGACTCTGAAATCCGTCGGGACTTTGAAATTTTTCCGGAGCGATTGGAGTTATTCGCGATTATCTCGAAAACCAGCGCGACTACCGTGGTCGAACCATTATAGTAATACCTTCGCAATGGGCCGAGGAATCGAGTTCAATGGTTGTTTCGAGGATCGGTCGAGTTTGGCTTCGGACGATAGTGCCGGAGGACTCTGAAATCCGTCGGGACTTTGAAATTTTTCCGGAGCGATTGGAGTTATTCGCGATTATCTCGAAAACCAGCGCGACTACCGTGGTCGAACCATTATAGTAATACCTTCGCAATGGGCCGAGGAATCGAGTTCAATGGTTGTTTCGAGGATCGGTCGAGTTTGGCTTCGGACGATAGTGCCGGAGGACTCTGAAATCCGTCGGGACTTTGAAATTTTTCCGGAGCGATTGGAGTTATTCGCGATTATCTCGAAAACCAGCGCGACTACCGTGGTCGAACCATTATAGTAATACCTTCGCAATGGGCCGAGGAATCGAGTTCAATGGTTGTTTCGAGGATCGGTCGAGTTTGGCTTCGGACGATAGTGCCGGAGGACTCTGAAATCCGTCGGGACTTTGAAATTTTTCCGGAGCGATTGGAGTTATTCGCGATTATCTCGAAAACCAGCGCGACTACCGTGGTCGAACCATTATAGTAATACCTTCGCAATGGGCCGAGGAATCGAGTTCAATGGTTGTTTCGAGGATCGGTCGAGTTTGGCTTCGGACGATAGTGCCGGAGGACTCTGAAATCCGTCGGGACTTTGAAATTTTTCCGGAGCGATTGGAGTTATTCGCGATTATCTCGAAAACCAGCGCGACTACCGTGGTCGAACCATTATAGTAATACCTTCGCAATGGGCCGAGGAATCGAGTTCAATGGTTGTTTCGAGGATCGGTCGAGTTTGGCTTCGGACGATAGTGCCGGAGGACTCTGAAATCCGTCGGGACTTTGAAATTTTTCCGGAGCGATTGGAGTTATTCGCGATTATCTCGAAAACCAGCGCGACTACCGTGGTCGAACCATTATAGTAATACCTTCGCAATGGGCCGAGGAATCGAGTTCAATGGTTGTTTCGAGGATCGGTCGAGTTTGGCTTCGGACGATAGTGCCGGAGGACTCTGAAATCCGTCGGGACTTTGAAATTTTTCCGGAGCGATTGGAGTTATTCGCGATTATCTCGAAAACCAGCGCGACTACCGTGGTCGAACCATTATAGTAATACCTTCGCAATGGGCCGAGGAATCGAGTTCAATGGTTGTTTCGAGGATCGGTCGAGTTTGGCTTCGGACGATAGTGCCGGAGGACTCTGAAATCCGTCGGGACTTTGAAATTTTTCCGGAGCGATTGGAGTTATTCGCGATTATCTCGAAAACCAGCGCGACTACCGTGGTCGAACCATTATAGTAATACCTTCGCAATGGGCCGAGGAATCGAGTTCAATGGTTGTTTCGAGGATCGGTCGAGTTTGGCTTCGGACGATAGTGCCGGAGGACTCTGAAATCCGTCGGGACTTTGAAATTTTTCCGGAGCGATTGGAGTTATTCGCGATTATCTCGAAAACCAGCGCGACTACCGTGGTCGAACCATTATAGTAATACCTTCGCAATGGGCCGAGGAATCGAGTTCAATGGTTGTTTCGAGGATCGGTCGAGTTTGGCTTCGGACGATAGTGCCGGAGGACTCTGAAATCCGTCGGGACTTTGAAATTTTTCCGGAGCGATTGGAGTTATTCGCGATTATCTCGAAAACCAGCGCGACTACCGTGGTCGAACCATTATAGTAATACCTTCGCAATGGGCCGAGGAATCGAGTTCAATGGTTGTTTCGAGGATCGGTCGAGTTTGGCTTCGGACGATAGTGCCGGAGGACTCTGAAATCCGTCGGGACTTTGAAATTTTTCCGGAGCGATTGGAGTTATTCGCGATTATCTCGAAAACCAGCGCGACTACCGTGGTCGAACCATTATAGTAATACCTTCGCAATGGGCCGAGGAATCGAGTTCAATGGTTGTTTCGAGGATCGGTCGAGTTTGGCTTCGGACGATAGTGCCGGAGGACTCTGAAATCCGTCGGGACTTTGAAATTTTTCCGGAGCGATTGGAGTTATTCGCGATTATCTCGAAAACCAGCGCGACTACCGTGGTCGAACCATTATAGTAATACCTTCGCAATGGGCCGAGGAATCGAGTTCAATGGTTGTTTCGAGGATCGGTCGAGTTTGGCTTCGGACGATAGTGCCGGAGGACTCTGAAATCCGTCGGGACTTTGAAATTTTTCCGGAGCGATTGGAGTTATTCGCGATTATCTCGAAAACCAGCGCGACTACCGTGGTCGAACCATTATAGTAATACCTTCGCAATGGGCCGAGGAATCGAGTTCAATGGTTGTTTCGAGGATCGGTCGAGTTTGGCTTCGGACGATAGTGCCGGAGGACTCTGAAATCCGTCGGGACTTTGAAATTTTTCCGGAGCGATTGGAGTTATTCGCGATTATCTCGAAAACCAGCGCGACTACCGTGGTCGAACCATTATAGTAATACCTTCGCAATGGGCCGAGGAATCGAGTTCAATGGTTGTTTCGAGGATCGGTCGAGTTTGGCTTCGGACGATAGTGCCGGAGGACTCTGAAATCCGTCGGGACTTTGAAATTTTTCCGGAGCGATTGGAGTTATTCGCGATTATCTCGAAAACCAGCGCGACTACCGTGGTCGAACCATTATAGTAATACCTTCGCAATGGGCCGAGGAATCGAGTTCAATGGTTGTTTCGAGGATCGGTCGAGTTTGGCTTCGGACGATAGTGCCGGAGGACTCTGAAATCCGTCGGGACTTTGAAATTTTTCCGGAGCGATTGGAGTTATTCGCGATTATCTCGAAAACCAGCGCGACTACCGTGGTCGAACCATTATAGTAATACCTTCGCAATGGGCCGAGGAATCGAGTTCAATGGTTGTTTCGAGGATCGGTCGAGTTTGGCTTCGGACGATAGTGCCGGAGGACTCTGAAATCCGTCGGGACTTTGAAATTTTTCCGGAGCGATTGGAGTTATTCGCGATTATCTCGAAAACCAGCGCGACTACCGTGGTCGAACCATTATAGTAATACCTTCGCAATGGGCCGAGGAATCGAGTTCAATGGTTGTTTCGAGGATCGGTCGAGTTTGGCTTCGGACGATAGTGCCGGAGGACTCTGAAATCCGTCGGGACTTTGAAATTTTTCCGGAGCGATTGGAGTTATTCGCGATTATCTCGAAAACCAGCGCGACTACCGTGGTCGAACCATTATAGTAATACCTTCGCAATGGGCCGAGGAATCGAGTTCAATGGTTGTTTCGAGGATCGGTCGAGTTTGGCTTCGGACGATAGTGCCGGAGGACTCTGAAATCCGTCGGGACTTTGAAATTTTTCCGGAGCGATTGGAGTTATTCGCGATTATCTCGAAAACCAGCGCGACTACCGTGGTCGAACCATTATAGTAATACCTTCGCAATGGGCCGAGGAATCGAGTTCAATGGTTGTTTCGAGGATCGGTCGAGTTTGGCTTCGGACGATAGTGCC
>OZ020481.1:23235399-23237899 GCA_963971345.1 Andrena flavipes | reverse complement strand
GAGAGATCCTCCCGAAACGCGTACCGGTCGCTACGGGCCTGGCACCCTCTCCGGGTAAGTGGCCCCATTCAAGATGGACTTGGACGCGGTGCGACGTCACGGGATAAACGGATCCTCCTGAACACTACAATTCCCTGCGGCGGAACCGCGGGATTCAGTGCTGGGCTAATTCCTGTTCGCTCGCCGCTACTAAGGAAATCCTTGTTAGTTTCTTTTCCTCCGCTTAGTAATATGCTTAAATTCAGCGGGTAATCTCGCCTACTCTGAGGTCGTCAATCGTTATATATTATACAAATGTGTCATCAGAGAAAAAAAACCGAGACCGCCAAGTAGAGAGAGAAGATATTTTGGAGAAGCGCGCGGCGCGCCTCCGGTATATGAATCATGCTCCCTCTTTTGGATATTGTCGTGTCGATGATGGTGATCATCGATCTCGTGTAGTATCCAGAGGTGCCATCGCATGATTTTTTCAGAGAAAAGGTACATTGGACTATCTCTCTTCTTCTCTAATCGAGAGAGAATTATAGAGTTCACCCCTACCTCTATTTGCGCCTCGCCAAAGTGTCTTTTCGTCGCGCATCGTCGATTCGATCAGAGACTCTCGCGGAACGACCACCGGTTTTTACTTTAACGTTCGTCCGCTATTATCAGCTTTGAGATTCCGCTATCCCTTCACGCCGCGAGCAGTGACTCGCAGCAGAGGGAACCGTGGAAAAATAAGCTTTTCTTCCGTGGACTGAACGACCGGCGAGACCCGCGGCTCTCGTATACGATCGACCAACAACGCGACAAAGACATGGGGCGATCGGGGAGACTCTTTCTCTTCAATTCTACGAAGTGAGAGTCTTTCCTTGCACACCTTTCGCGGCATCGGCGCCTTTCGGTTCGTCAAAGTTCAAATTCACGCAGCCGCGCCAACGAGGATTCAGAGAAACTGGGTACAGAAACGTTTTAAACGACGGCGTGGAGCGCAACCACTTCTCTTCTCATCGGATGTTTGGCGCATACAAACTACACTCTCTGTGTGTCGACGGAACGTGGCCATAGGGAGGGAATGACGAGAGGGCTAGGCGAGGCCACGCGCAACGACGGGGAAATAAATCGACCCGATCATGTTAACGAGTGGTTTTTTTATTTATCATCCCGCACAGGCGCCTCTCCATTCATGTACACCATCCTTGTGGATCTTCACGGCGTCCCGAAGAACGAGTATGTGTTGTTGTGCCCTCGATGTATAGATTGTGACTTTTCACTCTCACTGTCAAAACGACGACCCTCTTCTCTCTTTTTAAAATCCCTGGGGCCGCGTGAACGCGACGATATAGATCGGCGCGCACGTATGCCGCGCGCACTCCGCGCTCTATCTCTCTATCATCTCGCTCTTTTTTGGGTCTCTCTTTCTCGGGACAAATTTTTCATTTCAGGCGACGTCGGGAGCACGGTAAAAGATCTCGCGCGGAACGTGAAGGCATATTCTACACACCAGTGCGAGCGGAGAGGCCGCTGTGTGTGATCCAAGGGGAGCGGTGCAGCACACGGGCGGTCGTTATAAAGCAACGACGCACAACGCCGTGTAAGCACGCACGCGAGTCCCCAAACGATCATTCATCACATTCTCGCCTCTCTCTTTCTGGTTCTCGCACCGGAGAGAGTACACACGCTTCACGATTCTCACGCGAGCCCGTTGCAAACGCCGACGAACGACCCAACTTTCGCTCGTACGTCGCGTATCTCGCGTGTATCATTCGACCCGACTCCGAAACGCGTTACATCGTCGGAAACGCGAGACGGCGAGGATGTGAATACGCAGAGATCCGACGCAAGCAGTCTTTTGTACGTGATAACGACCCTCAGCCAGGCGTGGTCCAGGAATTGTATCCGTGGACCGCAATGTGCGTTCGAAATGTCGATGTTCATGTGTCCTGCAGTTCACACGTTGACGCGCAATTAGCTGCGTTCTTCATCGACCCACGAGCCAAGTGATCCACCGTTCAGGGTAATCGTGTTTTATTAAATATGTTCGTAATTTTATCTTTGTTCTCGGTTCGGGTGAAGCCGAGGCCCGTGCGCCTCCAACCAGCGCGCGAAGGAGGTTCGTCCGGGCGTCGCCAGCGTTGACGACACTGTGTGTGATTTGTGTCCAGGACGGGAACACCGTCGAAACGTACCGCGGCGGAAACACCGCGCGACACGTCCGACGGCCGAGCGTATATTATTCATTTAAAAACCATCGAGATACACGGCGGTTGGGTACGAGACCCTTTGTAATTGCGTGTACACGGAGGCGGGGGCCCAGACCACCGTACGCGGCAGCATCCTCTTCTACTTACACGCTCTCTCTCTCTCTCTATCGTCGTAGTCGCCCGAAAGCGGACGCACGGCCGGCTTCGATCGGTCCAATCGGACTTTCGCTATCGAAGCTTCACAGCCGGTCCCTTTCATTTTGCTAACGGGGCACGCGATTAAGAAGCGAGCGATGATACTCGGGATGCACCTCGAC
>OZ020481.1:23227899-23230399 GCA_963971345.1 Andrena flavipes | reverse complement strand
CTTCGCAATGGGCCGAGGAATCGAGTTCAATGGTTGTTTCGAGGATCGGTCGAGTTTGGCTTCGGACGATAGTGCCGGAGGACTCTGAAATCCGTCGGGACTTTGAAATTTTTCCGGAGCGATTGGAGTTATTCGCGATTATCTCGAAAACCAGCGCGACTACCGTGGTCGAACCATTATAGTAATACCTTCGCAATGGGCCGAGGAATCGAGTTCAATGGTTGTTTCGAGGATCGGTCGAGTTTGGCTTCGGACGATAGTGCCGGAGGACTCTGAAATCCGTCGGGACTTTGAAATTTTTCCGGAGCGATTGGAGTTATTCGCGATTATCTCGAAAACCAGCGCGACTACCGTGGTCGAACCATTATAGTAATACCTTCGCAATGGGCCGAGGAATCGAGTTCAATGGTTGTTTCGAGGATCGGTCGAGTTTGGCTTCGGACGATAGTGCCGGAGGACTCTGAAATCCGTCGGGACTTTGAAATTTTTCCGGAGCGATTGGAGTTATTCGCGATTATCTCGAAAACCAGCGCGACTACCGTGGTCGAACCATTATAGTAATACCTTCGCAATGGGCCGAGGAATCGAGTTCAATGGTTGTTTCGAGGATCGGTCGAGTTTGGCTTCGGACGATAGTGCCGGAGGACTCTGAAATCCGTCGGGACTTTGAAATTTTTCCGGAGCGATTGGAGTTATTCGCGATTATCTCGAAAACCAGCGCGACTACCGTGGTCGAACCATTATAGTAATACCTTCGCAATGGGCCGAGGAATCGAGTTCAATGGTTGTTTCGAGGATCGGTCGAGTTTGGCTTCGGACGATAGTGCCGGAGGACTCTGAAATCCGTCGGGACTTTGAAATTTTTCCGGAGCGATTGGAGTTATTCGCGATTATCTCGAAAACCAGCGCGACTACCGTGGTCGAACCATTATAGTAATACCTTCGCAATGGGCCGAGGAATCGAGTTCAATGGTTGTTTCGAGGATCGGTCGAGTTTGGCTTCGGACGATAGTGCCGGAGGACTCTGAAATCCGTCGGGACTTTGAAATTTTTCCGGAGCGATTGGAGTTATTCGCGATTATCTCGAAAACCAGCGCGACTACCGTGGTCGAACCATTATAGTAATACCTTCGCAATGGGCCGAGGAATCGAGTTCAATGGTTGTTTCGAGGATCGGTCGAGTTTGGCTTCGGACGATAGTGCCGGAGGACTCTGAAATCCGTCGGGACTTTGAAATTTTTCCGGAGCGATTGGAGTTATTCGCGATTATCTCGAAAACCAGCGCGACTACCGTGGTCGAACCATTATAGTAATACCTTCGCAATGGGCCGAGGAATCGAGTTCAATGGTTGTTTCGAGGATCGGTCGAGTTTGGCTTCGGACGATAGTGCCGGAGGACTCTGAAATCCGTCGGGACTTTGAAATTTTTCCGGAGCGATTGGAGTTATTCGCGATTATCTCGAAAACCAGCGCGACTACCGTGGTCGAACCATTATAGTAATACCTTCGCAATGGGCCGAGGAATCGAGTTCAATGGTTGTTTCGAGGATCGGTCGAGTTTGGCTTCGGACGATAGTGCCGGAGGACTCTGAAATCCGTCGGGACTTTGAAATTTTTCCGGATCGATTGGAGTTATTCGCGATTATCTCGAAAACCAGCGCGACTACCGTGGTCGAACCATTATAGTAATACCTTCGCAATGGGCCGAGGAATCGAGTTCAATGGTTGTTTCGAGGATCGGTCGAGTTTGGCTTCGGACGATAGTGCCGGAGGACTCTGAAATCCGTCGGGACTTTGAAATTTTTCCGGAGCGATTGGAGTTATTCGCGATTATCTCGAAAACCAGCGCGACTACCGTGGTCGAACCATTATAGTAATACCTTCGCAATGGGCCGAGGAATCGAGTTCAATGGTTGTTTCGAGGATCGGTCGAGTTTGGCTTCGGACGATAGTGCCGGAGGACTCTGAAATCCGTCGGGACTTTGAAATTTTTCCGGAGCGATTGGAGTTATTCGCGATTATCTCGAAAACCAGCGCGACTACCGTGGTCGAACCATTATAGTAATACCTTCGCAATGGGCCGAGGAATCGAGTTCAATGGTTGTTTCGAGGATCGGTCGAGTTTGGCTTCGGACGATAGTGCCGGAGGACTCTGAAATCCGTCGGGACTTTGAAATTTTTCCGGAGCGATTGGAGTTATTCGCGATTATCTCGAAAACCAGCGCGACTACCGTGGTCGAACCATTATAGTAATACCTTCGCAATGGGCCGAGGAATCGAGTTCAATGGTTGTTTCGAGGATCGGTCGAGTTTGGCTTCGGACGATAGTGCCGGAGGACTCTGAAATCCGTCGGGACTTTGAAATTTTTCCGGAGCGATTGGAGTTATTCGCGATTATCTCGAAAACCAGCGCGACTACCGTGGTCGAACCATTATAGTAATACCTTCGCAATGGGCCGAGGAATCGAGTTCAATGGTTGTTTCGAGGATCGGTCGAGTT
>OZ020481.1:23215399-23222899 GCA_963971345.1 Andrena flavipes | reverse complement strand
AAAGCCGAACTGTCGGCCCGAGATCCGTCCCGGGGCCAGCGACGTCTGGGTGAGCCGCTCTTTAATTAACTTCTCGAGAAGTTTCCCTATGACGGAGAGGAGACAAATTGGGCGGTACGACTTCGGGTCCTTCTCGTCTTTGTCGTCACCCTTTAGAAGGATTCGTAGCGAACCTTCCTTCCAGGTCGACGGAAAGACACCCCACTGAAGGCACCCGTTGAAGAGCCGCACAAGCTGACCGGGGATTATCTTACAAGCTGCCTTTAGGGCACAGACCTCAACAAGGTCTGTCCCAGGCGCTTTGTTGTTCTTAAAGGTCCTAACGGCATCTATAACGTCCGCTTCCGTGAACGGATCAGCGTCCGTTGTGCCGGGCGCGACTCGCGCGCTCTCCCTAATGATACGCTGCGCCGGCGTATCATCTTCCTCCCGGTCATCGGGGACGTGAACATCCAAAAGTGAACTGGCAGTTTCACTCGCGCTCATCGTGTATCCATTACCACGCCGGAGAGTGCTAATCACTCTCGCTACTTGGAGTTTATTCGCCTGGAGCTTATATACGAAACCCCAGGGCTCCGAGTTTCCGTTCGACGTTACATATCGACGCCAGCTCGTGAGCTTCGTCCTTTTCACCACCCTGTTGTAATTTCGCAATGAATAGCGATACAACAGTTGCAGTTGGTGGCGAGCCGGCGCGTCTCGCTCCTTTTGAAAATTCCGCCTCTGCCTGTGCACGGCCTTCTTGAGCTCTGTTAGCTCTTGTGTCCACCATGGGTTGGACTTCCTAAATACTCTCTTTCTTGGCATAGCTGCGGTACAGGCATCAGTAATGACACCCGTAAGCGCACTTGCCATTTCTCTAACTTCTTCCGCGGACTCCAGCCGGAGGTCCTCAAGCCTAGATCTAGAAAGATCAGCCAGGCTTTCAGCGTACCGCTTCCAATCAGCCCGATGTATGTCGAACCGAGTGCCAGCGGAACTCTGCTCCACCGCTCGAGCCTTCTGGACCCCCAATCTAATGTCCACGGCTCTATGGTCACTTGTGACCCAGTCGCACCTCACGTTCCAGCTTTTGATATAAAGCAGCATGGAAGCGGACGCCAGAGTGACATCGATGTACGATTCTCCCTCCGACGTCCAGTAAGTAGGCGTCTGAGCCCCCCCATTGACCACTTCCATGCCATATGACCGTATGAGGTCTTCCACCTTCTCACCTCTATCGTCTGTACTCTGCGGGCCCCAGAGTGACGACCGGGCATTGGCATCTACCGATACTAACAGCCTCTTCCCCCTCAGCGCTTGAAACACCATCTCGAGGTGCCTGAGATGCCCCTCGATCTCGTCACTAAACTGGAAATACAGTGAAGCCACGTAGAACGAGAAGCCGGGGGCCAGCACTTCCGCACATACACAGTGGGTCGTGCTTAGCTGCGAGACGAACACCAAATCGAGCAGGTCATTACATAGGGCAACCGCAGCCCACGGCCTTTGTGAGCTTACGGCTGCTACCTTTGCTCGTATCCCTAATCCTGCAACTAAATAGCTCGAGCCATCACGTCTGACGTGGGGTTCCTGCAGTAGCAGCACGTCAAATCGCTTCTTGGCTACAAGCTGCCTAACCTCTCCTGCTACTTTTCCAGAACGTTGCATGTTCAATTGCAACATTCTGATCCCCATGGTCGCATTCGCGTTCGCGGATGGAATCGCGTACCTTGAAGGTCTTTTAGTAGATAGGGACAGAGGGAATCTCGTTAATCCATTCATGCGCGTCACTAATTAGATGACGAGGCATTTGGCTACCTTAAGAGAGTCATAGTTACTCCCGCCGTTTACCCGCGCTTTTTTGAATTTCTTCACGTTGACATTCAGAGCACTGGGCAGAAATCACATTGCGTCAACACCCTCGGGGGCCATCGCAATGCTTTGTTTTAATTAGACAGTCGGATTCCCCTAGTCCGTGCCAGTTCTGAGCTGAGCGTTGAATGGCGGCCGAAGAGGACGACCACGACGGTGAAACCGACACGGAAGCCTCGCAGCAAGGAAGATCCGCGGGAGGCGATGGCACGGGACCGAGCTCGGATCCCGGATGCGAGACCGAAATCCCGACCGTTCACCTCACCCAGGCCCGGCTCGTCAACCAAACCCGTTTCCCAACCAAGCCCGACACGCCCCGCTCCTCAGAGCCAATCCTTATTCCGAAGTTACGGATCCAATTTGCCGACTTCCCTTACCTACATTAATCTATCGACTAGAGGCTCTTTACCTTGGAGACCTGCTGCGGATATGGGTACGAACCGGCGCGACACCTCCACGTGGCCCTCTCCTGGATTTTCAAGGTCCGAGGGGAAGATCCGGACACCGCCGCAACTGCGGTGCTCTTCGCGTTCCAAACCCTATCTCCCTGCTAGAGGTTTCCAGGGAACTCGAACGCTTATACAGAAAAGAAAACTCTTCCCGGATCTCCCGACGGCGTCTCCAGGTCATTTTGGGTTACCCCGACGAACACTCTTACGAGGGCCCGAATGGTTTGCGGTTCCGCTACCGGGTTCCGGAATAGGAACCGGATTCCCTTTCGCCCAACGGGTGTGTGTCTCAAAAAAAACTGTTTTAGGACACCACATCTGCATAGGATTTCTCTTAGGGCTTAGGATCGACTGACTCGTGTGCAACGGCTGTTCACACGAAACCCTTCTCCACGTCAGTCCTCCAGGGCCTCGCTGGAGTATTTGCTACTACCACCAAGATCTGCACCGACGGTGGCTCCAGGCAGGCTCACGCCCAGACCCTTCTGCGCACACCGCCGCGACCCTCCTACTCGTCAGGGCTTCATGGAGGACGGTCACCCGCGAGCGGGTGGCACGTCCCTCCCCACTTGCCGCTGACGGCGGAGTATAGGCGCGACGCTTCAGCGCCATCCATTTTCAGGGCTAGTTGCTTCGGCAGGTGAGTTGTTACACACTCCTTAGCGGATTCCGACTTCCATGGCCACCGTCCTGCTGTCTTAAGCAACCAACGCCTTTCATGGTATCCCATAAGCGTCGACTTAGGCGCCTTAACTCTGCGTTTGGTTCATCCCACAGCGCCAGTTCTGCTTACCAAAATTGGCCCACTTGGCACTCTGATTCAATATAATCTCGTGGCTTCATGATCCAAGCAAGCCAGAGATCTCACCCATTTAAAGTTTGAGAATAGGTTGAGGTCGTTTCGGCCCCAAGGCCTCTAATCATTCGCTTTACCAGATGAAACTCGCACACGTTCGCGTAGGAACGAGCGAGTGCCAGCTATCCTGAGGGAAACTTCGGAGGGAACCAGCTACTAGATGGTTCGATTAGTCTTTCGCCCCTATACCCAGTTCCGACGATCGATTTGCACGTCAGAATCGCTACGGACCTCCATCAGGGTTTCCCCTGACTTCGTCCTGACCAGGCATAGTTCACCATCTTTCGGGTCCCAACGTGTACGCTCTAGGTGCGCCTCTTCTCGCAATGAGAACGAGACGCCCCGGGAGTGCGAGGCCGCATCGTAACGCGGCCGATCCTCCCTCGGTCGACGCAAAGGTCGACCTTCACTTTCATTCCGCCTTTAGGTTTCTTTCTCCCAATGACTCGCGCACATGTTAGACTCCTTGGTCCGTGTTTCAAGACGGGTCCTGAGAGTACCCAAAGCAGTAGCGTCGCCGACCGGTAATTCGAAGCTTGGCCCAGTCCAAGGACACCGCCTGCTAACAGCTGGCCAGGCCCGGGGACGGCACCAGGTCCGTGCCTCCGGGTAAGAACTGACCGGGCTTGCGGCGGGCCTGACGCACACACATTCGAAAATGGATTGGTTGCGGCCCGATACCGTCTCAGAGTACCGTCGCGCAGCCGGCCAGGCGGCCGAGGGTCTGTCGCGTGCTCTGGGAGCAACGAAACAGGCAACCGCTCGGGCCGTAGACCGACACGCAACGGGTCGCGACGTTCTACTAGGGGAGAAGTGCACGACTACGTGGCCGGAACATTCGCCGCCGGTGGTGTACCCTCGTTAATGGAACCACGAAGGTCCATCCGGAGTATCGCGCACCGACGGGAGCCAGCCTCGTCGACGATGAATCTCCCCATTCGATCTTTTGGGTTTCTCAGGTTTACCCCTGAACGGTTTCACGTACTCTTGAACTCTCTCTTCAAAGTTCTTTTCAACTTTCCCTCACGGTACTTGTTCGCTATCGGTCTCGTGGTTGTATTTAGCCTTAGATGGAGTTTACCACCCACTTAGGGTTGCACTCTCAAGCAACCCGACTCTATGGAGAGATCCTCCCGAAACGCGTACCGGTCGCTACGGGCCTGGCACCCTCTCCGGGTAAGTGGCCCCATTCAAGATGGACTTGGACGCGGTGCGACGTCACGGGATAAACGGATCCTCCTGAACACTACAATTCCCTGCGGCGGAACCGCGGGATTCAGTGCTGGGCTAATTCCTGTTCGCTCGCCGCTACTAAGGAAATCCTTGTTAGTTTCTTTTCCTCCGCTTAGTAATATGCTTAAATTCAGCGGGTAATCTCGCCTACTCTGAGGTCGTCAATCGTTATATATTATACAAATGTGTCATCAGAGAAAAAAAACCGAGACCGCCAAGTAGAGAGAGAAGATATTTTGGAGAAGCGCGCGGCGCGCCTCCGGTATATGAATCATGCTCCCTCTTTTGGATATTGTCGTGTCGATGATGGTGATCATCGATCTCGTGTAGTATCCAGAGGTGCCATCGCATGATTTTTTCAGAGAAAAGGTACATTGGACTATCTCTCTTCTTCTCTAATCGAGAGAGAATTATAGAGTTCACCCCTACCTCTATTTGCGCCTCGCCAAAGTGTCTTTTCGTCGCGCATCGTCGATTCGATCAGAGACTCTCGCGGAACGACCACCGGTTTTTACTTTAACGTTCGTCCGCTATTATCAGCTTTGAGATTCCGCTATCCCTTCACGCCGCGAGCAGTGACTCGCAGCAGAGGGAACCGTGGAAAAATAAGCTTTTCTTCCGTGGACTGAACGACCGGCGAGACCCGCGGCTCTCGTATACGATCGACCAACAACGCGACAAAGACATGGGGCGATCGGGGAGACTCTTTCTCTTCAATTCTACGAAGTGAGAGTCTTTCCTTGCACACCTTTCGCGGCATCGGCGCCTTTCGGTTCGTCAAAGTTCAAATTCACGCAGCCGCGCCAACGAGGATTCAGAGAAACTGGGTACAGAAACGTTTTAAACGACGGCGTGGAGCGCAACCACTTCTCTTCTCATCGGATGTTTGGCGCATACAAACTACACTCTCTGTGTGTCGACGGAACGTGGCCATAGGGAGGGAATGACGAGAGGGCTAGGCGAGGCCACGCGCAACGACGGGGAAATAAATCGACCCGATCATGTTAACGAGTGGTTTTTTTATTTATCATCCCGCACAGGCGCCTCTCCATTCATGTACACCATCCTTGTGGATCTTCACGGCGTCCCGAAGAACGAGTATGTGTTGTTGTGCCCTCGATGTATAGATTGTGACTTTTCACTCTCACTGTCAAAACGACGACCCTCTTCTCTCTTTTTAAAATCCCTGGGGCCGCGTGAACGCGACGATATAGATCGGCGCGCACGTATGCCGCGCGCACTCCGCGCTCTATCTCTCTATCATCTCGCTCTTTTTTGGGTCTCTCTTTCTCGGGACAAATTTTTCATTTCAGGCGACGTCGGGAGCACGGTAAAAGATCTCGCGCGGAACGTGAAGGCATATTCTACACACCAGTGCGAGCGGAGAGGCCGCTGTGTGTGATCCAAGGGGAGCGGTGCAGCACACGGGCGGTCGTTATAAAGCAACGACGCACAACGCCGTGTAAGCACGCACGCGAGTCCCCAAACGATCATTCATCACATTCTCGCCTCTCTCTTTCTGGTTCTCGCACCGGAGAGAGTACACACGCTTCACGATTCTCACGCGAGCCCGTTGCAAACGCCGACGAACGACCCAACTTTCGCTCGTACGTCGCGTATCTCGCGTGTATCATTCGACCCGACTCCGAAACGCGTTACATCGTCGGAAACGCGAGACGGCGAGGATGTGAATACGCAGAGATCCGACGCAAGCAGTCTTTTGTACGTGATAACGACCCTCAGCCAGGCGTGGTCCAGGAATTGTATCCGTGGACCGCAATGTGCGTTCGAAATGTCGATGTTCATGTGTCCTGCAGTTCACACGTTGACGCGCAATTAGCTGCGTTCTTCATCGACCCACGAGCCAAGTGATCCACCGTTCAGGGTAATCGTGTTTTATTAAATATGTTCGTAATTTTATCTTTGTTCTCGGTTCGGGTGAAGCCGAGGCCCGTGCGCCTCCAACCAGCGCGCGAAGGAGGTTCGTCCGGGCGTCGCCAGCGTTGACGACACTGTGTGTGATTTGTGTCCAGGACGGGAACACCGTCGAAACGTACCGCGGCGGAAACACCGCGCGACACGTCCGACGGCCGAGCGTATATTATTCATTTAAAAACCATCGAGATACACGGCGGTTGGGTACGAGACCCTTTGTAATTGCGTGTACACGGAGGCGGGGGCCCAGACCACCGTACGCGGCAGCATCCTCTTCTACTTACACGCTCTCTCTCTCTCTCTATCGTCGTAGTCGCCCGAAAGCGGACGCACGGCCGGCTTCGATCGGTCCAATCGGACTTTCGCTATCGAAGCTTCACAGCCGGTCCCTTTCATTTTGCTAACGGGGCACGCGATTAAGAAGCGAGCGATGATACTCGGGATGCACCTCGACGCGATGGATGGTAAGAGCGCCGCAACCCCTAGGTTACCCGGATCCTCTCCGAGGAGAGTGTCCGTCACAGGACTCTTCGGAGCGCGCGACCAAAACTAAGGAAGCGGGATGCGAGTGGAAGAAGCGTCGTCGAGAGAAAGAGAGAAAAACGTCGCGAAGCCGAGGCTTCGACGGCGGCTCGTTCCTGCTCTCTCTTCTCTCAATTAACCACCACCACCACCACTCGGAGCGCTTGTGGTGTGTTTTCCTCCCTGTCTTGGGTCGCGAGTGACTCCTTTCTCGATACGAGCATCTACAAGCTCGCGCAGACAAACACGCACAGACACGGGCAAACGCCTCCGATACGAGGGTTTACGCGAATCGACGAGGCGGCGGGTTACCTAGAGGAGAACACGATCGCAACGACGGGGTCTTGGTTCTTCCCGATCCAGTTAACGACGGTCTCTCGAGAAACCTCGCGCGAGCGCACTCGTGATTGCGTTCGTATTATTATCGTCTTCCCGTTCTCAAAGAGGGGCGCGTCTGGCGGTCTGGAGCGTTCGCTTGCTTGCTTGCTTGCTTGCTGCTCTCTCTCTCTTTGCGCTTCACCGATGGCAGCGGACGGGAGCGTCGCGGTGAGAAACCAGGTTCTCCGTCTGTAGCGACCTCCCCACGTAAGCCGTGCCACGGCGTTGCTAAATGCAATCGCATTTAGTCGTTGGTATCTGTGTAAACGCATT
>OZ020481.1:23207899-23212899 GCA_963971345.1 Andrena flavipes | reverse complement strand
AAGATCTCGGACAAAATTCATTAAATTTCCCTTATAAATAAGGATGGCATCGGATGCTCGATAAAGCGCGTAAATCACGCGTCCCGCACCATCCATCGGGAAGCACGGAGTACACGGACACGCTAGCATCAACCGTATAAGCACGGACCACTACACGCTGGACAAATCGACAAAGCGCGTAACATTCACGCTGGTCATGTACGTAATAGCGCGGACAAGTGCATGCTGAGCAAACGGGAAAGCGCGAATCGTGCCATGCTGGGCATAACGAGTTGGGACGTAATGTGCGCGCTAGGCATATCGAGATCTGACACCTCTTGGGTTTGTATCTACTTTCTCCCTCTTTCAAAGTTCGAACATTTAGTTCGATACTTTATAATATACCCGGACGCTAGCCTTACTTAGCGTTTTGTTAAGTTCAAATCGTCCATCTGCGTGGATAAAGAGTTGAATGCATGATTTCGTACAAGCATACACAGAATTGCATATGTGTCACCAACGTCACTTTTGGACGCTCACCACATAAGGGCCATTCGGTCTTAGACACCGACCCGTGGTTATGCTGTGTGGAGAAATCCGAAACGCAACACGGCAAGAACAGTCGAGACAGAATCTCGAGGAGCGGTGACTGCTTCTCGACCGAGGTCGTAGAATAGCCACGCGCCCAACGCTGCTCCGACCGAGACGCTCGGACCGTCGCTCTCCCTTATAGATACCGAACGGCCGGCCGGAACGCCGGCGCCGCCGTACCTTACGCACGGGCGCTTATGGGTGTAAACCGCCGCTACAACAGACCGCTCGCCCGGCACTTTCGGACTTAGCCGCGGACAGTGTCGGAGACAAGAGTAAACCGACTAAACGAATTATTATACACATTCGCCGCGAACATTACCACGACACATACTCGGTCACAAACGACATTCCAAAATTATATCGCGGGACTTTGAAATTTTTCCGGATCGATTGGAGTTATTCGCGATTATCTCGAAAACCAGCGCGACTACCGTGGTCGAACCATTATAGTAATACCTTCGCAATGGGCCGAGGAATCGAGTTCAATGGTTGTTTCGAGGATCGGTCGAGTTTGGCTTCGGACGATAGTGCCGGAGGACTCTGAAATCCGTCGGGACTTTGAAATTTTTCCGGATCGATTGGAGTTATTCGCGATTATCTCGAAAACCAGCGCGACTACCGTGGTCGAACCATTATAGTAATACCTTCGCAATGGGCCGAGGAATCGAGTTCAATGGTTGTTTCGAGGATCGGTCGAGTTTGGCTTCGGACGATAGTGCCGGAGGACTCTGAAATCCGTCGGGACTTTGAAATTTTTCCGGAGCGATTGGAGTTATTCGCGATTATCTCGAAAACCAGCGCGACTACCGTGGTCGAACCATTATAGTAATACCTTCGCAATGGGCCGAGGAATCGAGTTCAATGGTTGTTTCGAGGATCGGTCGAGTTTGGCTTCGGACGATAGTGCCGGAGGACTCTGAAATCCGTCGGGACTTTGAAATTTTTCCGGATCGATTGGAGTTATTCGCGATTATCTCGAAAACCAGCGCGACTACCGTGGTCGAACCATTATAGTAATACCTTCGCAATGGGCCGAGGAATCGAGTTCAATGGTTGTTTCGAGGATCGGTCGAGTTTGGCTTCGGACGATAGTGCCGGAGGACTCTGAAATCCGTCGGGACTTTGAAATTTTTCCGGAGCGATTGGAGTTATTCGCGATTATCTCGAAAACCAGCGCGACTACCGTGGTCGAACCATTATAGTAATACCTTCGCAATGGGCCGAGGAATCGAGTTCAATGGTTGTTTCGAGGATCGGTCGAGTTTGGCTTCGGACGATAGTGCCGGAGGACTCTGAAATCCGTCGGGACTTTGAAATTTTTCCGGAGCGATTGGAGTTATTCGCGATTATCTCGAAAACCAGCGCGACTACCGTGGTCGAACCATTATAGTAATACCTTCGCAATGGGCCGAGGAATCGAGTTCAATGGTTGTTTCGAGGATCGGTCGAGTTTGGCTTCGGACGATAGTGCCGGAGGACTCTGAAATCCGTCGGGACTTTGAAATTTTTCCGGAGCGATTGGAGTTATTCGCGATTATCTCGAAAACCAGCGCGACTACCGTGGTCGAACCATTATAGTAATACCTTCGCAATGGGCCGAGGAATCGAGTTCAATGGTTGTTTCGAGGATCGGTCGAGTTTGGCTTCGGACGATAGTGCCGGAGGACTCTGAAATCCGTCGGGACTTTGAAATTTTTCCGGAGCGATTGGAGTTATTCGCGATTATCTCGAAAACCAGCGCGACTACCGTGGTCGAACCATTATAGTAATACCTTCGCAATGGGCCGAGGAATCGAGTTCAATGGTTGTTTCGAGGATCGGTCGAGTTTGGCTTCGGACGATAGTGCCGGAGGACTCTGAAATCCGTCGGGACTTTGAAATTTTTCCGGAGCGATTGGAGTTATTCGCGATTATCTCGAAAACCAGCGCGACTACCGTGGTCGAACCATTATAGTAATACCTTCGCAATGGGCCGAGGAATCGAGTTCAATGGTTGTTTCGAGGATCGGTCGAGTTTGGCTTCGGACGATAGTGCCGGAGGACTCTGAAATCCGTCGGGACTTTGAAATTTTTCCGGAGCGATTGGAGTTATTCGCGATTATCTCGAAAACCAGCGCGACTACCGTGGTCGAACCATTATAGTAATACCTTCGCAATGGGCCGAGGAATCGAGTTCAATGGTTGTTTCGAGGATCGGTCGAGTTTGGCTTCGGACGATAGTGCCGGAGGACTCTGAAATCCGTCGGGACTTTGAAATTTTTCCGGAGCGATTGGAGTTATTCGCGATTATCTCGAAAACCAGCGCGACTACCGTGGTCGAACCATTATAGTAATACCTTCGCAATGGGCCGAGGAATCGAGTTCAATGGTTGTTTCGAGGATCGGTCGAGTTTGGCTTCGGACGATAGTGCCGGAGGACTCTGAAATCCGTCGGGACTTTGAAATTTTTCCGGAGCGATTGGAGTTATTCGCGATTATCTCGAAAACCAGCGCGACTACCGTGGTCGAACCATTATAGTAATACCTTCGCAATGGGCCGAGGAATCGAGTTCAATGGTTGTTTCGAGGATCGGTCGAGTTTGGCTTCGGACGATAGTGCCGGAGGACTCTGAAATCCGTCGGGACTTTGAAATTTTTCCGGAGCGATTGGAGTTATTCGCGATTATCTCGAAAACCAGCGCGACTACCGTGGTCGAACCATTATAGTAATACCTTCGCAATGGGCCGAGGAATCGAGTTCAATGGTTGTTTCGAGGATCGGTCGAGTTTGGCTTCGGACGATAGTGCCGGAGGACTCTGAAATCCGTCGGGACTTTGAAATTTTTCCGGAGCGATTGGAGTTATTCGCGATTATCTCGAAAACCAGCGCGACTACCGTGGTCGAACCATTATAGTAATACCTTCGCAATGGGCCGAGGAATCGAGTTCAATGGTTGTTTCGAGGATCGGTCGAGTTTGGCTTCGGACGATAGTGCCGGAGGACTCTGAAATCCGTCGGGACTTTGAAATTTTTCCGGAGCGATTGGAGTTATTCGCGATTATCTCGAAAACCAGCGCGACTACCGTGGTCGAACCATTATAGTAATACCTTCGCAATGGGCCGAGGAATCGAGTTCAATGGTTGTTTCGAGGATCGGTCGAGTTTGGCTTCGGACGATAGTGCCGGAGGACTCTGAAATCCGTCGGGACTTTGAAATTTTTCCGGAGCGATTGGAGTTATTCGCGATTATCTCGAAAACCAGCGCGACTACCGTGGTCGAACCATTATAGTAATACCTTCGCAATGGGCCGAGGAATCGAGTTCAATGGTTGTTTCGAGGATCGGTCGAGTTTGGCTTCGGACGATAGTGCCGGAGGACTCTGAAATCCGTCGGGACTTTGAAATTTTTCCGGAGCGATTGGAGTTATTCGCGATTATCTCGAAAACCAGCGCGACTACCGTGGTCGAACCATTATAGTAATACCTTCGCAATGGGCCGAGGAATCGAGTTCAATGGTTGTTTCGAGGATCGGTCGAGTTTGGCTTCGGACGATAGTGCCGGAGGACTCTGAAATCCGTCGGGACTTTGAAATTTTTCCGGAGCGATTGGAGTTATTCGCGATTATCTCGAAAACCAGCGCGACTACCGTGGTCGAACCATTATAGTAATACCTTCGCAATGGGCCGAGGAATCGAGTTCAATGGTTGTTTCGAGGATCGGTCGAGTTTGGCTTCGGACGATAGTGCCGGAGGACTCTGAAATCCGTCGGGACTTTGAAATTTTTCCGGAGCGATTGGAGTTATTCGCGATTATCTCGAAAACCAGCGCGACTACCGTGGTCGAACCATTATAGTAATACCTTCGCAATGGGCCGAGGAATCGAGTTCAATGGTTGTTTCGAGGATCGGTCGAGTTTGGCTTCGGACGATAGTGCCGGAGGACTCTGAAATCCGTCGGGACTTTGAAATTTTTCCGGAGCGATTGGAGTTATTCGCGATTATCTCGAAAACCAGCGCGACTACCGTGGTCGAACCATTATAGTAATACCTTCGCAATGGGCCGAGGAATCGAGTTCAATGGTTGTTTCGAGGATCGGTCGAGTTTGGCTTCGGACGATAGTGCCGGAGGACTCTGAAATCCGTCGGGACTTTGAAATTTTTCCGGAGCGATTGGAGTTATTCGCGATTATCTCGAAAACCAGCGCGACTACCGTGGTCGAACCATTATAGTAATACCTTCGCAATGGGCCGAGGAATCGAGTTCAATGGTTGTTTCGAGGATCGGTCGAGTTTGGCTTCGGACGATAGTGCCGGAGGACTCTGAAATCCGTCGGGACTTTGAAATTTTTCCGGAGCGATTGGAGTTATTCGCGATTATCTCGAAAACCAGCGCGACTACCGTGGTCGAACCATTATAGTAATACCTTCGCAATGGGCCGAGGAATCG
>OZ020481.1:23195730-23207699 GCA_963971345.1 Andrena flavipes | reverse complement strand
CACCATCGCGGGGGTCGACAGCTCCGTCAAACCCGTCACCCGGATCTCCCCCCAACTCTGGGGGCGGGTGATCTTTACCCCCTTGTCCCGCGTTGCCTCCCCCATGGCCCTCGCCAGGGCATCCGCTTTTTCCTGGGACCCCTCCCCCGGAACGGTGATGACCAGGGCCCCATTTGCCGCTCTCTTCGGCCGAAGCGCCGCGATCCCCAGCGGAGCGAGGTCCACAGCTCTCATGGCCTCCGCCACAGTCCCGGCGAATTCCTCCTCTCTCCCCTCCTCGGCCATTATGCCAATAGCGGCACCCCGGGGAACCCGCGGTAGTCGCTGCTCGGCCCTCTTCTTCGGCGGTCGCTGCGCCGCTGCTCTCCCCCCCTGCTGCTTCGATGTCCGCGCAGCCGGGGTCGGTGGATCCCTCGCGGGACCACCCTTCGCCCTCCTCTCTCGACGCCCAACAACACGGGCCCAGGACAGCGGTTCGCGCGCCGCACCGCTCCCATTCGACGCGTCGGAACGCGCCAGCGCAGGGCCACTATGACCCCCCGCGTCAAGGGGAGAGGACCCCCCATCCAGGGCACCCCCACTATCCGCCCGATTCCCCCTCGAAACTGGGACGTTCCCAGAGAGGGGCTCCGCCCCCATCTTAGGACGAACACACTCGTCCTCGATGATGTCCATCCTGTCGCACAGAGCGGCGACGATGTTCATTAGTCGCTCGAATCCCTCGGCGATCTTCTCCATAAATCCGGCCCCGTCCTGCGTCGGGTAGGCAGGTGGAAGGCCGGGAAGGTCTGGAAGACCTGATGATCCCCCAGGGCCCGCGGGGGTCGCGACGCTCGTCCTGCGCCGCGCCACCGGAGGCCCCGACGCAGGGGCAACCGGAGCCCGTCCCTCCCCACAGGTCGGACACATCTCCGAGGCACGCAGGCACATCTCCGTCCTGTCCATGAGGCGCATCACGCGCTCCCGCAGGTCCCGAGATCGTCTCCTCTCCTCTTCGAGCTCCCGCTCGACGTCGGCGAGAGTCCGTCCCCCACCACTCATCCCCGCTCCGCTGCCACCGACATGCGGGCCGGTGCGCCGCTCATCCCTCGGAGGCTGGTCCCCTGGTCCCGGCGACGGCGGATCCGATGCCGTCGTTGTACCCCGCAGACGAATCGGAGACCGCGAAGCACCGCGACGAGTCCTCGTCGCGTCCTTGCCCGCACGACTCCTCAGGCGTTCACTCCTCCGCGAAGGTCTCAGTGGCGACGCTCCTCGTCCAGAGCCCGCCCTGGTCCCGCGCAGTGGGGGCGCCACCGCCTCATCCCTGGACATGTAGCTGTCCACGCTAAGCGAGGAGTCGCTACGCTGCCCCTCCTCCCTGTCCCGAGTCATGTCCGTGGACGTTGCCTGGTCGGCTGCTGTGGCTTTTTGTGGCGGGGTCGGCAACATACCGCACCCCGTGCCACTGACATCGGCCCGCGGCCCCAGCTCGATGCCATCAGTCTTATTTCTTACTCCAAGTCGGCTGCTGACTGGGCCAACTTGAGCCTGGCGATCCCCAGGTAGCGGCGTTTTCTCCGAGGCTACACTTTTCTTGAACATTCCATGAAAAAGTCTTCAAGGGCGACGGCCCCACCGCCCAGCGGTCTCCCAACCCTCCCCACTAAGGCGGGGGAAACACCCGGCGGAGTTTTACTTCCCTGCCGAAGGAAGAACCCCTGCGGTAGATGTTACCGCAGGGGAGCGCAAATGCCATACCCGCGTCCGCGTTCCAAACGAGACGATGTCTCGCAGGAACCCCGGGAAGCACCGACGTGGAGGTGCGGTATATGGTCTTGCCCCGGTCGGGCCTTCAACTTCGTCCAAGTTCTCCGCTCCGGGCTTCCCCTGGATCCTCCCACCGCGACCCTAAGGTCCGGGGGTACCACCAGGGGCGACGACCCAGTTGAGAGAACATGGAACCCATCGAAGTTCCCCAGCGACCATGCGCCGGCAAGCCGACGGCCGAAGGGGTCCGTTCCAGAGCCACGAGTACGTGCAATGATCGGTCCGAGTACTCCCGTGACCGGCAACGGCCAAATCACGGGCACGACCGATCCGTACTCCATTGCCTCCCGTCCGAAGCCAAACTCGACCGATCCTCGAAACAACCATTGAACTCGATTCCTCGGCCCATTGCGAAGGTATTACTATAATGGTTCGACCACGGTAGTCGCGCTGGTTTTCGAGATAATCGCGAATAACTCCAATCGCTCCGGAAAAATTTCAAAGTCCCGACGGATTTCAGAGTCCTCCGGCACTATCGTCCGAAGCCAAACTCGACCGATCCTCGAAACAACCATTGAACTCGATTCCTCGGCCCATTGCGAAGGTATTACTATAATGGTTCGACCACGGTAGTCGCGCTGGTTTTCGAGATAATCGCGAATAACTCCAATCGCTCCGGAAAAATTTCAAAGTCCCGACGGATTTCAGAGTCCTCCGGCACTATCGTCCGAAGCCAAACTCGACCGATCCTCGAAACAACCATTGAACTCGATTCCTCGGCCCATTGCGAAGGTATTACTATAATGGTTCGACCACGGTAGTCGCGCTGGTTTTCGAGATAATCGCGAATAACTCCAATCGCTCCGGAAAAATTTCAAAGTCCCGACGGATTTCAGAGTCCTCCGGCACTATCGTCCGAAGCCAAACTCGACCGATCCTCGAAACAACCATTGAACTCGATTCCTCGGCCCATTGCGAAGGTATTACTATAATGGTTCGACCACGGTAGTCGCGCTGGTTTTCGAGATAATCGCGAATAACTCCAATCGCTCCGGAAAAATTTCAAAGTCCCGACGGATTTCAGAGTCCTCCGGCACTATCGTCCGAAGCCAAACTCGACCGATCCTCGAAACAACCATTGAACTCGATTCCTCGGCCCATTGCGAAGGTATTACTATAATGGTTCGACCACGGTAGTCGCGCTGGTTTTCGAGATAATCGCGAATAACTCCAATCGCTCCGGAAAAATTTCAAAGTCCCGACGGATTTCAGAGTCCTCCGGCACTATCGTCCGAAGCCAAACTCGACCGATCCTCGAAACAACCATTGAACTCGATTCCTCGGCCCATTGCGAAGGTATTACTATAATGGTTCGACCACGGTAGTCGCGCTGGTTTTCGAGATAATCGCGAATAACTCCAATCGCTCCGGAAAAATTTCAAAGTCCCGACGGATTTCAGAGTCCTCCGGCACTATCGTCCGAAGCCAAACTCGACCGATCCTCGAAACAACCATTGAACTCGATTCCTCGGCCCATTGCGAAGGTATTACTATAATGGTTCGACCACGGTAGTCGCGCTGGTTTTCGAGATAATCGCGAATAACTCCAATCGCTCCGGAAAAATTTCAAAGTCCCGACGGATTTCAGAGTCCTCCGGCACTATCGTCCGAAGCCAAACTCGACCGATCCTCGAAACAACCATTGAACTCGATTCCTCGGCCCATTGCGAAGGTATTACTATAATGGTTCGACCACGGTAGTCGCGCTGGTTTTCGAGATAATCGCGAATAACTCCAATCGCTCCGGAAAAATTTCAAAGTCCCGACGGATTTCAGAGTCCTCCGGCACTATCGTCCGAAGCCAAACTCGACCGATCCTCGAAACAACCATTGAACTCGATTCCTCGGCCCATTGCGAAGGTATTACTATAATGGTTCGACCACGGTAGTCGCGCTGGTTTTCGAGATAATCGCGAATAACTCCAATCGCTCCGGAAAAATTTCAAAGTCCCGACGGATTTCAGAGTCCTCCGGCACTATCGTCCGAAGCCAAACTCGACCGATCCTCGAAACAACCATTGAACTCGATTCCTCGGCCCATTGCGAAGGTATTACTATAATGGTTCGACCACGGTAGTCGCGCTGGTTTTCGAGATAATCGCGAATAACTCCAATCGCTCCGGAAAAATTTCAAAGTCCCGACGGATTTCAGAGTCCTCCGGCACTATCGTCCGAAGCCAAACTCGACCGATCCTCGAAACAACCATTGAACTCGATTCCTCGGCCCATTGCGAAGGTATTACTATAATGGTTCGACCACGGTAGTCGCGCTGGTTTTCGAGATAATCGCGAATAACTCCAATCGCTCCGGAAAAATTTCAAAGTCCCGACGGATTTCAGAGTCCTCCGGCACTATCGTCCGAAGCCAAACTCGACCGATCCTCGAAACAACCATTGAACTCGATTCCTCGGCCCATTGCGAAGGTATTACTATAATGGTTCGACCACGGTAGTCGCGCTGGTTTTCGAGATAATCGCGAATAACTCCAATCGCTCCGGAAAAATTTCAAAGTCCCGACGGATTTCAGAGTCCTCCGGCACTATCGTCCGAAGCCAAACTCGACCGATCCTCGAAACAACCATTGAACTCGATTCCTCGGCCCATTGCGAAGGTATTACTATAATGGTTCGACCACGGTAGTCGCGCTGGTTTTCGAGATAATCGCGAATAACTCCAATCGCTCCGGAAAAATTTCAAAGTCCCGACGGATTTCAGAGTCCTCCGGCACTATCGTCCGAAGCCAAACTCGACCGATCCTCGAAACAACCATTGAACTCGATTCCTCGGCCCATTGCGAAGGTATTACTATAATGGTTCGACCACGGTAGTCGCGCTGGTTTTCGAGATAATCGCGAATAACTCCAATCGCTCCGGAAAAATTTCAAAGTCCCGACGGATTTCAGAGTCCTCCGGCACTATCGTCCGAAGCCAAACTCGACCGATCCTCGAAACAACCATTGAACTCGATTCCTCGGCCCATTGCGAAGGTATTACTATAATGGTTCGACCACGGTAGTCGCGCTGGTTTTCGAGATAATCGCGAATAACTCCAATCGCTCCGGAAAAATTTCAAAGTCCCGACGGATTTCAGAGTCCTCCGGCACTATCGTCCGAAGCCAAACTCGACCGATCCTCGAAACAACCATTGAACTCGATTCCTCGGCCCATTGCGAAGGTATTACTATAATGGTTCGACCACGGTAGTCGCGCTGGTTTTCGAGATAATCGCGAATAACTCCAATCGCTCCGGAAAAATTTCAAAGTCCCGACGGATTTCAGAGTCCTCCGGCACTATCGTCCGAAGCCAAACTCGACCGATCCTCGAAACAACCATTGAACTCGATTCCTCGGCCCATTGCGAAGGTATTACTATAATGGTTCGACCACGGTAGTCGCGCTGGTTTTCGAGATAATCGCGAATAACTCCAATCGCTCCGGAAAAATTTCAAAGTCCCGACGGATTTCAGAGTCCTCCGGCACTATCGTCCGAAGCCAAACTCGACCGATCCTCGAAACAACCATTGAACTCGATTCCTGGGCCCATTGCGATGGTATTACTATAATGGTTCGACCACGGTAGTCGCGCTGGTTTTCGAGATAATCGCGAATAACTCCAATCGCTCCGGAAAAATTTCAAAGTCCCGACGGATTTCAGAGTCCTCCGGCACTATCGTCCGAAGCCAAACTCGACCGATCCTCGAAACAACCATTGAACTCGATTCCTCGGCCCATTGCGAAGGTATTACTATAATGGTTCGACCACGGTAGTCGCGCTGGTTTTCGAGATAATCGCGAATAACTCCAATCGCTCCGGAAAAATTTCAAAGTCCCGACGGATTTCAGAGTCCTCCGGCACTATCGTCCGAAGCCAAACTCGACCGATCCTCGAAACAACCATTGAACTCGATTCCTCGGCCCATTGCGAAGGTATTACTATAATGGTTCGACCACGGTAGTCGCGCTGGTTTTCGAGATAATCGCGAATAACTCCAATCGCTCCGGAAAAATTTCAAAGTCCCGACGGATTTCAGAGTCCTCCGGCACTATCGTCCGAAGCCAAACTCGACCGATCCTCGAAACAACCATTGAACTCGATTCCTCGGCCCATTGCGAAGGTATTACTATAATGGTTCGACCACGGTAGTCGCGCTGGTTTTCGAGATAATCGCGAATAACTCCAATCGCTCCGGAAAAATTTCAAAGTCCCGACGGATTTCAGAGTCCTCCGGCACTATCGTCCGAAGCCAAACTCGACCGATCCTCGAAACAACCATTGAACTCGATTCCTCGGCCCATTGCGAAGGTATTACTATAATGGTTCGACCACGGTAGTCGCGCTGGTTTTCGAGATAATCGCGAATAACTCCAATCGCTCCGGAAAAATTTCAAAGTCCCGACGGATTTCAGAGTCCTCCGGCACTATCGTCCGAAGCCAAACTCGACCGATCCTCGAAACAACCATTGAACTCGATTCCTCGGCCCATTGCGAAGGTATTACTATAATGGTTCGACCACGGTAGTCGCGCTGGTTTTCGAGATAATCGCGAATAACTCCAATCGCTCCGGAAAAATTTCAAAGTCCCGACGGATTTCAGAGTCCTCCGGCACTATCGTCCGAAGCCAAACTCGACCGATCCTCGAAACAACCATTGAACTCGATTCCTCGGCCCATTGCGAAGGTATTACTATAATGGTTCGACCACGGTAGTCGCGCTGGTTTTCGAGATAATCGCGAATAACTCCAATCGCTCCGGAAAAATTTCAAAGTCCCGACGGATTTCAGAGTCCTCCGGCACTATCGTCCGAAGCCAAACTCGACCGATCCTCGAAACAACCATTGAACTCGATTCCTCGGCCCATTGCGAAGGTATTACTATAATGGTTCGACCACGGTAGTCGCGCTGGTTTTCGAGATAATCGCGAATAACTCCAATCGCTCCGGAAAAATTTCAAAGTCCCGACGGATTTCAGAGTCCTCCGGCACTATCGTCCGAAGCCAAACTCGACCGATCCTCGAAACAACCATTGAACTCGATTCCTCGGCCCATAGCGAAGGTATTACTATAATGGTTCGACCACGGTAGTCGCGCTGGTTTTCGAGATAATCGCGAATAACTCCAATCGCTCCGGAAAAATTTCAAAGTCCCGACGGATTTCAGAGTCCTCCGGCACTATCGTCCGAAGCCAAACTCGACCGATCCTCGAAACAACCATTGAACTCGATTCCTCGGCCCATTGCGAAGGTATTACTATAATGGTTCGACCACGGTAGTCGCGCTGGTTTTCGAGATAATCGCGAATAACTCCAATCGCTCCGGAAAAATTTCAAAGTCCCGACGGATTTCAGAGTCCTCCGGCACTATCGTCCGAAGCCAAACTCGACCGATCCTCGAAACAACCATTGAACTCGATTCCTCGGCCCATTGCGAAGGTATTACTATAATGGTTCGACCACGGTAGTCGCGCTGGTTTTCGAGATAATCGCGAATAACTCCAATCGCTCCGGAAAAATTTCAAAGTCCCGACGGATTTCAGAGTCCTCCGGCACTATCGTCCGAAGCCAAACTCGACCGATCCTCGAAACAACCATTGAACTCGATTCCTCGGCCCATTGCGAAGGTATTACTATAATGGTTCGACCACGGTAGTCGCGCTGGTTTTCGAGATAATCGCGAATAACTCCAATCGCTCCGGAAAAATTTCAAAGTCCCGACGGATTTCAGAGTCCTCCGGCACTATCGTCCGAAGCCAAACTCGACCGATCCTCGAAACAACCATTGAACTCGATTCCTCGGCCCATTGCGAAGGTATTACTATAATGGTTCGACCACGGTAGTCGCGCTGGTTTTCGAGATAATCGCGAATAACTCCAATCGCTCCGGAAAAATTTCAAAGTCCCGACGGATTTCAGAGTCCTCCGGCACTATCGTCCGAAGCCAAACTCGACCGATCCTCGAAACAACCATTGAACTCGATTCCTCGGCCCATTGCGAAGGTATTACTATAATGGTTCGACCACGGTAGTCGCGCTGGTTTTCGAGATAATCGCGAATAACTCCAATCGCTCCGGAAAAATTTCAAAGTCCCGACGGATTTCAGAGTCCTCCGGCACTATCGTCCGAAGCCAAACTCGACCGATCCTCGAAACAACCATTGAACTCGATTCCTCGGCCCATTGCGAAGGTATTACTATAATGGTTCGACCACGGTAGTCGCGCTGGTTTTCGAGATAATCGCGAATAACTCCAATCGCTCCGGAAAAATTTCAAAGTCCCGACGGATTTCAGAGTCCTCCGGCACTATCGTCCGAAGCCAAACTCGACCGATCCTCGAAACAACCATTGAACTCGATTCCTCGGCCCATTGCGAAGGTATTACTATAATGGTTCGACCACGGTAGTCGCGCTGGTTTTCGAGATAATCGCGAATAACTCCAATCGCTCCGGAAAAATTTCAAAGTCCCGACGGATTTCAGAGTCCTCCGGCACTATCGTCCGAAGCCAAACTCGACCGATCCTCGAAACAACCATTGAACTCGATTCCTCGGCCCATTGCGAAGGTATTACTATAATGGTTCGACCACGGTAGTCGCGCTGGTTTTCGAGATAATCGCGAATAACTCCAATCGCTCCGGAAAAATTTCAAAGTCCCGACGGATTTCAGAGTCCTCCGGCACTATCGTCCGAAGCCAAACTCGACCGATCCTCGAAACAACCATTGAACTCGATTCCTCGGCCCATTGCGAAGGTATTACTATAATGGTTCGACCACGGTAGTCGCGCTGGTTTTCGAGATAATCGCGAATAACTCCAATCGCTCCGGAAAAATTTCAAAGTCCCGACGGATTTCAGAGTCCTCCGGCACTATCGTCCGAAGCCAAACTCGACCGATCCTCGAAACAACCATTGAACTCGATTCCTCGGCCCATTGCGAAGGTATTACTATAATGGTTCGACCACGGTAGTCGCGCTGGTTTTCGAGATAATCGCGAATAACTCCAATCGCTCCGGAAAAATTTCAAAGTCCCGACGGATTTCAGAGTCCTCCGGCACTATCGTCCGAAGCCAAACTCGACCGATCCTCGAAACAACCATTGAACTCGATTCCTCGGCCCATTGCGAAGGTATTACTATAATGGTTCGACCACGGTAGTCGCGCTGGTTTTCGAGATAATCGCGAATAACTCCAATCGCTCCGGAAAAATTTCAAAGTCCCGACGGATTTCAGAGTCCTCCGGCACTATCGTCCGAAGCCAAACTCGACCGATCCTCGAAACAACCATTGAACTCGATTCCTCGGCCCATTGCGAAGGTATTACTATAATGGTTCGACCACGGTAGTCGCGCTGGTTTTCGAGATAATCGCGAATAACTCCAATCGCTCCGGAAAAATTTCAAAGTCCCGACGGATTTCAGAGTCCTCCGGCACTATCGTCCGAAGCCAAACTCGACCGATCCTCGAAACAACCATTGAACTCGATTCCTCGGCCCATTGCGAAGGTATTACTATAATGGTTCGACCACGGTAGTCGCGCTGGTTTTCGAGATAATCGCGAATAACTCCAATCGCTCCGGAAAAATTTCAAAGTCCCGACGGATTTCAGAGTCCTCCGGCACTATCGTCCGAAGCCAAACTCGACCGATCCTCGAAACAACCATTGAACTCGATTCCTCGGCCCATTGCGAAGGTATTACTATAATGGTTCGACCACGGTAGTCGCGCTGGTTTTCGAGATAATCGCGAATAACTCCAATCGCTCCGGAAAAATTTCAAAGTCCCGACGGATTTCAGAGTCCTCCGGCACTATCGTCCGAAGCCAAACTCGACCGATCCTCGAAACAACCATTGAACTCGATTCCTCGGCCCATTGCGAAGGTATTACTATAATGGTTCGACCACGGTAGTCGCGCTGGTTTTCGAGATAATCGCGAATAACTCCAATCGCTCCGGAAAAATTTCAAAGTCCCGACGGATTTCAGAGTCCTCCGGCACTATCGTCCGAAGCCAAACTCGACCGATCCTCGAAACAACCATTGAACTCGATTCCTCGGCCCATTGCGAAGGTATTACTATAATGGTTCGACCACGGTAGTCGCGCTGGTTTTCGAGATAATCGCGAATAACTCCAATCGCTCCGGAAAAATTTCAAAGTCCCGACGGATTTCAGAGTCCTCCGGCACTATCGTCCGAAGCCAAACTCGACCGATCCTCGAAACAACCATTGAACTCGATTCCTCGGCCCATTGCGAAGGTATTACTATAATGGTTCGACCACGGTAGTCGCGCTGGTTTTCGAGATAATCGCGAATAACTCCAATCGCTCCGGAAAAATTTCAAAGTCCCGACGGATTTCAGAGTCCTCCGGCACTATCGTCCGAAGCCAAACTCGACCGATCCTCGAAACAACCATTGAACTCGATTCCTCGGCCCATTGCGAAGGTATTACTATAATGGTTCGACCACGGTAGTCGCGCTGGTTTTCGAGATAATCGCGAATAACTCCAATCGCTCCGGAAAAATTTCAAAGTCCCGACGGATTTCAGAGTCCTCCGGCACTATCGTCCGAAGCCAAACTCGACCGATCCTCGAAACAACCATTGAACTCGATTCCTCGGCCCATTGCGAAGGTATTACTATAATGGTTCGACCACGGTAGTCGCGCTGGTTTTCGAGATAATCGCGAATAACTCCAATCGCTCCGGAAAAATTTCAAAGTCCCGACGGATTTCAGAGTCCTCCGGCACTATCGTCCGAAGCCAAACTCGACCGATCCTCGAAACAACCATTGAACTCGATTCCTCGGCCCATTGCGAAGGTATTACTATAATGGTTCGACCACGGTAGTCGCGCTGGTTTTCGAGATAATCGCGAATAACTCCAATCGCTCCGGAAAAATTTCAAAGTCCCGACGGATTTCAGAGTCCTCCGGCACTATCGTCCGAAGCCAAACTCGACCGATCCTCGAAACAACCATTGAACTCGATTCCTCGGCCCATTGCGAAGGTATTACTATAATGGTTCGACCACGGTAGTCGCGCTGGTTTTCGAGATAATCGCGAATAACTCCAATCGCTCCGGAAAAATTTCAAAGTCCCGACGGATTTCAGAGTCCTCCGGCACTATCGTCCGAAGCCAAACTCGACCGATCCTCGAAACAACCATTGAACTCGATTCCTCGGCCCATTGCGAAGGTATTACTATAATGGTTCGACCACGGTAGTCGCGCTGGTTTTCGAGATAATCGCGAATAACTCCAATCGCTCCGGAAAAATTTCAAAGTCCCGACGGATTTCAGAGTCCTCCGGCACTATCGTCCGAAGCCAAACTCGACCGATCCTCGAAACAACCATTGAACTCGATTCCTCGGCCCATTGCGAAGGTATTACTATAATGGTTCGACCACGGTAGTCGCGCTGGTTTTCGAGATAATCGCGAATAACTCCAATCGATCCGGAAAAATTTCAAAGTCCCGCGATATAATTTTGGAATGTCGTTTGTGACCGAGTATGTGTCGTGGTAATGTTCGCGGCGAATGTGTATAATAATTCGTTTAGTCGGTTTACTCTTGTCTCCGACACTGTCCGCGGCTAAGTCCGAAAGTGCCGGGCGAGCGGTCTGTTGTAGCGGCGGTTTACACCCATAAGCGCCCGTGCGTAAGGTACGGCGGCGCCGGCGTTCCGGCCGGCCGTTCGGTATCTATAAGGGAGAGCGACGGTCCGAGCGTCTCGGTCGGAGCAGCGTTGGGCGCGTGGCTATTCTACGACCTCGGTCGAGAAGCAGTCACCGCTCCTCGAGATTCTGTCTCGACTGTTCTTGCCGTGTTGCGTTTCGGATTTCTCCACACAGCATAACCACGGGTCGGTGTCTAAGACCGAATGGCCCTTATGTGGTGAGCGTCCAAATGTGACGTTGGTGACACATATGCAATTCTGTGTATGCTTGTACGAAATCATGCATTCAACTCTTTATCCACGCAGATGGACGATTTGAACTTAACAAAACGCTAAGTAAGGCTAGCGTCCGGGTATATTATAAAGTATCGAACTAAATGTTCGAACTTTGAAAGAGGGAGAAAGTAGATACAAACCCAAGAGGTGTCAGATCTCGATATGCCTAGCGCGCACATTACGTCCCAACTCGTTATGCCCAGCATGGCACG
>OZ020481.1:23185730-23193230 GCA_963971345.1 Andrena flavipes | reverse complement strand
ATTAACAAGGCTCAAAGAGCAAAAAGCAGAAAGCTTAAAACCGTAACTATGCAAAAACACTATATAAATGCGGATGCATTTATATAAACAGATACCAAAAACTAAATGCGAATGCATTTAAACAGATACCAAAAACTAAATGCGAATGCATTTAATAAACAGATACCAAAAACTAAATGCGAATGCGTTTAAACAGATACCAAAAACTAAATGCGAATGCGTTTACACAGATACCAAAAACTAAATGCGAATGCGTTTACACAGATACCAACGACTAAATGCGATTGCATTTAGCAACGCCGTGGCACGGCTTACGTGGGGAGGTCGCTACAGACGGAGAACCTGGTTTCTCACCGCGACGCTCCCGTCCGCTGCCATCGGTGAAGCGCAAAGAGAGAGAGAGAGAGCAGCAAGCAAGCAAGCAAGCGAACGCTCCAGACCGCCAGACGCGCCCCTCTTTGAGAACGGGAAGACGATAATAATACGAACGCAATCACGAGTGCGCTCGCGCGAGGTTTCTCGAGAGACCGTCGTTAACTGGATCGGGAAGAACCAAGACCCCGTCGTTGCGATCGTGTTCTCCTCTAGGTAACCCGCCGCCTCGTCGATTCGCGTAAACCCTCGTATCGGAGGCGTTTGCCCGTGTCTGTGCGTGTTTGTCTGCGCGAGCTTGTAGATGCTCGTATCGAGAAAGGAGTCACTCGCGACCCAAGACAGGGAGGAAAACACACCACAAGCGCTCCGAGTGGTGGTGGTGGTGGTTAATTGAGAGAAGAGAGAGCAGGAACGAGCCGCCGTCGAAGCCTCGGCTTCGCGACGTTTTTCTCTCTTTCTCTCGACGACGCTTCTTCCACTCGCATCCCGCTTCCTTAGTTTTGGTCGCGCGCTCCGAAGAGTCCTGTGACGGACACTCTCCTCGGAGAGGATCCGGGTAACCTAGGGGTTGCGGCGCTCTTACCATCCATCGCGTCGAGGTGCATCCCGAGTATCATCGCTCGCTTCTTAATCGCGTGCCCCGTTAGCAAAATGAAAGGGACCGGCTGTGAAGCTTCGATAGCGAAAGTCCGATTGGACCGATCGAAGCCGGCCGTGCGTCCGCTTTCGGGCGACTACGACGATAGAGAGAGAGAGAGAGCGTGTAAGTAGAAGAGGATGCTGCCGCGTACGGTGGTCTGGGCCCCCGCCTCCGTGTACACGCAATTACAAAGGGTCTCGTACCCAACCGCCGTGTATCTCGATGGTTTTTAAATGAATAATATACGCTCGGCCGTCGGACGTGTCGCGCGGTGTTTCCGCCGCGGTACGTTTCGACGGTGTTCCCGTCCTGGACACAAATCACACACAGTGTCGTCAACGCTGGCGACGCCCGGACGAACCTCCTTCGCGCGCTGGTTGGAGGCGCACGGGCCTCGGCTTCACCCGAACCGAGAACAAAGATAAAATTACGAACATATTTAATAAAACACGATTACCCTGAACGGTGGATCACTTGGCTCGTGGGTCGATGAAGAACGCAGCTAATTGCGCGTCAACGTGTGAACTGCAGGACACATGAACATCGACATTTCGAACGCACATTGCGGTCCACGGATACAATTCCTGGACCACGCCTGGCTGAGGGTCGTTATCACGTACAAAAGACTGCTTGCGTCGGATCTCTGCGTATTCACATCCTCGCCGTCTCGCGTTTCCGACGATGTAACGCGTTTCGGAGTCGGGTCGAATGATACACGCGAGATACGCGACGTACGAGCGAAAGTTGGGTCGTTCGTCGGCGTTTGCAACGGGCTCGCGTGAGAATCGTGAAGCGTGTGTACTCTCTCCGGTGCGAGAACCAGAAAGAGAGAGGCGAGAATGTGATGAATGATCGTTTGGGGACTCGCGTGCGTGCTTACACGGCGTTGTGCGTCGTTGCTTTATAACGACCGCCCGTGTGCTGCACCGCTCCCCTTGGATCACACACAGCGGCCTCTCCGCTCGCACTGGTGTGTAGAATATGCCTTCACGTTCCGCGCGAGATCTTTTACCGTGCTCCCGACGTCGCCTGAAATGAAAAATTTGTCCCGAGAAAGAGAGACCCAAAAAAGAGCGAGATGATAGAGAGATAGAGCGCGGAGTGCGCGCGGCATACGTGCGCGCCGATCTATATCGTCGCGTTCACGCGGCCCCAGGGATTTTAAAAAGAGAGAAGAGGGTCGTCGTTTTGACAGTGAGAGTGAAAAGTCACAATCTATACATCGAGGGCACAACAACACATACTCGTTCTTCGGGACGCCGTGAAGATCCACAAGGATGGTGTACATGAATGGAGAGGCGCCTGTGCGGGATGATAAATAAAAAAACCACTCGTTAACATGATCGGGTCGATTTATTTCCCCGTCGTTGCGCGTGGCCTCGCCTAGCCCTCTCGTCATTCCCTCCCTATGGCCACGTTCCGTCGACACACAGAGAGTGTAGTTTGTATGCGCCAAACATCCGATGAGAAGAGAAGTGGTTGCGCTCCACGCCGTCGTTTAAAACGTTTCTGTACCCAGTTTCTCTGAATCCTCGTTGGCGCGGCTGCGTGAATTTGAACTTTGACGAACCGAAAGGCGCCGATGCCGCGAAAGGTGTGCAAGGAAAGACTCTCACTTCGTAGAATTGAAGAGAAAGAGTCTCCCCGATCGCCCCATGTCTTTGTCGCGTTGTTGGTCGATCGTATACGAGAGCCGCGGGTCTCGCCGGTCGTTCAGTCCACGGAAGAAAAGCTTATTTTTCCACGGTTCCCTCTGCTGCGAGTCACTGCTCGCGGCGTGAAGGGATAGCGGAATCTCAAAGCTGATAATAGCGGACGAACGTTAAAGTAAAAACCGGTGGTCGTTCCGCGAGAGTCTCTGATCGAATCGACGATGCGCGACGAAAAGACACTTTGGCGAGGCGCAAATAGAGGTAGGGGTGAACTCTATAATTCTCTCTCGATTAGAGAAGAAGAGAGATAGTCCAATGTACCTTTTCTCTGAAAAAATCATGCGATGGCACCTCTGGATACTACACGAGATCGATGATCACCATCATCGACACGACAATATCCAAAAGAGGGAGCATGATTCATATACCGGAGGCGCGCCGCGCGCTTCTCCAAAATATCTTCTCTCTCTACTTGGCGGTCTCGGTTTTTTTTCTCTGATGACACATTTGTATAATATATAACGATTGACGACCTCAGAGTAGGCGAGATTACCCGCTGAATTTAAGCATATTACTAAGCGGAGGAAAAGAAACTAACAAGGATTTCCTTAGTAGCGGCGAGCGAACAGGAATTAGCCCAGCACTGAATCCCGCGGTTCCGCCGCAGGGAATTGTAGTGTTCAGGAGGATCCGTTTATCCCGTGACGTCGCACCGCGTCCAAGTCCATCTTGAATGGGGCCACTTACCCGGAGAGGGTGCCAGGCCCGTAGCGACCGGTACGCGTTTCGGGAGGATCTCTCCATAGAGTCGGGTTGCTTGAGAGTGCAACCCTAAGTGGGTGGTAAACTCCATCTAAGGCTAAATACAACCACGAGACCGATAGCGAACAAGTACCGTGAGGGAAAGTTGAAAAGAACTTTGAAGAGAGAGTTCAAGAGTACGTGAAACCGTTCAGGGGTAAACCTGAGAAACCCAAAAGATCGAATGGGGAGATTCATCGTCGACGAGGCTGGCTCCCGTCGGTGCGCGATACTCCGGATGGACCTTCGTGGTTCCATTAACGAGGGTACACCACCGGCGGCGAATGTTCCGGCCACGTAGTCGTGCACTTCTCCCCTAGTAGAACGTCGCGACCCGTTGCGTGTCGGTCTACGGCCCGAGCGGTTGCCTGTTTCGTTGCTCCCAGAGCACGCGACAGACCCTCGGCCGCCTGGCCGGCTGCGCGACGGTACTCTGAGACGGTATCGGGCCGCAACCAATCCATTTTCGAATGTGTGTGCGTCAGGCCCGCCGCAAGCCCGGTCAGTTCTTACCCGGAGGCACGGACCTGGTGCCGTCCCCGGGCCTGGCCAGCTGTTAGCAGGCGGTGTCCTTGGACTGGGCCAAGCTTCGAATTACCGGTCGGCGACGCTACTGCTTTGGGTACTCTCAGGACCCGTCTTGAAACACGGACCAAGGAGTCTAACATGTGCGCGAGTCATTGGGAGAAAGAAACCTAAAGGCGGAATGAAAGTGAAGGTCGACCTTTGCGTCGACCGAGGGAGGATCGGCCGCGTTACGATGCGGCCTCGCACTCCCGGGGCGTCTCGTTCTCATTGCGAGAAGAGGCGCACCTAGAGCGTACACGTTGGGACCCGAAAGATGGTGAACTATGCCTGGTCAGGACGAAGTCAGGGGAAACCCTGATGGAGGTCCGTAGCGATTCTGACGTGCAAATCGATCGTCGGAACTGGGTATAGGGGCGAAAGACTAATCGAACCATCTAGTAGCTGGTTCCCTCCGAAGTTTCCCTCAGGATAGCTGGCACTCGCTCGTTCCTACGCGAACGTGTGCGAGTTTCATCTGGTAAAGCGAATGATTAGAGGCCTTGGGGCCGAAACGACCTCAACCTATTCTCAAACTTTAAATGGGTGAGATCTCTGGCTTGCTTGGATCATGAAGCCACGAGATTATATTGAATCAGAGTGCCAAGTGGGCCAATTTTGGTAAGCAGAACTGGCGCTGTGGGATGAACCAAACGCAGAGTTAAGGCGCCTAAGTCGACGCTTATGGGATACCATGAAAGGCGTTGGTTGCTTAAGACAGCAGGACGGTGGCCATGGAAGTCGGAATCCGCTAAGGAGTGTGTAACAACTCACCTGCCGAAGCAACTAGCCCTGAAAATGGATGGCGCTGAAGCGTCGCGCCTATACTCCGCCGTCAGCGGCAAGTGGGGAGGGACGTGCCACCCGCTCGCGGGTGACCGTCCTCCATGAAGCCCTGACGAGTAGGAGGGTCGCGGCGGTGTGCGCAGAAGGGTCTGGGCGTGAGCCTGCCTGGAGCCACCGTCGGTGCAGATCTTGGTGGTAGTAGCAAATACTCCAGCGAGGCCCTGGAGGACTGACGTGGAGAAGGGTTTCGTGTGAACAGCCGTTGCACACGAGTCAGTCGATCCTAAGCCCTAAGAGAAATCCTATGCAGATGTGGTGTCCTAAAACAGTTTTTTTTGAGACACACACCCGTTGGGCGAAAGGGAATCCGGTTCCTATTCCGGAACCCGGTAGCGGAACCGCAAACCATTCGGGCCCTCGTAAGAGTGTTCGTCGGGGTAACCCAAAATGACCTGGAGACGCCGTCGGGAGATCCGGGAAGAGTTTTCTTTTCTGTATAAGCGTTCGAGTTCCCTGGAAACCTCTAGCAGGGAGATAGGGTTTGGAACGCGAAGAGCACCGCAGTTGCGGCGGTGTCCGGATCTTCCCCTCGGACCTTGAAAATCCAGGAGAGGGCCACGTGGAGGTGTCGCGCCGGTTCGTACCCATATCCGCAGCAGGTCTCCAAGGTAAAGAGCCTCTAGTCGATAGATTAATGTAGGTAAGGGAAGTCGGCAAATTGGATCCGTAACTTCGGAATAAGGATTGGCTCTGAGGAGCGGGGCGTGTCGGGCTTGGTTGGGAAACGGGTTTGGTTGACGAGCCGGGCCTGGGTGAGGTGAACGGTCGGGATTTCGGTCTCGCATCCGGGATCCGAGCTCGGTCCCGTGCCATCGCCTCCCGCGGATCTTCCTTGCTGCGAGGCTTCCGTGTCGGTTTCACCGTCGTGGTCGTCCTCTTCGGCCGCCATTCAACGCTCAGCTCAGAACTGGCACGGACTAGGGGAATCCGACTGTCTAATTAAAACAAAGCATTGCGATGGCCCCCGAGGGTGTTGACGCAATGTGATTTCTGCCCAGTGCTCTGAATGTCAACGTGAAGAAATTCAAAAAAGCGCGGGTAAACGGCGGGAGTAACTATGACTCTCTTCGTCGTTGGAGCACGAGGATGCTGGCCCATCTGCAACGATACGATCATAAGTGAATTTAGTTTACCTAGAGGATTGCGAGCTGTGATCTGCACATTATCATTGCAATGGGGTGTCTCGATTCACCGTTCATTTATGAAAACTGTGTGGAGACAAGTAAGCCGACCATTTGATCCTGGGGGAGCGCGTCGTAGGGCCGTCGGAAACAGATATTGTAGTAGAGATAATAACTAGGCATTGACCAGCTAATGCTAGTATGCATCAAACATCTGATGCTCGTTTACCTTTGACGTTTATATAAATAATAATATGCCTACCAGCGGGCGTTAATAATCAACATCTTGAAATACACTGGGCAAATTGTTAAGCGCTATAAATAACAACTGTAATAGCATTTCCCTGGCCACTTCAAGCAAAATAGAACAACCCTGATCCCAAAACCTGGCAAAGACTCAAGAGATCCAAGTAATTGGAGACCGATCACGATTGGCTCCCTGCTGGGGAGACTATTCTCCAGTATGATCGACAGCAGGCTGCGTGCGTCGGTCGCCATTTCAGAACGGCAGAAAGGGTTCAAAAATGAGAATGGCTGTCGCCACAACATTGCGGTCTTGGGCTCTACCCTGGCCTTAATGAAAGGCTGTAAGGGAGGAATCCTAACGATCGTAGACGTATCGAAAGCATTCGATACAGTGCCCCACGCAGCGCTCGGTCCCACGCTCGCGAAAAAGGGGATACCAAGAAAGGCAAGGGAATACATTGGTAAAATGTATGAGAATTGCATAACCTCCATACGAACAAAGGAGGGGGGGTCGATGCAAATAACCCTCAAACGAGGAGTGAAGCAAGGCGATCCTCTGTCGCCATTGCTCTTCAATATAATAATGGACCCGATAATAGAGGCGGTTAATGAAACCTCAGAAGGAGTTGACCTGGATGGCGCTAATGTGGCCATACTAGCTTTTGCCGACGACATGGTTCTCGTCGGCAAGGATAAAAATGAAGCAAGCAGGCAACTGACGAAATTGGCTGAATACCTGGGCGGCTTGGGGATGGAACTATCTATCCCCAAGTGCGCTGCAATAGAGGTGGTGGCAAAGAGGAAGACATGGTATCTTCAGGACCCCGAAATGAAGCTGGGCTCTGAGGTAATCCCCACTGTTAAAGCGGAGGAAACCTCAGAATACCTGGGTGTGACGCTGGACCCGTGGATCGGGTTCAGAATCAACAAAGACAAGACGGAAAAAGTAATTAACGCAGCCAACATGGTCCGGAAGATGGGTCTCAAGCCCTACCAAAAGGTAGAATTGATCAGGACCTATTTGATACCTAAGATCATATACGCCTTAGTTGCGAGCCCACCGCCAATTAAAACCTTGAAAGAGCTCGACCACGAAATAAAACAAGTGGTAAAGAGCATTCTTAAGCTCCATCCGTCAACAACGGATGGGGTAATATACGTCGATAGGAGTCATGGAGGCATAGGCCTCCAAAGAATTGAGAACATTGTGAAACTGGCGGTCGTCAGAAGCAGCATCAAAATGCTATCATCTATG
>OZ020481.1:23175730-23180730 GCA_963971345.1 Andrena flavipes | reverse complement strand
AGGTGCGCGTACCAGCTGATACTATTTGTGAATATTTTAACATGTTACACCTTTACCAGAAAAATGACGTGTGTAACGTGTATGGGTCATTTTTAGACTTAATTTTTACCAATGACAGCGTGTGCAGAGTGTATATACCACCAGAAAATCTTTTGACATGCGATTCTTACCATCCTGCGCTGTGCATCTGTATTTCGGCTCGTATTGAGAGACCTTCCCAATCAACTTTTCCGAGCAAGGCCAATTTTAATCTCGCTGACTATAGCTCCATCATAGACTGCTTAGGTTTTGTAGACTGGGATAACAGTTTAAAAGGATTATCTGCGGATGAAGCCGTGGATTTCCTTTATTCACATCTCAATTATGCAATAGACACCCATGTTCCTAAATTATATGTTCGGTCCTCGCTTTATCCTGAATGGTTCTCAGCCCATGTCAGAAACTTAATTCGCTTGAAGAAAATAGCGCACATTAATTATAAAAACAGCAACTTATATTCTGACTATCTATGCTTCTCGGCCCTGAGGACTCAATGCAAAACTGCCTTAAGGAAAAGTTGGTTGGAACATGTACGTAGAGTTGAAGCGAAGACTTCAACTAACATTAAAAGCTTTTGGAAGTTTATCAATTCGAGAAATAGAGATCTTTCTCTTCCGCAATCGATGCATCTTGATGGTCGTTATTTTCATAACGATTTGGATATTACTAATAGCTTTGCGTCCTTCTTTCAATCGGTATATGTTCGCGACACTCCATGCAGTCAATCCTTCAATTCTAATCATGATATTGATGTCTCTGACTTGTCCATTAGTATTGGTGAAGTTTTTCATAAAATTTCCTATCTCGATGTCAACAAAGGACCGGGTGATGACACTATTCCACCGATCTTTTTTAAATCATGCAAATTTATCATAGCCAGGGTCTTGTGCATTATTTTTAATATATCGTTAAGATCTGGAGTTTTTCCGTCGAAGTGGAAAGGCAGTATTGTATCGCCTATTTTCAAGGCAAATGATAAGTCAGATATTACGAATTACAGGCCAGTTAGTATCTTAAATGTCATGCCTCGTGTTTTCGAGAGTATTATTACGGATAAGCTGGCAGCTCTTACTAAGAATATTATTATTAAAGAGCAGCATGGTTTTGTTCCGGGTCGCTCGACTACCACAAATCTAATGTTGTACCATCATTATATTGTAAATGAACTTGAGCGTGGTTATCAAGTGGACTCTATCTATACTGACTTTCGTAAAGCCTTTGACACCGTCAAACACTCGGTCCTTTTGCGAAAACTAAATGCTATTGGCATCCGAGGCAATTTACTTGGTTGGTTATCAAGTTACTTAACAAATAGATACCAAAAGGTCAAGTTTAAAAGCAACTTTTCGAGGACTTATAAAGTTACTTCAGGTGTACCTCAGGGATCGCACCTCGGTCCTCTGCTGTTTAACATCTTCGTTAATGATGTTTCTGATGTTTTCCAGTGTTGTCTTTTCCTGCTCTACGCAGATGACCTGAAGATATTTAAAAGAATTGCGATTGACGAGGATGTAAATCTTGTACAGGGCGATCTTAATAGGCTGTGTGACTGGTGTAGGGATAATGAAATGACACTGAATGTCTCCAAGTGTCACGTTCTGCATTTTTCTCGTAAAAAATGTTTGCAACAAAATGAGTATACACTTAATGGTGCCTTAGTTGACTCTATCGCTACTATTCGTGATCTTGGAATTACTTTCTGTTCTTCGTTGTCTTTTTCCCAGCACTACTATAATGTAAGAAATCATGCGGCTAGAATGCTTGGGTTCATCACGCGTGCATCGGCAGATTTCGTTAATCCTGGTACCTTAATCACCCTGTACAATGCATTAGTCGTTCCTCACTTAATGTATGCGTCTCCTGTTTGGAATCCCTACCAGGATAAATATATTAGGTTATTGGAACGCGTTCAGCATAAATTCTTACGACTGCTGGCTTTTAAACTCGGTGCTCCGGTGTCTCGACTATGCCACGAATATAATTCTATTCTGGAGGCCAGCGGTCTTCTTACATTGGAACATCGTCGTTGTCTATCCGATCTTACTTGCCTTTTTGGTATTATTAATGGCTACACCGACTCTGCGGACATTTTAGCTCTCGTCAACTTTTATGCGCCTATTGTTTCTATCAGGTCACCTGCTCTCTTTTACATATCGCCGCATAACACTTCGTACGGGATGAACAACTCCATTAATAGAATATGTAAATTAGCGAATCGGTGTAGTGCACATGTCGATTTTTTTAACGGTACGTTGGACACATTTAAATATCGTTTGCGGGCTTTGGCTCGATCGAATGTCTATATACACGCCCGTTAATTCTTATTCTAAGTGTGATTGTATTTGTTAATTTATGTAAGTACGTAGTAAGTATTTTATACCATTATGAATTGTTGATTATAAACTAAAGGGTTTTTACCCGTGGAATCAAATAAATAAATAAATAAATAAATAAATAATGGTTCGACCACGGTAGTCGCGCTGGTTTTCGAGATAATCGCGAATAACTCCAATCGCTCCGGAAAAATTTCAAAGTCCCGACGGATTTCAGAGTCCTCCGGCACTATCGTCCGAAGCCAAACTCGACCGATCCTCGAAACAACCATTGAACTCGATTCCTCGGCCCATTGCGAAGGTATTACTATAATGGTTCGACCACGGTAGTCGCGCTGGTTTTCGAGATAATCGCGAATAACTCCAATCGCTCCGGAAAAATTTCAAAGTCCCGACGGATTTCAGAGTCCTCCGGCACTATCGTCCGAAGCCAAACTCGACCGATCCTCGAAACAACCATTGAACTCGATTCCTCGGCCCATTGCGAAGGTATTACTATAATGGTTCGACCACGGTAGTCGCGCTGGTTTTCGAGATAATCGCGAATAACTCCAATCGCTCCGGAAAAATTTCAAAGTCCCGACGGATTTCAGAGTCCTCCAGCACTATCGTCCGAAGCCAAACTCGACCGATCCTCGAAACAACCATTGAACTCGATTCCTCGGCCCATTGCGAAGGTATTACTATAATGGTTCGACCACGGTAGTCGCGCTGGTTTTCGAGATAATCGCGAATAACTCCAATCGCTCCGGAAAAATTTCAAAGTCCCGACGGATTTCAGAGTCCTCCGGCACTATCGTCCGAAGCCAAACTCGACCGATCCTCGAAACAACCATTGAACTCGATTCCTCGGCCCATTGCGAAGGTATTACTATAATGGTTCGACCACGGTAGTCGCGCTGGTTTTCGAGATAATCGCGAATAACTCCAATCGCTCCGGAAAAATTTCAAAGTCCCGACGGATTTCAGAGTCCTCCGGCACTATCGTCCGAAGCCAAACTCGACCGATCCTCGAAACAACCATTGAACTCGATTCCTCGGCCCATTGCGAAGGTATTACTATAATGGTTCGACCACGGTAGTCGCGCTGGTTTTCGAGATAATCGCGAATAACTCCAATCGCTCCGGAAAAATTTCAAAGTCCCGACGGATTTCAGAGTCCTCCGGCACTATCGTCCGAAGCCAAACTCGACCGATCCTCGAAACAACCATTGAACTCGATTCCTCGGCCCATTGCGAAGGTATTACTATAATGGTTCGACCACGGTAGTCGCGCTGGTTTTCGAGATAATCGCGAATAACTCCAATCGCTCCGGAAAAATTTCAAAGTCCCGACGGATTTCAGAGTCCTCCGGCACTATCGTCCGAAGCCAAACTCGACCGATCCTCGAAACAACCATTGAACTCGATTCCTCGGCCCATTGCGAAGGTATTACTATAATGGTTCGACCACGGTAGTCGCGCTGGTTTTCGAGATAATCGCGAATAACTCCAATCGCTCCGGAAAAATTTCAAAGTCCCGACGGATTTCAGAGTCCTCCGGCACTATCGTCCGAAGCCAAACTCGACCGATCCTCGAAACAACCATTGAACTCGATTCCTCGGCCCATTGCGAAGGTATTACTATAATGGTTCGACCACGGTAGTCGCGCTGGTTTTCGAGATAATCGCGAATAACTCCAATCGCTCCGGAAAAATTTCAAAGTCCCGACGGATTTCAGAGTCCTCCGGCACTATCGTCCGAAGCCAAACTCGACCGATCCTCGAAACAACCATTGAACTCGATTCCTCGGCCCATTGCGAAGGTATTACTATAATGGTTCGACCACGGTAGTCGCGCTGGTTTTCGAGATAATCGCGAATAACTCCAATCGCTCCGGAAAAATTTCAAAGTCCCGACGGATTTCAGAGTCCTCCGGCACTATCGTCCGAAGCCAAACTCGACCGATCCTCGAAACAACCATTGAACTCGATTCCTCGGCCCATTGCGAAGGTATTACTATAATGGTTCGACCACGGTAGTCGCGCTGGTTTTCGAGATAATCGCGAATAACTCCAATCGCTCCGGAAAAATTTCAAAGTCCCGACGGATTTCAGAGTCCTCCGGCACTATCGTCCGAAGCCAAACTCGACCGATCCTCGAAACAACCATTGAACTCGATTCCTCGGCCCATTGCGAAGGTATTACTATAATGGTTCGACCACGGTAGTCGCGCTGGTTTTCGAGATAATCGCGAATAACTCCAATCGCTCCGGAAAAATTTCAAAGTCCCGACGGATTTCAGAGTCCTCCGGCACTATCGTCCGAAGCCAAACTCGACCGATCCTCGAAACAACCATTGAACTCGATTCCTCGGCCCATTGCGAAGGTATTACTATAATGGTTCGACCACGGTAGTCGCGCTGGTTTTCGAGATAATCGCGAATAACTCCAATCGCTCCGGAAAAATTTCAAAGTCCCGACGGATTTCAGAGTCCTCCGGCACTATCGTCCGAAGCCAAACTCGACCGATCCTCGAAACAACCATTGAACTCGATTCCTCGGCCCATTGCGAAGGTATTACTATAATGGTTCGACCACGGTAGTCGCGCTGGTTTTCGAGATAATCGCGAATAACTCCAATCGCT
>OZ020481.1:23165730-23170730 GCA_963971345.1 Andrena flavipes | reverse complement strand
GTGTATCTCGATGGTTTTTAAATGAATAATATACGCTCGGCCGTCGGACGTGTCGCGCGGTGTTTCCGCCGCGGTACGTTTCGACGGTGTTCCCGTCCTGGACACAAATCACACACAGTGTCGTCAACGCTGGCGACGCCCGGACGAACCTCCTTCGCGCGCTGGTTGGAGGCGCACGGGCCTCGGCTTCACCCGAACCGAGAACAAAGATAAAATTACGAACATATTTAATAAAACACGATTACCCTGAACGGTGGATCACTTGGCTCGTGGGTCGATGAAGAACGCAGCTAATTGCGCGTCAACGTGTGAACTGCAGGACACATGAACATCGACATTTCGAACGCACATTGCGGTCCACGGATACAATTCCTGGACCACGCCTGGCTGAGGGTCGTTATCACGTACAAAAGACTGCTTGCGTCGGATCTCTGCGTATTCACATCCTCGCCGTCTCGCGTTTCCGACGATGTAACGCGTTTCGGAGTCGGGTCGAATGATACACGCGAGATACGCGACGTACGAGCGAAAGTTGGGTCGTTCGTCGGCGTTTGCAGCGGGCTCGCGTGAGAATCGTGAAGCGTGTGTACTCTCTCCGGTGCGAGAACCAGAAAGAGAGAGGCGAGAATGTGATGAATGATCGTTTGGGGACTCGCGTGCGTGCTTACACGGCGTTGTGCGTCGTTGCTTTATAACGACCGCCCGTGTGCTGCACCGCTCCCCTTGGATCACACACAGCGGCCTCTCCGCTCGCACTGGTGTGTAGAATATGCCTTCACGTTCCGCGCGAGATCTTTTACCGTGCTCCCGACGTCGCCTGAAATGAAAAATTTGTCCCGAGAAAGAGAGACCCAAAAAAGAGCGAGATGATAGAGAGATAGAGCGCGGAGTGCGCGCGGCATACGTGCGCGCCGATCTATATCGTCGCGTTCACGCGGCCCCAGGGATTTTAAAAAGAGAGAAGAGGGTCGTCGTTTTGACAGTGAGAGTGAAAAGTCACAATCTATACATCGAGGGCACAACAACACATACTCGTTCTTCGGGACGCCGTGAAGATCCACAAGGATGGTGTACATGAATGGAGAGGCGCCTGTGCGGGATGATAAATAAAAAAACCACTCGTTAACATGATCGGGTCGATTTATTTCCCCGTCGTTGCGCGTGGCCTCGCCTAGCCCTCTCGTCATTCCCTCCCTATGGCCACGTTCCGTCGACACACAGAGAGTGTAGTTTGTATGCGCCAAACATCCGATGAGAAGAGAAGTGGTTGCGCTCCACGCCGTCGTTTAAAACGTTTCTGTACCCAGTTTCTCTGAATCCTCGTTGGCGCGGCTGCGTGAATTTGAACTTTGACGAACCGAAAGGCGCCGATGCCGCGAAAGGTGTGCAAGGAAAGACTCTCACTTCGTAGAATTGAAGAGAAAGAGTCTCCCCGATCGCCCCATGTCTTTGTCGCGTTGTTGGTCGATCGTATACGAGAGCCGCGGGTCTCGCCGGTCGTTCAGTCCACGGAAGAAAAGCTTATTTTTCCACGGTTCCCTCTGCTGCGAGTCACTGCTCGCGGCGTGAAGGGATAGCGGAATCTCAAAGCTGATAATAGCGGACGAACGTTAAAGTAAAAACCGGTGGTCGTTCCGCGAGAGTCTCTGATCGAATCGACGATGCGCGACGAAAAGACACTTTGGCGAGGCGCAAATAGAGGTAGGGGTGAACTCTATAATTCTCTCTCGATTAGAGAAGAAGAGAGATAGTCCAATGTACCTTTTCTCTGAAAAAATCATGCGATGGCACCTCTGGATACTACACGAGATCGATGATCACCATCATCGACACGACAATATCCAAAAGAGGGAGCATGATTCATATACCGGAGGCGCGCCGCGCGCTTCTCCAAAATATCTTCTCTCTCTACTTGGCGGTCTCGGTTTTTTTTCTCTGATGACACATTTGTATAATATATAACGATTGACGACCTCAGAGTAGGCGAGATTACCCGCTGAATTTAAGCATATTACTAAGCGGAGGAAAAGAAACTAACAAGGATTTCCTTAGTAGCGGCGAGCGAACAGGAATTAGCCCAGCACTGAATCCCGCGGTTCCGCCGCAGGGAATTGTAGTGTTCAGGAGGATCCGTTTATCCCGTGACGTCGCACCGCGTCCAAGTCCATCTTGAATGGGGCCACTTACCCGGAGAGGGTGCCAGGCCCGTAGCGACCGGTACGCGTTTCGGGAGGATCTCTCCATAGAGTCGGGTTGCTTGAGAGTGCAACCCTAAGTGGGTGGTAAACTCCATCTAAGGCTAAATACAACCACGAGACCGATAGCGAACAAGTACCGTGAGGGAAAGTTGAAAAGAACTTTGAAGAGAGAGTTCAAGAGTACGTGAAACCGTTCAGGGGTAAACCTGAGAAACCCAAAAGATCGAATGGGGAGATTCATCGTCGACGAGGCTGGCTCCCGTCGGTGCGCGATACTCCGGATGGACCTTCGTGGTTCCATTAACGAGGGTACACCACCGGCGGCGAATGTTCCGGCCACGTAGTCGTGCACTTCTCCCCTAGTAGAACGTCGCGACCCGTTGCGTGTCGGTCTACGGCCCGAGCGGTTGCCTGTTTCGTTGCTCCCAGAGCACGCGACAGACCCTCGGCCGCCTGGCCGGCTGCGCGACGGTACTCTGAGACGGTATCGGGCCGCAACCAATCCATTTTCGAATGTGTGTGCGTCAGGCCCGCCGCAAGCCCGGTCAGTTCTTACCCGGAGGCACGGACCTGGTGCCGTCCCCGGGCCTGGCCAGCTGTTAGCAGGCGGTGTCCTTGGACTGGGCCAAGCTTCGAATTACCGGTCGGCGACGCTACTGCTTTGGGTACTCTCAGGACCCGTCTTGAAACACGGACCAAGGAGTCTAACATGTGCGCGAGTCATTGGGAGAAAGAAACCTAAAGGCGGAATGAAAGTGAAGGTCGACCTTTGCGTCGACCGAGGGAGGATCGGCCGCGTTACGATGCGGCCTCGCACTCCCGGGGCGTCTCGTTCTCATTGCGAGAAGAGGCGCACCTAGAGCGTACACGTTGGGACCCGAAAGATGGTGAACTATGCCTGGTCAGGACGAAGTCAGGGGAAACCCTGATGGAGGTCCGTAGCGATTCTGACGTGCAAATCGATCGTCGGAACTGGGTATAGGGGCGAAAGACTAATCGAACCATCTAGTAGCTGGTTCCCTCCGAAGTTTCCCTCAGGATAGCTGGCACTCGCTCGTTCCTACGCGAACGTGTGCGAGTTTCATCTGGTAAAGCGAATGATTAGAGGCCTTGGGGCCGAAACGACCTCAACCTATTCTCAAACTTTAAATGGGTGAGATCTCTGGCTTGCTTGGATCATGAAGCCACGAGATTATATTGAATCAGAGTGCCAAGTGGGCCAATTTTGGTAAGCAGAACTGGCGCTGTGGGATGAACCAAACGCAGAGTTAAGGCGCCTAAGTCGACGCTTATGGGATACCATGAAAGGCGTTGGTTGCTTAAGACAGCAGGACGGTGGCCATGGAAGTCGGAATCCGCTAAGGAGTGTGTAACAACTCACCTGCCGAAGCAACTAGCCCTGAAAATGGATGGCGCTGAAGCGTCGCGCCTATACTCCGCCGTCAGCGGCAAGTGGGGAGGGACGTGCCACCCGCTCGCGGGTGACCGTCCTCCATGAAGCCCTGACGAGTAGGAGGGTCGCGGCGGTGTGCGCAGAAGGGTCTGGGCGTGAGCCTGCCTGGAGCCACCGTCGGTGCAGATCTTGGTGGTAGTAGCAAATACTCCAGCGAGGCCCTGGAGGACTGACGTGGAGAAGGGTTTCGTGTGAACAGCCGTTGCACACGAGTCAGTCGATCCTAAGCCCTAAGAGAAATCCTATGCAGATGTGGTGTCCTAAAACAGTTTTTTTTGAGACACACACCCGTTGGGCGAAAGGGAATCCGGTTCCTATTCCGGAACCCGGTAGCGGAACCGCAAACCATTCGGGCCCTCGTAAGAGTGTTCGTCGGGGTAACCCAAAATGACCTGGAGACGCCGTCGGGAGATCCGGGAAGAGTTTTCTTTTCTGTATAAGCGTTCGAGTTCCCTGGAAACCTCTAGCAGGGAGATAGGGTTTGGAACGCGAAGAGCACCGCAGTTGCGGCGGTGTCCGGATCTTCCCCTCGGACCTTGAAAATCCAGGAGAGGGCCACGTGGAGGTGTCGCGCCGGTTCGTACCCATATCCGCAGCAGGTCTCCAAGGTAAAGAGCCTCTAGTCGATAGATTAATGTAGGTAAGGGAAGTCGGCAAATTGGATCCGTAACTTCGGAATAAGGATTGGCTCTGAGGAGCGGGGCGTGTCGGGCTTGGTTGGGAAACGGGTTTGGTTGACGAGCCGGGCCTGGGTGAGGTGAACGGTCGGGATTTCGGTCTCGCATCCGGGATCCGAGCTCGGTCCCGTGCCATCGCCTCCCGCGGATCTTCCTTGCTGCGAGGCTTCCGTGTCGGTTTCACCGTCGTGGTCGTCCTCTTCGGCCGCCATTCAACGCTCAGCTCAGAACTGGCACGGACTAGGGGAATCCGACTGTCTAATTAAAACAAAGCATTGCGATGGCCCCCGAGGGTGTTGACGCAATGTGATTTCTGCCCAGTGCTCTGAATGTCAACGTGAAGAAATTCAAAAAAGCGCGGGTAAACGTTGGACCACTCGGCGTTGACCCCTAAAGCTTAAGGCGGAGCTACCCAATCCCACATCCGTGGGTAACGGATGCCACCTTTCGCAATGAGGAGTGGTAGAGTTCCGCGCAAGTGGGCTCGACGGTCGCTCATCCAACGTGACTCGAGTAATCTTGTCGACATGAGCATTGAGTAATCAAACCAAGGGTGAACGGCGGGCCGTCGCATTTAGGTGTCGGAAAGCCTCTATTAGAGGCTGTTCTAGTTATCCGAGACGAGTCCCGGTACGGACCACTCACCGTTTGGCCCTAAAAAGGGGTCGGTGG
>OZ020481.1:23145730-23160730 GCA_963971345.1 Andrena flavipes | reverse complement strand
CCTTCTTAAGCATTACGGCCTCCGCGAAGGAGGCCATCGCGTCCCAAGCAGCCCGGTCCCTCGCCATCCGACGCACGACTGTCGGTAGCGAGAGATCCGGGCCTAGCTGCAACTCGAGGACACGGCGATCCTCGACCCATGCCCTGCAAATAGCCAGGGCATGATCGGCCGTGTCCTCGTCGCCCGAGTCGCAGCTGAAACACCGCGACGACTCCTCCCGCCCTATTCGACGCAGATAGGTGCCGAAACAGCCGACACCCGTAAGCATCTGCGTCAGGCGGAAGGTTAGCCTGCCGTACCTGCGCCCCACCCATTCGTCCATAATGGGTAGCAGCGCCCCGACAACGCGACCCTCCCGATGTTCTGGGAGGGCCAGCCACTCGTGCCACTTGGCTATCGCGCGCTGCCGGGCCTGGCCCCGCACCACTTCTTCTTGCCCGCCGGCTATCGGGCCCCCAGCTTCGCGGAGATTTCGGATGGCAGAATAGACTTCTGCCTCCATCTCCGCGAGCAGATGGAACGGGGGGGACCCGGCCAAGGCGGACAATTCGACGTGTGACACCGTGCGATAAGCTCGCACGGCTTGGAGGACTGCTCGACGATGAATTCTCGCAAGAAGTTCTCGCCCGATGCGGCAGTCCCCCAGGTCACCGGCCCATATAGGCGCGCCATACAGCGCCATGGACCGGATGACCGTCACATATAGTCGCCGAATGCCCTCGTGCGGACCCCCCAGGTTGGGCATAATTCGCCGAAAGGAGAAGACTTGCTTCTCCAACCTGGGGGCGAGGGCCTTGAAGTGGCGCGTGAATCGCCAGTAGGTGTCCAGGGTCAGACCGAGATATCTCATCGATCGGCCGACCCTGATGCAGGCATCCCCGAGTCTCAGGGACGCTCTGTTGGGTACACCGCTCCCAACACAGTCCGCGAGCCACATGGCCTCGGTTTTCTCCAAGGCGACTCGCAGACCGAGCGTCCCTATCGAGGTGATTACTCGTCGCAGTGTTATCTCCGCGAGGCTGATCGCTTCCCTCCATTTCTTCCCGGAAGCCACCACCAGGGTGTCGTCGGCGTAGCATACCAACGAGACCCCCGGTGATGGCATTTCAACCCGCAGCACCGCGTCATAAGCTATGTTCCATAGCAGGGGTCCCAGCACGGACCCCTGCGGAACGCCGCGGTGCACCGGAGCCACCCCTTCCCCCTCCCGGCCGACGTACGCCACTACGCGGCCGCGGAGATAGTCCCAGACCAGGCGGCGAAGGTAGAGCGGGACATTATGGTACAACAAGCCCCGCTCAATCGCCGCCCAGGAGACGGTGTTAAAGGCGTTCGAAATATCGAGCGAAATCGCCACGCTCACACCGCCTCCCTCGACCGCCCGGCGCGACAGCGATCTCACCAAATCAATGGCATCGATCGTCGATCGCTGTCGCCTAAAGCCGAATTGGCGGTCGGAAAGGTCTGGGCCCACGGCCTCCAAGTGGGCGCACAGGCGGGCAGCAATGATGCGCTCTAAGAGCTTGCCCGCCTCGTCCAGGAGGCAGATCGGCCTGTATGCCGAGGGGGACTCCGCGGGTTTACCGGGCTTCCGGAGGAGGACCAGCCTCGCCTCTTTCCACGCAGGGGGGAATCTGCCGGATCTCAGGACAGCGTCGAACAGCCGCCTGAGACCGGTTCCTAGGGCGCTCAACGCGCAGGCCCAAACTCGCCCGGGCACACCGTCGGGACCTGGAGCCGCGTTCCTCTGGCGCATGCGCAACACAGAGGACGCGAACTCCTCGCCGCTGACCCCAGGGGCGTCGGAAGTGTCCGCGCCCCTATTCAACCATTGATCCCCGGACTCGTCGGCGCCACCCTCCCCGTGAATCGGGGGAGGGGGGAACAGCGCCTCTAGAACTTGTTCTAGGAGCCGGGGATCTAGACCCTCCGTGACCGGGGGCGCCCAAGGACCGAGTTTGACGGACACGGCCTTGTACGGGCGCCCCCAAGGGTTCTCGTTGAGGGTCGCGACGAATTCCCGACAGGACTCATCTTTGGCCCGGGCTATGGTTCCGCGGAGTTCTCTGCGCGCCGCCGAAAAGGCGGAGCGCAACTCGCGGAGCCGTTCCTCCGAGACCCGTCGTCGGTCTTGTCGACGGGCCTTGGTGTACTGGCGCCTGGCAACCAGGTTAGCCGCGCGAAGATTCGCGATCTCGGCTGTCCACCAGTACACCGTCCTCCGACCCCCACCTGGCGGCCCGGTCCGCGGCATGGTGGCGTCACATATGGACTGTAACGCCTGCCGGAACCAAAGCGCGCCAGCAACGGGGTCATCGAGGACGTCGCCTGGCAAAGGAGGCCAGGCGACGACGGAGGAAGCGAGTTGGGCCGCTACAGCGTCTAGCTGCGTGAGCGCCCATCGCGGGGGATGCCTACCGACTCGGGGAGGAGGCGGGGGGACGGAGGTGGCCAGCATCACATACATGTGATCGGATGCCGGCTCACAATCCTCCGCCACCCAGCAGTCCGACGTTTTAGCAGCGGCCGCGGGGTTAACCCAGATGAGATCGATTACCGACTCACCCCGCGCGCCGCGGTACGTCGTGACTGCATGGGGGTTCTTAAGCGAGAACCCCATCGCCTCCGTCCACTCGAGCAATATTTCGCCCCTGGAGTCCGTTCTGGGAGAACCCCACTCAACGGCGTGGGCGTTGAAGTCTCCCAGAAGCACGACCGGCTGAGCTCTCTGGGGGGTTATAAACGCCCCCAGCTCGTGTAGCCGGTCCTCGAACTCCGGGACTGTGAGTCTCGGCGCAAAGTAGCATCCCACCGCGAGGAATTCCCCCCATTTCGCGGCCATCCAGCACCTGCCGTGTCGGGCGACCGAACACGGCAGGGCTCCCCTGTCCACTCCCCACATCATCGCCACCTGCCGATCGGGATTTGTGGACCGAAAACATCGGTCCTCCAACGGATACGGCTCGGTGGCGATGACCAGCCCGACCCCCAACTCCATGCGAGCCTGCTCTAGCAGGTCGTGCGCTCGCATGGAATGGTTGAGGTTAGCGAGCAGGATCGGAGGGCCACGAGGCATCAAGGCTCAGTGGTGCCGGCCTCCTCCGGATCCTGCTCGGGCCGGGCTGTTTCCCTCGATGCGAGGGGGGTCCCGACTGTGTCCTCCTCGGTTGGCGGGACGGACCCACCCCCGTATGACGCTGCGATAGAACGCAGGATTCCCTCCGCCTCCTCCTCGGACATCGCGCTCTGGGGTGCAGCTATTCCGTCCCTCCTCTCCTTGAGGAAGGACTCGCGACTGTCCGGTGGAGGATCGTTGATAGGGGGAACTGGGATTTCCCCCTTCTTTCCCTTCTTCTTCCTCGCCGGAACCGGAGACCCCCCAGGTGTTGGGGACGGAGCATCGTCCGTCGGGGGTTCCGAGTCGCCGCGGTCCTTCCTCTTGCCGGGACCGGCCTTGGCTGTGGAGGTGGAGGTCAACACCTCGGTCTCCATACCCTCCGTCATTGACGGGGGGGGCGCGGGAGGGGCGGGGACCGTCGGGGCCACGGTACCTTTACGCGCCTCACTCCTTTTGACACTCCTCCGGGACTTGGCCGGGGGGTGACATGCCAGACCCCCCATTCGATGGTCGCCGGGCAGGCCCGCCGCGGTGCAGAGTGGGCACTTTGGGAGGGCAACGCAGTCGCGCGCCCTGTGCCCCTCCTCTCCGCACCGGTAGCAGAGGTGGCTTCTGCTGGTCAGGCTAGTGCATTTTGCCTGCACGTGCCCGAACTCTAAACAGCGGTAGCACTGCAGCCTCCTCTGCGTCAATGGCGACACGCGGGCCAAAAGCGGCCCGACGACGATCGACGTCGCCCTCACCAGTTTGGCAGCCGCGGACACGGGACTCCGTACCCAGACGGAGAACAACCCCCCGGGACCACCCCGCTTCACCCCTACGGTGACATCCTCGACCGCGCAGCCCCCACTCTCCGCGATCGCGCCTCGTATCGCGTCCTCCGACGCCAGTTCCGTGAGCCCGGTCACCCGGAACTCGGCCATCTTTTGCGGGCAGTGGACTTTGATGCCACTGCCCTGGAGCTGCTCCACTAATTTGGCCTTGAGGGCCGCAGCTCTGACCGAACTCTGCGCCCCGGGGACCTCGAGCACCAGCCCCCCCGTGACGGCGCGTCTCGGCCGCATGGCGGCGATGCCAAGCTCGGCGACGTTTATCGCCGCCATTGCGCCAGCTACCCGCGCGGAGAAATCTTTCTCCTCCCCGGCGGGAGCGGTGATCGCCACCGCGGCCGTTCTCGGCGCGCGCGGGATCGCAACCGGGGACAATCCGAGCGCGCCGGCCCGCCGCGGAGTCGGCGCCGCAACCGCGGTCGCCTGAACCGCTCTTCGGGCAGCCGTCCTCGCCCTGCGGCCGACCACTTGGGCCCAGGTGCCCTGCTGGGCAACCTGACTCACCGGGGTCGGGGCCGTGCCTCGCACACGTGCCGCGCCAGGCACACCAGGCGGGGCCTGCGCAGCGGCCGCCTTTTTGGCGGCCTTCGCGGCCCTTCTACGCGCCCGCCTGGTCTGCGTGGGGGTTAGGTGGGACGGAGAGCCCTTCCCATTCCCCACAAGCCCGGCGGCTGCGCGAGCGGTCTCCCGGGGGAAACCTCCGGCGGGCCCCTCTTCCTCCCAGCACCCCTGGGTCTCGGACCGACGCCGCCCGGCGGCGGCGCCCCGGTGGCTGGCAGGGCACCAGCACCTCTCCCCCCAGAAGGATGCGACACAGGCACAGGCGGAGGAACACACTCCGTGCGCGCGCATACGGACCCACCGACGGGCCCGCGGGAACCCCGCTCCGCCGCATTCCTCCTCTGTTCCCTCCCCTTCTCTCTACGAGAAGGGACACGAGTCCCGGCCCCGGCAGCGCTCCCCCCGCCGACTGCCACGCTCCCCCCAGCATGGGCCGAGGGCCGGCCAGCCGATCCCGGCGCCGATTCCTCGCGCACCATGACCCTTCCCAGGGCCAAAAGGCGCGCATCTACGCGCCTCTCGAGCTCCTCCATCCGGCGCAACACGATGTCCCACGGCTGTTCCGCAGGCGCGGCGACGGCGCCCCGAGATGGAGGGCATGAGGCCGGAGTCGGGGGTGGGGGAGACGCCTCCCTCCTCCTCTTCTTCTTACTGCTGGCGGCGACGCCGCCTCCAGCCGACTCGTCCGGCAGGGGGCCGGGCCTCGCGGCCGACGAGGGCCCAGAGGTAACCGCCGACCCAGCGCCGGTGTCCGTCCCGGGGGGCAAGCACGGCGGGAGGAGCTCCTCGCGGGTGGGCAGGGGCACGGAAGGATGGGAGGACATGGCCTCCGTCTCCGTCACCTCCACGCCGTTGAGAGCCGCCCACGTCTCAAGGCGGGCGCATTTCCCGCGGAGGGATTCCAACTCCCTCTCTCTGACGTGGAGGCACCTTGCCAGCGAATGCGCCTGGTCGGTCAGGGCCCGCACCTGGTCCGCCAGTTTGTGGTACTTAATTTCCCACATCCCCTGGCGGAACACGACCTCCCGCGCCGGCCTATTGGGGTTTTCCCCCCTCTCCGCCCTGCCCGTGAGCTCCGCCGCAACTGCGGAAGCGCGGCGGATGGCGATGCGGATCGCTCGCATATCCGTCGTCTTTAAATGCTTTGCAGCACTGACGGTTGCGGCGACCGCATCCAGCTCTCGCTGGGCCTGACCCGCCAGGCCACCCACCGACATGGTTTCCGCCCAATCGCGGAGATGCGACCTCGTCGGCAGGGCCTTCATTCCAGGGCCCAGACTCTTGGGGTCAGTCCAAACCCCGGGTCTCTGGCCCCTCTTGCCCGGCACAAATCTGGGCCGAGCAGGGTCGGTCCCCCCGTCGGACGACGTCGGCAGGGGGGCGTCCAGGCAGGCCCCAGCGGCGTCCTCCCAATGGCTGGCGTGGTCCTCGTCGGAGTCGGACGCTACCGTCGGGCGCACCCGACCCACGCCCCGAACAGCCCTAGCATCGAAGCCGCCGCCGCCGCCCCCACCACCGGTCGCAGCATCAACCTCCATCGCGACGACGGCCTCACCCGACGTCCCCTCCCCGGCGTCCATGTCTCGGGGCACCGAACCCGCGTTGCCCATCCCCTCCCCCGACTCATCGTTGGAAGAAAGGACGATGACGCGCCCGCCGTCGGGTACGAGCGCGTCGCACCTCTCCAAGACGACGCGCGGAACGCCCGCCGCCGCCCCGCCACTTACCGCCGAAGCGTCAGGCCGGACCAATCCGGCCCGGGATCGGCCCCGCGACGACACGGCGACGGACACGGCGGCCGAGTCCAGACGCCCCACCAGCTGCGCCACCTCCTCATGAAGTCCAAGCAACGCTTGGACTTGTTCTGAAGTTTTCGACTCCACGCAGCGCACGTACGGCACACCTCTGGAGGCACGCTGTTCCACCCCAGCAGCCGTCCTACCATCTCCGACCCGCGGGAACGAGGAGACAGCCGAAGCCTCCTCGCCCGCAACTAGGCCGCCCGTGGCGTTCGCGACCGGGTGATCCTCGCGGGAAGTGGCTGGGTTGCCACCCCCGCTAATCCCACCCAACTCTCGCTCCTCCTCCTCCCTCCCAGCCAGGCCAGCCACCCGCGAAACCGCGATCGAGAACTGGACCTGGGATGAGGCCGACGACCCGCGCGAAGCGATCGAACGTCGGTCCTCGTTGCGCTCCAGCGACATAACCCGGTCGCTGGTCGGGGGTGAATGCAGGGCACCGCCCTCTCCTCCCTCCGTGTAGAATCCTTCCATAGTGTTCCCACGAGAAACCGCTTGGGGTGGTCACGCAACGGTAGAGGCGGCCTGCCGTTGCGAAGCCGTTATGCCCGGACCCCTAAGGGCGCGGGCTACGTCTGGGGGCGGCAGGTCCCAGACGGATCTTGGTTAGGCGGAGCATGACCCGCTCCGCCCACGTGTCCCCTCAGACTGAGGGGATCACGTGCCCCGGCACCACCAATGGGGCTCAGGGTTGGGGGGTTTGATTATAGAGGTTTTTCCTTACCTCGCGGCCCGGCCGGTTAAGGCAAGACCTTCGGTCCGTGCTGGTTTCGCATACCCTCGGGAGATAGCTCACCGAGGGGTCGTCGTTCCACACAGCACGGATTACGAAAAGCCCGACAGCGATGCGCTGCCGGGCGTCCCCTACTAAGGCGGGGCGGCACCGTAGCCTCGGGAGCATCCCGAGACTACATCGTCCCCGTGACGGAAGACTTCCGCCACGGAGGGACCCCTACGGACAAGCCGATCATGGGGGGAAAGATGCCATGTCCGCGTTCGCGCCCCTACACGACTATGTCGTGTAGGGCCCCCAGCGGCACCGACGTGGAGGTGCGGTACATGGACTTACCCCGGTCAAGCCTCCAACTTCGTCCAAATTCTCCGCCCTGGGCTGCCTCTGGATCCTCCACCCGCGACCCAAAGGTCCGGGGGTACCACCAAAGGTGACGACCCAGTTGAGAGAATATGGAACCCATCGGAGTTCCCCACCAACCATGCGCCGGCAAGCCGACAGCTGGTGGGGTGCTCGACCAGAGCTTTCGGGATATTGACTGACCGGTCGGGGAGAACCCGCATCGGCAAATACCGAAATACGGACCGACCGCCAATCCCGAATGCCGCCGTCCGAAGCCAAACTCGACCGATCCTCGAAACAACCATTGAACTCGATTCCTCGGCCCATTGCGAAGGTATTACTATAATGGTTCGACCACGGTAGTCGCGCTGGTTTTCGAGATAATCGCGAATAACTCCAATCGCTCCGGAAAAATTTCAAAGTCCCGACGGATTTCAGAGTCCTCCGGCACTATCGTCCGAAGCCAAACTCGACCGATCCTCGAAACAACCATTGAACTCGATTCCTCGGCCCATTGCGAAGGTATTACTATAATGGTTCGACCACGGTAGTCGCGCTGGTTTTCGAGATAATCGCGAATAACTCCAATCGCTCCGGAAAAATTTCAAAGTCCCGACGGATTTCAGAGTCCTCCGGCACTATCGTCCGAAGCCAAACTCGACCGATCCTCGAAACAACCATTGAACTCGATTCCTCGGCCCATTGCGAAGGTATTACTATAATGGTTCGACCACGGTAGTCGCGCTGGTTTTCGAGATAATCGCGAATAACTCCAATCGCTCCGGAAAAATTTCAAAGTCCCGACGGATTTCAGAGTCCTCCGGCACTATCGTCCGAAGCCAAACTCGACCGATCCTCGAAACAACCATTGAACTCGATTCCTCGGCCCATTGCGAAGGTATTACTATAATGGTTCGACCACGGTAGTCGCGCTGGTTTTCGAGATAATCGCGAATAACTCCAATCGCTCCGGAAAAATTTCAAAGTCCCGACGGATTTCAGAGTCCTCCGGCACTATCGTCCGAAGCCAAACTTTTTTTTTTTTTTTTTTTTTTTTTTTTTTTTTTTAACGTGCAGGAAATCCGGAACGGATACACCCTAACCTCGGGGGAGGTCAGGGGTTATGTTGGGCTCCAACCAACTAAAACCTGCACGGTAACCGCCTAGGGCGAAGATGTTAGGCAAGGAAGGTGGCCGTTCTTACGCGAGAGCAAACTAGCGATACATTCGCTAGGCCACCCTCCAAGAGCCCCGACATCTTCGCCTCTTTGCCAGAGTTGGCACTTTTCCAAGGGGGAGAGAAGCTCCCCGGAAGTAATCCTGTTTTTCTAACACCGGGGCAGCATTGCGGGTTACACGCCAATGCCGCCCCCCTTCTCTGGCTGCTGCTTCTAGGTTCGGCGAGCCCCCGCTCGCTTCCCCCACAGCCCTCCGGCGCCGCCAGCCGCTCTGAGGCGCACTGTTCGGGGCAGTGCGTGTCCGGGAGAATAACTTCCCCCGGCCCACCACACCGCCCCACGGACACCACTCACGCCCAAGTGGGAGGGAGGTGCCGGCGGCGAGCGCCCGCCGGGAGGGATGGGCCGGGTCGAACCCGGCCCACAAGCCCCCCCGCCGACCGCACGCCGCCGACACCCCCCGCCCATAACCCCCCATCACACCCCGATATTGTGCGTGGGTGGGGCCCGGGAGGGGAGAAGTCTCCTTCCGGAGAAATCTCCATCCCCCCCGGCCCTCTAATCCCCACGCACCTCCCCCCCCCTAGCCGACGCTATATGACACCGGGGGCTTCCCTCAGAAGAGCTTAACACCCCTCTTCAGAAAGCTAACCCCGGTGTCGCGTCTCGCCGAACGCCTTTCCTTGAGAATACACTTCTCCTTCTCGAAGGCGCTCGCTGCGAACTTTGCGTATTTTTCGCACATGTTCTTCCAGTGCCCGCTGTCCACTACGTTCCTTTTGGCAGCTGGGTCACGCAGGTCGGTCCTCATTTTCGGGGGAATTGGTCCCGGCTCCGAGATTACCACTCCTTTTCCCCTGAAGTGCTGGTCCAAGGCTGAAGCCAGCTTCCTGGACCTCTTCAGTCCGCCAGGGGTGGGGCACCGGAGCACGGCGCACCGGGTCCAAGTACCCGCGTACTCCACGCGGCCGTTCCAGTGGTCTTCTCCCTTCAAATGGAGATCGTACCACATACGGTCGACGATGTCCGCAAAGGCCGCGTCGCCCCCCGAACCGTCCTGTCCCGCTTCACCCCGCATAATCCAGACTTGTCCGGAGTCCGCGGAGTACTCCTCCCCGGGGAACACCCGGTCGTCGTCCTCGTACGGGCGCCCATCGGGGCCCAGGTCCTCCGGACCGATAAGGCCATAGGGATCCTCCCCAGAAATCTTCTCGCCGAGGTCCACCTCGTCACCCTCGTCGTCGTCCTCGGACGGGATTTCGGCGGCGGCAGCGACCTCCCTGCTCCCCTGGTCGGAACTCGCAGAGACCACCGGACTCACCACAATGGGGGCGGTGCCCTGCTCCTCTTCTTTCTTCCCCTTCTCCTTTTCCGGGGTGCTCTTCCTCGACACATCACTTGAGGCCGATTCGACCGGCAGGAGTGCCGGCGATCGAACCAGTGCCTCTTCTTGGGTGCCCGGCATCAGCTCCACAGGAGCGGCAACCCTCTCCTCCTCCACATCTACCTCCTTCATAGGGGGGAGCAAATGCGGGGACCCCGAGGGGCCGTAGACCGCATCCATAAACTTGAGGACCGCGAAGGACGATCCAGATGATATGGATCGCGCCTCCTCATCCTCCCCCTCCACAATCTCGTCATCCGCGTCCGTGTCGATGTCCGAGATCACCGGGCTCCTGTCCGCGGTCCTAGACCTCTTACGAGGGGCCCTCGGCGGGGAGCCGGAGGAGGTCCTCTCCTCCCCGGTATCGCTCGCCAGTCGTCTTCGGATGCCCTGGGTGGCGGTCACGTCCATCGCCGACCCAGGCTCCGCCGTAGGGGCAGACGTCTTCATCTCCAAGGAAGCCGAACCGACTGTCTGGTCGGTCGGAAGCTCGGGGGGCGCCGGCTTCTCCTTCGGCGGCTGCTTCTCGGGTCTGGTCGTTTTTCGCGACCGATCCTTCCCACGTTTGGTCGAAGCCATCATCGACGCAGTCGGCTTTCTGCACGCTCGGCCACCCATGCGATGCCCCGCAGGGAGCTTAGCAGCCGAGCATATAGGGCAGTTAACCGCCGCTTCACACCTCTGGGCAGTATGCCCCTCCGTGCCACATCTGTAGCACAAAGTGCTCCTATCTTCCCTGGAGGGGCATGCCCTCCGAACATGCCCGAAGACCAGGCAACGATGGCACTGAAGTGCCCGCCTCTCCAAGAGCTCCACCCTAGGAGCAAAGAGGCCAAGCCTGACCTCTCCTGTCTTCAGGATCTTGGCGATCCCTCCCAGCGGGCAACGTGCATACGCGGAGAATAATCCCGCGCTGTCCGGACGGAAGTCCCCAACGCGTACGTCCTCACGCGCGCACCCTCCGGCCACCGCAAGAGCCTCCCGCAATGTAGCAGGGGTTGCCAGTTCGGTGAGGCCGCGGATTCGGACCTCACCCCATCTCTGGGGGCGGGTGACCTTCACCCCTTTCCCCTGGGTTGCCTCCCTTATTGCTCCCGCTAGAGCATCTGCCTTGTCCTGGGCATCCGGTCCAGGGACCGTGATGAGCAGAGCCCCATTGGCCGCTCGCTTGGGGCGTAGGGCTGGAATTCCCATAGGCTCCAGAGGGATAGACTGCATAGCCTCAGTAATGGCGCCCGCGAAGTCTGCCTCCCTGCCTTCCTCCGCCACTATACCAACCGCCGCTCCATGCGGGAGTCGCGGTAGGCGGGGCCCAATCCCCCTTCCCGCTTTCGGTGGCCGCGGCCTGTCGCCGCCCTTCCGTGTCGGTCCCCCCCGGCCGACCACACTCACCCAAGTAAACGGGGCGGTGGTCCCGACGTCGACGTTCCTCGCGGTCGCGCCCGCAAACGCCGAAGCATTGGCTTTTCTTTGGGCCATCTGCCTCCTCTTCTTTTTCCCTTTTGCAAGGACATCCCTTGGAAGGGGGTACTCCTCCGTTCCCGGCGCCGATCCTGTCGGTTGCACAGGTACAGCCCCCGTTGCTGTGGGGGGGGCTGGGCTTCCTTTTTCGAGGGCAGTCAGCCTCTCAGCCAGGATCATCATCGCCTCGCTAAGCCGGTCGATCATATTCATGATCGGGTTCGCGAAGGCCCCAAGGTCTTCCTGACTAGGCCTAATTGTCGGGCCCGTGGTCTCCCGTGCGCCAGCGTCGCACGCTCGTGTCTCGGCAGATGCGGGGGCAGCGAATCTCGTCCTCTCGCTTATGTTCTTGAGCCTGTCCAGCAGGCTCTGCTCCCTCCGCTGGCTGTTTGTCGCCTCCAGCCTCTGCTTATCCAATTCCTGGAGAAGCCGGCTAATCTGGCCCTCAAGACGACCGATGAGCTGTTTCTGCTCAGCGAGCACACGGTCCTTGGATCGAATGACCGCAGCCCATTTCCCAGCCGTACTCTCTCGCGAATCATCCCTCTCCGGGCGGATCGGGGATCGCGACACGTTGCGGGATCGCGACACCGCACCATCACTTCTCCCCCGGAGTCTTTCACTCCTCCTAGGAGAAGGGCCCAGAGTCCGGTCCGTATGTAAAATCGAGTCCTTTGTGGAAGCCATGTCTATCTCAGTAGCTTGTACTGGGTGGGGTGGCAACATACCCTCCCCACTTCCAGCGACGCCGGCCCGAGACAGCAGCTCGGCGTCGTCAGTCTGAGTCCTTACTTCAACCTGGCTGCTGACAAGGCCAGGCTGAGTCGGGCGACCCCCCGATAGCGGCGTTTGTTCCGAGGCTATTCGTCTTTTCTCCATTCCATGAAATGTCTTTAAGGGCGACAACCCCATCGCCCAGCGATCTCCCAAACCTTCCCCACTAAGGCGGGGGGGGGGCACCCGGCGTGCGTTTTACTTCCCTGCCGAAGAGAAGGTCCCCCTCATTGAGGAGGACAGGTACCCCTGCGGCGAAATGCACCGCAGGGGAGCGCAAATGCCATGTCCACGTTCGCGTCCCTACCCGACTATGTCGTGCAGGGACCCCAGGAGCCCCACGTGGAGGTGTGGTACATGGTCTTGCCCCGGTCGGGCCTCCAACTTCGTCCAAGTTCTCCGCTCCGGGCTGCCTCAGGATCCTCCCACCGCGACCCTAAGGTCCGGGGGTACCACCAGAGGCGACGACCCAGTTGAGAGAACATGGAACCCATCGGAGTTCTCCATCGACAAAAGCCGGTAAGCCGACGGCCGATGGAGACCCTTCCAGAGCCTTCTGCTCCCTCCGAAGCCAAACTCGACCGATCCTCGAAACAACCATTGAACTCGATTCCTCGGCCCATTGCGAAGGTATTACTATAATGGTTCGACCACGGTAGTCGCGCTGGTTTTCGAGATAATCGCGAATAACTCCAATCGCTCCGGAAAAATTTCAAAGTCCCGACGGATTTCAGAGTCCTCCGGCACTATCGTCCGAAGCCAAACTCGACCGATCCTCGAAACAACCATTGAACTCGATTCCTCGGCCCATTGCGAAGGTATTACTATAATGGTTCGACCACGGTAGTCGCGCTGGTTTTCGAGATAATCGTGAATAACTCCAATCGCTCCGGAAAAATTTCAAAGTCCCGACGGATTTCAGAGTCCTCCGGCACTATCGTCCGAAGCCAAACTCGACCGATCCTCGAAACAACCATTGAACTCGATTCCTCGGCCCATTGCGAAGGTATTACTATAATGGTTCGACCACGGTAGTCGCGCTGGTTTTCGAGATAATCGCGAATAACTCCAATCGCTCCGGAAAAATTTCAAAGTCCCGACGGATTTCAGAGTCCTCCGGCACTATCGTCCGAAGCCAAACTCGACCGATCCTCGAAACAACCATTGAACTCGATTCCTCGGCCCATTGCGAAGGTATTACTATAATGGTTCGACCACGGTAGTCGCGCTGGTTTTCGAGATAATCGCGAATAACTCCAATCGCTCCGGAAAAATTTCAAAGTCCCGACGGATTTCAGAGTCCTCCGGCACTATCGTCCGAAGCCAAACTCGACCGATCCTCGAAACAACCATTGAACTCGATTCCTCGGCCCATTGCGAAGGTATTACTATAATGGTTCGACCACGGTAGTCGCGCTGGTTTTCGAGATAATCGCGAATAACTCCAATCGATCCGGAAAAATTTCAAAGTCCCGACGGATTTCAGAGTCCTCCGGCACTATCGTCCGAAGCCAAACTCGACCGATCCTCGAAACAACCATTGAACTCGATTCCTCGGCCCATTGCGAAGGTATTACTATAATGGTTCGACCACGGTAGTCGCGCTGGTTTTCGAGATAATCGCGAATAACTCCAATCGCTCCGGAAAAATTTCAAAGTCCCGACGGATTTCAGAGTCCTCCGGCACTATCGTCCGAAGCCAAACTCGACCGATCCTCGAAACAACCATTGAACTCGATTCCTCGGCCCATTGCGAAGGTATTACTATAATGGTTCGACCACGGTAGTCGCGCTGGTTTTCGAGATAATCGCGAATAACTCCAATCGATCCGGAAAAATTTCAAAGTCCCGCGATATAATTTTGGAATGTCGTTTGTGACCGAGTATGTGTCGTGGTAATGTTCGCGGCGAATGTGTATAATAATTCGTTTAGTCGGTTTACTCTTGTCTCCGACACTGTCCGCGGCTAAGTCCGAAAGTGCCGGGCGAGCGGTCTGTTGTAGCGGCGGTTTACACCCATAAGCGCCCGTGCGTAAGGTACGGCGGCGCCGGCGTTCCGGCCGGCCGTTCGGTATCTATAAGGGAGAGCGACGGTCCGAGCGTCTCGGTCGGAGCAGCGTTGGGCGCGTGGCTATTCTACGACCTCGGTCGAGAAGCAGTCACCGCTCCTCGAGATTCTGTCTCGACTGTTCTTGCCGTGTTGCGTTTCGGATTTCTCCACACAGCATAACCACGGGTCGGTGTCTAAGACCGAATGGCCCTTATGTGGTGAGCGTCCAAAAGTGACGTTGGTGACACATATGCAATTCTGTGTATGCTTGTACGAAATCATGCATTCAACTCTTTATCCACGCAGATGGACGATTTGAACTTAACAAAACGCTAAGTAAGGCTAGCGTCCGGGTATATTATAAAGTATCGAACTAAATGTTCGAACTTTGAAAGAGGGAGAAAGTAGATACAAACCCAAGAGGTGTCAGATCTCGATATGCCTAGCGCGCACATTACGTCCCAACTCGTTATGCCCAGCATGGCACGATTCGCGCTTTCCCGTTTGCTCAGCATGCACTTGTCCGCGCTATTACGTACATGACCAGCGTGAATGTTACGCGCTTTGTCGATTTGTCCAGCGTGTAGTGGTCCGTGCTTATACGGTTGATGCTAGCGTGTCCGTGTACTCCGTGCTTCCCGATGGATGGTGCGGGACGCGTGATTTACGCGCTTTATCGAGCATCCGATGCCATCCTTATTTATAAGGGAAATTTAATGAATTTTGTCCGAGATCTTTCTGTGAACGTATATAAAAGGCACATATCCGAT
>OZ020481.1:23133230-23143230 GCA_963971345.1 Andrena flavipes | reverse complement strand
TTTAGCAACGCCGTGGCACGGCTTACGTGGGGAGGTCGCTACAGACGGAGAACCTGGTTTCTCACCGCGACGCTCCCGTCCGCTGCCATCGGTGAAGCGCAAAGAGAGAGAGAGCAGCAAGCAAGCAAGTAAGCGAACGCTCCAGACCGCCAGACGCGCCCCTCTTTGAGAACGGGAAGACGATAATAATACGAACGCAATCACGAGTGCGCTCGCGCGAGGTTTCTCGAGAGACCGTCGTTAACTGGATCGGGAAGAACCAAGACCCCGTCGTTGCGATCGTGTTCTCCTCTAGGTAACCCGCCGCCTCGTCGATTCGCGTAAACCCTCGTATCGGAGGCGTTTGCCCGTGTCTGTGCGTGTTTGTCTGCGCGAGCTTGTAGATGCTCGTATCGAGAAAGGAGTCACTCGCGACCCAAGACAGGGAGGAAAACACACCACAAGCGCTCCGAGTGGTGGTGGTGGTGGTTAATTGAGAGAAGAGAGAGCAGGAACGAGCCGCCGTCGAAGCCTCGGCTTCGCGACGTTTTTCTCTCTTTCTCTCGACGACGCTTCTTCCACTCGCATCCCGCTTCCTTAGTTTTGGTCGCGCGCTCCGAAGAGTCCTGTGACGGACACTCTCCTCGGAGAGGATCCGGGTAACCTAGGGGTTGCGGCGCTCTTACCATCCATCGCGTCGAGGTGCATCCCGAGTATCATCGCTCGCTTCTTAATCGCGTGCCCCGTTAGCAAAATGAAAGGGACCGGCTGTGAAGCTTCGATAGCGAAAGTCCGATTGGACCGATCGAAGCCGGCCGTGCGTCCGCTTTCGGGCGACTACGACGATAGAGAGAGAGAGAGAGCGTGTAAGTAGAAGAGGATGCTGCCGCGTACGGTGGTCTGGGCCCCCGCCTCCGTGTACACGCAATTACAAAGGGTCTCGTACCCAACCGCCGTGTATCTCGATGGTTTTTAAATGAATAATATACGCTCGGCCGTCGGACGTGTCGCGCGGTGTTTCCGCCGCGGTACGTTTCGACGGTGTTCCCGTCCTGGACACAAATCACACACAGTGTCGTCAACGCTGGCGACGCCCGGACGAACCTCCTTCGCGCGCTGGTTGGAGGCGCACGGGCCTCGGCTTCACCCGAACCGAGAACAAAGATAAAATTACGAACATATTTAATAAAACACGATTACCCTGAACGGTGGATCACTTGGCTCGTGGGTCGATGAAGAACGCAGCTAATTGCGCGTCAACGTGTGAACTGCAGGACACATGAACATCGACATTTCGAACGCACATTGCGGTCCACGGATACAATTCCTGGACCACGCCTGGCTGAGGGTCGTTATCACGTACAAAAGACTGCTTGCGTCGGATCTCTGCGTATTCACATCCTCGCCGTCTCGCGTTTCCGACGATGTAACGCGTTTCGGAGTCGGGTCGAATGATACACGCGAGATACGCGACGTACGAGCGAAAGTTGGGTCGTTCGTCGGCGTTTGCAACGGGCTCGCGTGAGAATCGTGAAGCGTGTGTACTCTCTCCGGTGCGAGAACCAGAAAGAGAGAGGCGAGAATGTGATGAATGATCGTTTGGGGACTCGCGTGCGTGCTTACACGGCGTTGTGCGTCGTTGCTTTATAACGACCGCCCGTGTGCTGCACCGCTCCCCTTGGATCACACACAGCGGCCTCTCCGCTCGCACTGGTGTGTAGAATATGCCTTCACGTTTCGCGCGAGATCTTTTACCGTGCTCCCGACGTCGCCTGAAATGAAAAATTTGTCCCGAGAAAGAGAGACCCAAAAAAGAGCGAGATGATAGAGAGATAGAGCGCGGAGTGCGCGCGGCATACGTGCGCGCCGATCTATATCGTCGCGTTCACGCGGCCCCAGGGATTTTAAAAAGAGAGAAGAGGGTCGTCGTTTTGACAGTGAGAGTGAAAAGTCACAATCTATACATCGAGGGCACAACAACACATACTCGTTCTTCGGGACGCCGTGAAGATCCACAAGGATGGTGTACATGAATGGAGAGGCGCCTGTGCGGGATGATAAATAAAAAAACCACTCGTTAACATGATCGGGTCGATTTATTTCCCCGTCGTTGCGCGTGGCCTCGCCTAGCCCTCTCGTCATTCCCTCCCTATGGCCACGTTCCGTCGACACACAGAGAGTGTAGTTTGTATGCGCCAAACATCCGATGAGAAGAGAAGTGGTTGCGCTCCACGCCGTCGTTTAAAACGTTTCTGTACCCAGTTTCTCTGAATCCTCGTTGGCGCGGCTGCGTGAATTTGAACTTTGACGAACCGAAAGGCGCCGATGCCGCGAAAGGTGTGCAAGGAAAGACTCTCACTTCGTAGAATTGAAGAGAAAGAGTCTCCCCGATCGCCCCATGTCTTTGTCGCGTTGTTGGTCGATCGTATACGAGAGCCGCGGGTCTCGCCGGTCGTTCAGTCCACGGAAGAAAAGCTTATTTTTCCACGGTTCCCTCTGCTGCGAGTCACTGCTCGCGGCGTGAAGGGATAGCGGAATCTCAAAGCTGATAATAGCGGACGAACGTTAAAGTAAAAACCGGTGGTCGTTCCGCGAGAGTCTCTGATCGAATCGACGATGCGCGACGAAAAGACACTTTGGCGAGGCGCAAATAGAGGTAGGGGTGAACTCTATAATTCTCTCTCGATTAGAGAAGAAGAGAGATAGTCCAATGTACCTTTTCTCTGAAAAAATCATGCGATGGCACCTCTGGATACTACACGAGATCGATGATCACCATCATCGACACGACAATATCCAAAAGAGGGAGCATGATTCATATACCGGAGGCGCGCCGCGCGCTTCTCCAAAATATCTTCTCTCTCTACTTGGCGGTCTCGGTTTTTTTTCTCTGATGACACATTTGTATAATATATAACGATTGACGACCTCAGAGTAGGCGAGATTACCCGCTGAATTTAAGCATATTACTAAGCGGAGGAAAAGAAACTAACAAGGATTTCCTTAGTAGCGGCGAGCGAACAGGAATTAGCCCAGCACTGAATCCCGCGGTTCCGCCGCAGGGAATTGTAGTGCTCAGGAGGATCCGTTTATCCCGTGACGTCGCACCGCGTCCAAGTCCATCTTGAATGGGGCCACTTACCCGGAGAGGGTGCCAGGCCCGTAGCGACCGGTACGCGTTTCGGGAGGATCTCTCCATAGAGTCGGGTTGCTTGAGAGTGCAACCCTAAGTGGGTGGTAAACTCCATCTAAGGCTAAATACAACCACGAGATCGATAGCGAACAAGTACCGTGAGGGAAAGTTGAAAAGAACTTTGAAGAGAGAGTTCAAGAGTACGTGAAACCGTTCAGGGGTAAACCTGAGAAACCCAAAAGATCGAATGGGGAGATTCATCGTCGACGAGGCTGGCTCCCGTCGGTGCGCGATACTCCGGATGGACCTTCGTGGTTCCATTAACGAGGGTACACCACCGGCGGCGAATGTTCCGGCCACGTAGTCGTGCACTTCTCCCCTAGTAGAACGTCGCGACCCGTTGCGTGTCGGTCTACGGCCCGAGCGGTTGCCTGTTTCGTTGCTCCCAGAGCACGCGACAGACCCTCGGCCGCCTGGCCGGCTGCGCGACGGTACTCTGAGACGGTATCGGGCCGCAACCAATCCATTTTCGAATGTGTGTGCGTCAGGCCCGCCGCAAGCCCGGTCAGTTCTTACCCGGAGGCACGGACCTGGTGCCGTCCCCGGGCCTGGCCAGCTGTTAGCAGGCGGTGTCCTTGGACTGGGCCAAGCTTCGAATTACCGGTCGGCGACGCTACTGCTTTGGGTACTCTCAGGACCCGTCTTGAAACACGGACCAAGGAGTCTAACATGTGCGCGAGTCATTGGGAGAAAGAAACCTAAAGGCGGAATGAAAGTGAAGGTCGACCTTTGCGTCGACCGAGGGAGGATCGGCCGCGTTACGATGCGGCCTCGCACTCCCGGGGCGTCTCGTTCTCATTGCGAGAAGAGGCGCACCTAGAGCGTACACGTTGGGACCCGAAAGATGGTGAACTATGCCTGGTCAGGACGAAGTCAGGGGAAACCCTGATGGAGGTCCGTAGCGATTCTGACGTGCAAATCGATCGTCGGAACTGGGTATAGGGGCGAAAGACTAATCGAACCATCTAGTAGCTGGTTCCCTCCGAAGTTTCCCTCAGGATAGCTGGCACTCGCTCGTTCCTACGCGAACGTGTGCGAGTTTCATCTGGTAAAGCGAATGATTAGAGGCCTTGGGGCCGAAACGACCTCAACCTATTCTCAAACTTTAAATGGGTGAGATCTCTGGCTTGCTTGGATCATGAAGCCACGAGATTATATTGAATCAGAGTGCCAAGTGGGCCAATTTTGGTAAGCAGAACTGGCGCTGTGGGATGAACCAAACGCAGAGTTAAGGCGCCTAAGTCGACGCTTATGGGATACCATGAAAGGCGTTGGTTGCTTAAGACAGCAGGACGGTGGCCATGGAAGTCGGAATCCGCTAAGGAGTGTGTAACAACTCACCTGCCGAAGCAACTAGCCCTGAAAATGGATGGCGCTGAAGCGTCGCGCCTATACTCCGCCGTCAGCGGCAAGTGGGGAGGGACGTGCCACCCGCTCGCGGGTGACCGTCCTCCATGAAGCCCTGACGAGTAGGAGGGTCGCGGCGGTGTGCGCAGAAGGGTCTGGGCGTGAGCCTGCCTGGAGCCACCGTCGGTGCAGATCTTGGTGGTAGTAGCAAATACTCCAGCGAGGCCCTGGAGGACTGACGTGGAGAAGGGTTTCGTGTGAACAGCCGTTGCACACGAGTCAGTCGATCCTAAGCCCTAAGAGAAATCCTATGCAGATGTGGTGTCCTAAAACAGTTTTTTTTGAGACACACACCCGTTGGGCGAAAGGGAATCCGGTTCCTATTCCGGAACCCGGTAGCGGAACCGCAAACCATTCGGGCCCTCGTAAGAGTGTTCGTCGGGGTAACCCAAAATGACCTGGAGACGCCGTCGGGAGATCCGGGAAGAGTTTTCTTTTCTGTATAAGCGTTCGAGTTCCCTGGAAACCTCTAGCAGGGAGATAGGGTTTGGAACGCGAAGAGCACCGCAGTTGCGGCGGTGTCCGGATCTTCCCCTCGGACCTTGAAAATCCAGGAGAGGGCCACGTGGAGGTGTCGCGCCGGTTCGTACCCATATCCGCAGCAGGTCTCCAAGGTAAAGAGCCTCTAGTCGATAGATTAATGTAGGTAAGGGAAGTCGGCAAATTGGATCCGTAACTTCGGAATAAGGATTGGCTCTGAGGAGCGGGGCGTGTCGGGCTTGGTTGGGAAACGGGTTTGGTTGACGAGCCGGGCCTGGGTGAGGTGAACGGTCGGGATTTCGGTCTCGCATCCGGGATCCGAGCTCGGTCCCGTGCCATCGCCTCCCGCGGATCTTCCTTGCTGCGAGGCTTCCGTGTCGGTTTCACCGTCGTGGTCGTCCTCTTCGGCCGCCATTCAACGCTCAGCTCAGAACTGGCACGGACTAGGGGAATCCGACTGTCTAATTAAAACAAAGCATTGCGATGGCCCCCGAGGGTGTTGACGCAATGTGATTTCTGCCCAGTGCTCTGAATGTCAACGTGAAGAAATTCAAAAAAGCGCGGGTAAACGCGGGTACTTTATAGTAGCCGTTGATGGGCCTTCGACAAGGGGGGACTAACCGTCCCCCCTTGACCCCCCGGTGGCGTTCGTAACTATGACTCTCTTAAGGTAGCCAAATGCCTCGTCATCTAATTAGTGACGCGCATGAATGGATTAACGAGATTCCCTCTGTCCCTATCTACTGGACTTTCCAAGATGGCCGCCGAGTGGACTGACGCGTCGCGAGTCGCTCCGCATAAATTCAGTTTAAAAGTGGTTAAAAGTGCCCGGAATAATTAGTGGAATAGACACAAGTATAGTGCTCCACGCGAGGAACAATCTGAGATATCAGTTTCTAAAATCCGTGCAGTGCAACGAAAGTTATAGTGGAAACAAACTGTGCACGCAAATAACCTCTCTCAGGTGTAGTTACACACGCCGCCACCGCGTGGGGGCTGGCGCCACCAGCGCTACCGCGGGCCTTTCAAACGCCCGAAAGTGACACAAGTGCCCACGGAGACGTATAGAGAGACACAAATACTTACGGTTCTTCTGCCTTTCACATTAACGAAAGCAATACGCGGCTGGATATCGTTTGAAGTGCCAGCCGGCGAAAGCAATACGCCGCTGGCGAAGTTCCAGTGTATCATATTTCTGTGCTGTATCTAAATACGGCGGCTGCCGTTCTAATATAGACTTCTGAAAGTATGGCAACGCCAGCTTCAATCTACAGGAAAATGATGGATGTAGATCAGGACTCGGACTCGTCACGAATGGACACATCCGTGTCGAGAAAAAGGAAGGACGACACGACTAAAATAAGGAAGAAAGAAGAGAAGAAAAAGAAGAGACTAGTAGCAGGCTCTTCGGACGAGGAAAGCGAAAGCCCTCAACTGGACAAACCGGCTCAAAAAATCTCTCCCCCAGCAGACTTACTGACCTTCTGCAACACATTGGGAAGCGATATTAGCAGCAAAAATTTACAGGTCCTTAAGAAAAAAATATCCGAGGTCTACAGATACTGCAAGGAACTAAAACTGGAGAACTCGGACTTGAAAGAGAAAATTGCAGAGTCGAGCAACTTAAACATCACTGCTGAACTAAACCAACTGACAACTACCATAACTAGTGCTCTTGGGAAAATAACCCAGCACCAATGCACTGGGCATAAACCCGAAGCAACTTATGCACAGAAAGTCAGAGTGCAATCCAAAATTGTCCCACAAAAATCTGTCAAGCCTCCCAAGCATATCGTCACGGTGTTCCCGCAAGAAGGAAGTAATATCCAAAGCAGCGAAGACACAAAGAAACTAATCTACTCAAATGTGATCCCCACTGAAGAAAAACTAAAAATCAGGAATGTTAGGAAAATAAACAGTAATGGCATCCTGATAGAAACAGAAACCTCGCAAGACCTGGAAAACGTGCTCAAAAATGAGAAACTACGAAGTGCTGGACTAACAGTTGGCCTTCCAACCAAGAAGAAACCCAAAATGATTATATACAGCGTCCCACGAGAAATGGAGGAGAAGGAAATAATAGCAGCCATACACCAGCAAAACCTAGAAGAAATCCCCGAGGCAAAACTCAAAAGTGAACTACGCCTTATGTTCAAAACCGGACACAAAGAAAAGGACACCGTCAACTGGGTTATCGAGGTTACGCCTGAAATACGCGAGCTCTTAAAAAAGAACAGCAGAATGTACATAGGTTGGACTGCCTGTTACATTCAGGACTACATATCAATAAGCAGATGCTACAAATGCCAATCTTTTGGCCACATAGCAAAATACTGCAGAGCAGAGGAAAGCACGTGTGGCCATTGTGCCATGGATGGCCATGCATTCAATGACTGCCCGGTAAAATCAAATAGACCCTTGTGTGTGAATTGCAAAAGAGTGAACAAACCATGCGACCATTCTTCAAGAGACAAGCACTGCCCAGCCTACAAACATGCGATCGAGGCGCACATCTCAAAGATAGACTATGGTTTATAACAACAAAGCTAGAAACACCATTATAAGGAAATCAAGAATAACAGTAGGCCAAATCAACGCGCAGAACTCGAACACGGTAATAGATCAACTGAGGCAGGCAGCACACGACATGAACATCGACGTCCTCTGTATACAGGAGCCATACAGCTACAGAAATAAGATAACCGGAATGGGAGTAAGTACCAAAATTATATCGGATACTAAAGCATTTACCACCGCCGTCGCGTCAAAAACAATTAAAGCTGCAATAGCTGTAACAAACCCCACATACACGGTCCTGAAACTAGAACAGTTCTCAAACACGCATTTTGCATGTGCAGAAATAACGGTTGCCAATCATATTTTTTACGTTGTAAACGCATACTTCCAATACTGTGATAAGATCGAACCATATCTAGAACACCTCGATAAAATTCTCGCTCAACTTAGAAATCGCAAATTAATATTATGCTTCGACGCGAACGCCTACTCGAGCTTATGGCACTCCAAAGAAACCGATGGCAGAGGAGAAATACTAGAACAATTCATCGCACAACACGAACTATATATATTGAATCAGAAATCAAACATAAGCACTTTTAACAACACACACGGGCAATCAAATATTGACATTACATTGGCAAACTCCGCATACTACAACCACATAATGGCATGGAAAGTGCACATGGGGAAAACAACCAGCGACCATAACCTGATCACATTCAGCGTTGATACGCCAGAAATAGAACAACAAAACCCCAAAGAAAATAGGTACAACATCAAGAAAGCAAATTGGGAAAAATTCACCGAAAACCTTCAAAACAGAAATAAAGACAGTGAACGAATACAAGATACACAAAATACCGATATCAATGAACTAGCCCGTGAAATGGAAGATATTATTAAAAATGCATGCCTTAACGCAATACCTCTGAAAACACAGTTCTTAAAATCTGCACCGTGGTGGAACAAAAACCTAACCAATCTCAGGAAACAATCCCATGATGCTGACCGTAAATTCCGACTCGCCAAAGGCACCAAAAAAGAAGAACAGCTTAAAAATCAATACCACATTGCCAGAAACAAATACAACGCGCACATCAGGAAATCTAAGACCGAAAGCTGGAAAAACTTCGTAACTAAAGAAGCAAATAGCGATCCGTGGGGCCTAGTCTACAAACTGCAAACCAGCAAAATCAAGATTGACAAAGCTTTCGAGAGTATCAGGCACGGTGATCAACAGTCAACAACCTGGGAACACACGGCAAAAATATTACTTAGCACACTCGTCCCCGATGACGACCTGTCCCAAGAAACACGATGGCACAGATCAGTGCGCAGCGAGATAGAACAGCCACCGAACACCGAGGACACACCATCATTCGAACCGTTGGAGATACAAAAAGCAATCAAAAGCCTAAAAAATAATAAAGCCCCAGGACACGACCGCATAGAAACGGAAATGATAAAGGTCGCGTGGCCCGTTCTCCAGAGCGAAATTTGTACTCTACTTAATAAATGCCTAGTTAGTGGTGTATTCCCGAACAGATGGAAAGAAGGTACGATTAGAGTACTATTGAAAGCCGAAGACAAGGACAAAACAAACCCATTATCGTACAGACCCATTTGCCTGCTCCCGGCACTCAGTAAAATCCTTGAAAAACTTATTGCATCCAGACTTCAGGACCTATTCCACAGACACCCACTCGCAGCGGACAGACAATATGGATTCAAGACAGGAAAATCAACCGAAGATGCCATAGTTGAAATGAGAAAGATAGTAGACCAGACAAATGAGAAGTATATAATAGCGCTTCTGTTCGACATCAAAGGAGCATTTGACAACGTCTGGTGGCCTAGCATTTTAAGAAACCTAAAGCAACGCGACTGCCCCAGAAACGTATACACGCTCATTCGCAGCTACCTTCGTGATAGAAAAATGAAAATTAAAAGCAACAGCATGGAAGTGGAAAAAACAGCAACGAAAGGATGTCCGCAAGGCTCCATACTGGGCCCCTATTTCTGGAACCTTGTATTCGATGAAATCATCCGGGATATAAAATCGAAAGGACCAGAACCAATTGCTTACGCAGACGACCTGCTCGTCCTTATAAAAGGGAAATCAAGAAAAGACCTTGAAACTAAAGCAAACTCAATCACCGAACTAATTGTGCAATGGTGCAAGCAACACAAGCTCCAACTCTCAGAAGCGAAATCAGAAATGCTACTGGTCAAAGGCTTTCTAAATACACAAAGGCCACCCACAGTAAAAATAGGACGCATCTCCCTCAAAATGCCTACATCGGTCAGATACCTCGGACTGCATTTCGGACCGCGACTGAATGTGACCCCACACGTTACACAAATCACCGAAAAAAGCAAGAAGATTTTCAATAGACTGGCTTGTATAGCAAAGGCTCACTG
>OZ020481.1:23123230-23128230 GCA_963971345.1 Andrena flavipes | reverse complement strand
GACCATTCCGGAACTGCGCGCAGGTGGGGGCCCGGTTGGAGGGGGCTCCGACCAGCGGAGCGACCTCCTTCCCGGCCCCTCTAATCCCTGCGCGCCTCCCACCATCCCATCGCCACAAACCCGGGGCCCTAACCGAAGAGTTTAGCGCCCTTCTTCAGGAAGGACACACCGGTATCGCGGCCCGCCTTCCTCTGCTCCTCGAGCGCATCCGACTCCTTCTTAAGCGTACGCTCCACGAACGCTTTGTACGCCTGGCGCAGCTCCTTCCAGTAGCCCTCCGCCTTCACCGCGGCCCTCACCTCGGGTCTCCGGAGATCGGACCGCATATATGGCGGGACCGGCCCAGCCTCCGACACCACCGCCCCCTTGTTCTTGAGGCGCCTCTCCAGCGCCCTCGCCAGATTCTTGGCCCGCTTCCTGCCGCCGCCGGACGGGCACCGAAAGACGGCGCAGCGCGCCCATGTACCCGCGTAGACAACGCGGCCCTCCCACCTCGTCTTCTCAAGCCTCTCCGCAGTGAGGTGGTCCCATGTGACCTCGACGAGGTTCAGAAATTTCCCTTCGTCCACGATGCTGCCATTCATAACGAGGACCTGGCCAGAATCGCCCTCATAATCGTCGTTCCAGTACGGCCGATCATCTAGCTCGAAGGGTCGGCCGTCCGGACCCAACTCCCCATCCTCGATCTCCCCGTGTGGGCCAGTCACTGAGATCTTGGGGCCCATGAAACTGGTGCCCTCGTCGTCCTCGTCGTCCTCTTCGTCCTCTTCCTTCTTCTTCTCTTCTTGCTGCTTCCCCGGCGGCGCCTCCAGTACCGCACTGGGCCCGGCGACCGCGTCAGCAAGCTCAATGCGCTCCAATCTCACCACCGGGGTGGAGATCCTCAACCCGTCTCCCTCGATGACAGGGGGGTCGGGGTCATCCTCCCTCTTCTCGGCCGCCTCCCCACCGATCGAATCGCTCCGAGGAGAGGGCATTGGTGAATCAATCACCACAACAACAGCCCCCTCGGGCTCCACTCCCGACACAACTGGCCGCGGCTCCTCTAGCTCCAAGTCCCCCACGACCTCCAGGTCCGGGGAGGGCCCACAATCCGACGGCGCACAGTGAACGAGGGCGACCGTCGTCGCCACCCCCTCGGAAGGAGTATCCTCCAGCGGAGCTCCAAGCGCCGTAACACCCCCCATATCTTCGTCCCCGTCCCCCTCGGAGCCCGAAATAACTATTCCGGCCCCTCCAACGGCCCTTGACCGCTTGCACGGGCCTCTAGGGGAAGTGCCCGAGCAATCAGAGGGAGCGGGCTCAACCCCGTCCGCACTCGACTCCCTCGCGCGTTTTCCCCCGGCCGCGGGGGCACCCTCGAGCTCCATTGGAGCCGGCTCTTCCACCTCCGCCTCGACCACCCCCTCGGGAGCAGTCTGCCCCCTATCCGCAACCGGCGGCACGCCCTTCACCCTGCGAGGAGCGCTCGATGTTTCCCTTCCCGTTGGCGGGTCTGCACCACTCTTCTTCTTTTTAGGGACCGCCTCGCCGCGCCCCTTCTTGTCCGCAGACCGGATCTTCTTGGGCGCGCCAGCTCCAGTGCTAGCGGGTCTTCCGCACGCGGGTCCGCCCATCCGATGTACGGCTGGCAATCCTGCCGCGGCACAGGCCGGGCAATTAAGCACCGCCTCGCATCCAAGGGCTTTATGCCCGGTGACGCCGCATCGGTAGCATGCGCCACTCCTGTCTTCTTTCGAGGAGCATGCGCGTCGAACGTGCCCGAAGAATAGGCACCTGTGGCATTGTAGTGCCCTCCTCCGCAACAGCTCGACCCTCGCAACGAGGAAGCCGAGCCGGATTTGCCCGGTCTTGAGAACCCGGGATAGTCCCCCCAGCGGGCAGCGAGCCCAGGCCGAAAAAAGGCCGGCGTTGTCTCGCCTAAACTCGCCCACGCGTATGTCCTCGGGCGCACATTCCGCAGCCGAGGCCAAGGCCCCGCGCACCATCGCGGGGGTGGACAACTCCGTTAATCCCGAAATGCGAACCTCACCCCAACTCTGGGGGCGGGTGATCTTAACCCCCTTATCCCGCGTCGCCTCTTCAAGCGCTTTCGCCAGGGCATCCGCCTTTATCTGGGACCCTTCCCCAGGAACGGAGATGACTAAGGCCCCGCTTGCTGCCCTCCTCGGCCGAAGCGCCGCAATGCCTAACGGAGCGAGGTCCACGACTCGCATGGCCTCTGTCATGGCTCCAATAAACTCCCCCTCTCTCCCCTCTTCGGCCACTATACTGACCGCAGCACCCCGAGGAAGCCGCGGCAGTCGCGGCACGATCTTCTTCACGGCTGGCCGCTGCTCTGCTCCTCCCCCCTTTGGCTGCTTAGATGGTCTCGCAGCGGGGGTCGGGGGACCCATCGTGGGACCACCCCTAGCTCTTTTTTCCCGGCGCCCGACAACGCGGGCCCAAGACTGCGGCTCCCGCACCGCATCGCTCCCAGTTGTCACGTCGAAATGCGTCGTTTCTGAAGCGTCTCCAGAGAGGGGCCCTGCCCTCGTCGTTGTCCGGGCATAGCCATCCTCGATGGCATCAATCCTATCGCATAGTGTGGCGACGACGTTGATTAGCCGCTCAAATCCCTCGGAGACTTCCTCCATGAATCCGGCCACGTCCTGCGACGCAGAGGTAGGCGGGGGGCCGGGAAGGTCAAAGCCCGCATGGGTCGCGACGCACGTCCTGCGCCGCGCCACAGGAGTCCTCGGTGCAGAAGGGGCTGAGGCCTGCTCTCTTCTACAGGATGTGCACATCCCGGGGTTCTTCAGGCCCGCCTCAACTCGGTCCATGAGGCGCATTACGCGCTCTCGAAGGTCGCGGGACCGCCGCTTCTCCTCCGCGAGCTCCCGCTCGACGTCGGCGAGACATCGCCTCCCGACATCTGTCCCCCCGCCGCAGTTGTCCATGCGAAGGCCAGGGTTCGCCGGGTCCTCGGTGCACTCGGCGATACCCGAGATGTTAAACATCTCCTCCGGTGGCTGTTCGTCCGGTTCCGATGACGGCGATTCAGAGGTCGTCGTCGTTGTTCCTCCCCGACGAATCGGGGACCTCGAGACGTCGCGATGAGTCCTAGTCGCGTCCACGACCACTCGACCTTTCAGGCGTTCGCTTCTACGCGGAGACTTTCCTGGCGCCACTCCCGGCCCAGAGCCCGTGCTAATCCCGCGTGGTGGCGGAGCTACCGCCTCGTCTTTATGAAAATAGCTATCCTCGCGACGCGAGGAATCGCTGTGGCGTCTCTCCATCGTCTGGCCGAACACCCGCGAAGCCGCGATCGTAGATCGGTCCAGACGGGAGGGTGTGAGAACGATCGTCCTGCCCTGTACCGTGTCCGTTTGAGAAGCGTGGTCGGCTGCTGTGGCTTTTTGTGGCGGGGTCGGCAACATACCGCACCCCGCACCACTGACATCGGCCCGCGGCCCCAGCTCGATGCCATCAGTCTTATGTCTTACTTCAGGCTGGCTGCTGACAGGGCCAACCTGAGCCGGGCGATTACCCCCCGGGAGCGGCGTTTTATCCGAGGCTCCTTTATTCTTTTTCATTCCATAAAAATGTCTTGAAGGGCGACGACCCCACCGCCCAGCGGTCTCCCAACCCTCCCCACTAAGGCGGGGGGAACACCCGGCGGAGTTTTACTTCCCTGCCGAAGGAAGAACCCCTGCGGTCGATGTTGTCGCAGGGGAGCGCAAATGCCATACCCGCGTCCGCGCTCCTAACGAGACGATGTCTCGCAGGAACCCCGGAAGCACCGACGTGGAGGTGCGGTATATGGTCTTGCCCCGGTCGGGCCTTAAACTTCGTCCAAGTTCTCCGCTCCGGGCTTCCCCTGGATCCTCCCGCCGCGACCCTAAGGTCCGGGGGTACCACCAGGGGCGACGACCCAGTTGAGAGAACATGGAACCCATCGAAGTTCCCCAGCGGCCATGCGCCGGCAAGCCGACGGCCGAAGGGGTCCGTTCCAGGGCGACGAGTACGTGCAATGATCGGTCCGACTCCTCCCGTGACCGGCAACAGCCAAATCACGGGCACGACCGATCCGAACTCCACTGCTTCCATTAGAAGCCAAACTCGACCGATCCTCGAAACAACCATTGAACTCGATTCCTCGGCCCATTGCGAAGGTATTACTATAATGGTTCGACCACGGTAGTCGCGCTGGTTTTCGAGATAATCGCGAATAACTCCAATCGCTCCGGAAAAATTTCAAAGTCCCGACGGATTTCAGAGTCCTCCGGCACTATCGTCCGAAGCCAAACTCGACCGATCCTCGAAACAACCATTGAACTCGATTCCTCGGCCCATTGCGAAGGTATTACTATAATGGTTCGACCACGGTAGTCGCGCTGGTTTTCGAGATAATCGCGAATAACTCCAATCGCTCCGGAAAAATTTCAAAGTCCCGACGGATTTCAGAGTCCTCCGGCACTATCGTCCGAAGCCAAACTCGACCGATCCTCGAAACAACCATTGAACTCGATTCCTCGGCCCATTGCGAAGGTATTACTATAATGGTTCGACCACGGTAGTCGCGCTGGTTTTCGAGATAATCGCGAATAACTCCAATCGCTCCGGAAAAATTTCAAAGTCCCGACGGATTTCAGAGTCCTCCGGCACTATCGTCCGAAGCCAAACTCGACCGATCCTCGAAACAACCATTGAACTCGATTCCTCGGCCCATTGCGAAGGTATTACTATAATGGTTCGACCACGGTAGTCGCGCTGGTTTTCGAGATAATCGCGAATAACTCCAATCGATCCGGAAAAATTTCAAAGTCCCGCGATATAATTTTGGAATGTCGTTTGTGACCGAGTATGTGTCGTGGTAATGTTCGCGGCGAATGTGTATAATAATTCGTTTAGTCGGTTTACTCTTGTCTCCGACACTGTCCGCGGCTAAGTCCGAAAGTGCCGGGCGAGCGGTCTGTTGTAGCGGCGGTTTACACCCATAAGCGCCCGTGCGTAAGGTA
>OZ020481.1:23110730-23118230 GCA_963971345.1 Andrena flavipes | reverse complement strand
GTTCCGCGCGAGATCTTTTACCGTGCTCCCGACGTCGCCTGAAATGAAAAATTTGTCCCGAGAAAGAGAGACCCAAAAAAGAGCGAGATGATAGAGAGATAGAGCGCGGAGTGCGCGCGGCATACGTGCGCGCCGATCTATATCGTCGCGTTCACGCGGCCCCAGGGATTTTAAAAAGAGAGAAGAGGGTCGTCGTTTTGACAGTGAGAGTGAAAAGTCACAATCTATACATCGAGGGCACAACAACACATACTCGTTCTTCGGGACGCCGTGAAGATCCACAAGGATGGTGTACATGAATGGAGAGGCGCCTGTGCGGGATGATAAATAAAAAAACCACTCGTTAACATGATCGGGTCGATTTATTTCCCCGTCGTTGCGCGTGGCCTCGCCTAGCCCTCTCGTCATTCCCTCCCTATGGCCACGTTCCGTCGACACACAGAGAGTGTAGTTTGTATGCGCCAAACATCCGATGAGAAGAGAAGTGGTTGCGCTCCACGCCGTCGTTTAAAACGTTTCTGTACCCAGTTTCTCTGAATCCTCGTTGGCGCGGCTGCGTGAATTTGAACTTTGACGAACCGAAAGGCGCCGATGCCGCGAAAGGTGTGCAAGGAAAGACTCTCACTTCGTAGAATTGAAGAGAAAGAGTCTCCCCGATCGCCCCATGTCTTTGTCGCGTTGTTGGTCGATCGTATACGAGAGCCGCGGGTCTCGCCGGTCGTTCAGTCCACGGAAGAAAAGCTTATTTTTCCACGGTTCCCTCTGCTGCGAGTCACTGCTCGCGGCGTGAAGGGATAGCGGAATCTCAAAGCTGATAATAGCGGACGAACGTTAAAGTAAAAACCGGTGGTCGTTCCGCGAGAGTCTCTGATCGAATCGACGATGCGCGACGAAAAGACACTTTGGCGAGGCGCAAATAGAGGTAGGGGTGAACTCTATAATTCTCTCTCGATTAGAGAAGAAGAGAGATAGTCCAATGTACCTTTTCTCTGAAAAAATCATGCGATGGCACCTCTGGATACTACACGAGATCGATGATCACCATCATCGACACGACAATATCCAAAAGAGGGAGCATGATTCATATACCGGAGGCGCGCCGCGCGCTTCTCCAAAATATCTTCTCTCTCTACTTGGCGGTCTCGGTTTTTTTTCTCTGATGACACATTTGTATAATATATAACGATTGACGACCTCAGAGTAGGCGAGATTACCCGCTGAATTTAAGCATATTACTAAGCGGAGGAAAAGAAACTAACAAGGATTTCCTTAGTAGCGGCGAGCGAACAGGAATTAGCCCAGCACTGAATCCCGCGGTTCCGCCGCAGGGAATTGTAGTGTTCAGGAGGATCCGTTTATCCCGTGACGTCGCACCGCGTCCAAGTCCATCTTGAATGGGGCCACTTACCCGGAGAGGGTGCCAGGCCCGTAGCGACCGGTACGCGTTTCGGGAGGATCTCTCCATAGAGTCGGGTTGCTTGAGAGTGCAACCCTAAGTGGGTGGTAAACTCCATCTAAGGCTAAATACAACCACGAGACCGATAGCGAACAAGTACCGTGAGGGAAAGTTGAAAAGAACTTTGAAGAGAGAGTTCAAGAGTACGTGAAACCGTTCAGGGGTAAACCTGAGAAACCCAAAAGATCGAATGGGGAGATTCATCGTCGACGAGGCTGGCTCCCGTCGGTGCGCGATACTCCGGATGGACCTTCGTGGTTCCATTAACGAGGGTACACCACCGGCGGCGAATGTTCCGGCCACGTAGTCGTGCACTTCTCCCCTAGTAGAACGTCGCGACCCGTTGCGTGTCGGTCTACGGCCCGAGCGGTTGCCTGTTTCGTTGCTCCCAGAGCACGCGACAGACCCTCGGCCGCCTGGCCGGCTGCGCGACGGTACTCTGAGACGGTATCGGGCCGCAACCAATCCATTTTCGAATGTGTGTGCGTCAGGCCCGCCGCAAGCCCGGTCAGTTCTTACCCGGAGGCACGGACCTGGTGCCGTCCCCGGGCCTGGCCAGCTGTTAGCAGGCGGTGTCCTTGGACTGGGCCAAGCTTCGAATTACCGGTCGGCGACGCTACTGCTTTGGGTACTCTCAGGACCCGTCTTGAAACACGGACCAAGGAGTCTAACATGTGCGCGAGTCATTGGGAGAAAGAAACCTAAAGGCGGAATGAAAGTGAAGGTCGACCTTTGCGTCGACCGAGGGAGGATCGGCCGCGTTACGATGCGGCCTCGCACTCCCGGGGCGTCTCGTTCTCATTGCGAGAAGAGGCGCACCTAGAGCGTACACGTTGGGACCCGAAAGATGGTGAACTATGCCTGGTCAGGACGAAGTCAGGGGAAACCCTGATGGAGGTCCGTAGCGATTCTGACGTGCAAATCGATCGTCGGAACTGGGTATAGGGGCGAAAGACTAATCGAACCATCTAGTAGCTGGTTCCCTCCGAAGTTTCCCTCAGGATAGCTGGCACTCGCTCGTTCCTACGCGAACGTGTGCGAGTTTCATCTGGTAAAGCGAATGATTAGAGGCCTTGGGGCCGAAACGACCTCAACCTATTCTCAAACTTTAAATGGGTGAGATCTCTGGCTTGCTTGGATCATGAAGCCACGAGATTATATTGAATCAGAGTGCCAAGTGGGCCAATTTTGGTAAGCAGAACTGGCGCTGTGGGATGAACCAAACGCAGAGTTAAGGCGCCTAAGTCGACGCTTATGGGATACCATGAAAGGCGTTGGTTGCTTAAGACAGCAGGACGGTGGCCATGGAAGTCGGAATCCGCTAAGGAGTGTGTAACAACTCACCTGCCGAAGCAACTAGCCCTGAAAATGGATGGCGCTGAAGCGTCGCGCCTATACTCCGCCGTCAGCGGCAAGTGGGGAGGGACGTGCCACCCGCTCGCGGGTGACCGTCCTCCATGAAGCCCTGACGAGTAGGAGGGTCGCGGCGGTGTGCGCAGAAGGGTCTGGGCGTGAGCCTGCCTGGAGCCACCGTCGGTGCAGATCTTGGTGGTAGTAGCAAATACTCCAGCGAGGCCCTGGAGGACTGACGTGGAGAAGGGTTTCGTGTGAACAGCCGTTGCACACGAGTCAGTCGATCCTAAGCCCTAAGAGAAATCCTATGCAGATGTGGTGTCCTAAAACAGTTTTTTTTGAGACACACACCCGTTGGGCGAAAGGGAATCCGGTTCCTATTCCGGAACCCGGTAGCGGAACCGCAAACCATTCGGGCCCTCGTAAGAGTGTTCGTCGGGGTAACCCAAAATGACCTGGAGACGCCGTCGGGAGATCCGGGAAGAGTTTTCTTTTCTGTATAAGCGTTCGAGTTCCCTGGAAACCTCTAGCAGGGAGATAGGGTTTGGAACGCGAAGAGCACCGCAGTTGCGGCGGTGTCCGGATCTTCCCCTCGGACCTTGAAAATCCAGGAGAGGGCCACGTGGAGGTGTCGCGCCGGTTCGTACCCATATCCGCAGCAGGTCTCCAAGGTAAAGAGCCTCTAGTCGATAGATTAATGTAGGTAAGGGAAGTCGGCAAATTGGATCCGTAACTTCGGAATAAGGATTGGCTCTGAGGAGCGGGGCGTGTCGGGCTTGGTTGGGAAACGGGTTTGGTTGACGAGCCGGGCCTGGGTGAGGTGAACGGTCGGGATTTCGGTCTCGCATCCGGGATCCGAGCTCGGTCCCGTGCCATCGCCTCCCGCGGATCTTCCTTGCTGCGAGGCTTCCGTGTCGGTTTCACCGTCGTGGTCGTCCTCTTCGGCCGCCATTCAACGCTCAGCTCAGAACTGGCACGGACTAGGGGAATCCGACTGTCTAATTAAAACAAAGCATTGCGATGGCCCCCGAGGGTGTTGACGCAATGTGATTTCTGCCCAGTGCTCTGAATGTCAACGTGAAGAAATTCAAAAAAGCGCGGGTAAACGGCGGGAGTAACTATGACTCTCTATGACTATCTAGGTTTCCAAACGACCCGTCATCGAACTAGTGACGAAACATAACCTATGGTTATCTAGGTTATCAAATGACCCGTCATTTTTTGGTGATGTCCGAAGGGAGGTACGAAATGGCAAAAAGACCGTAGCCAACATAACCAGCTCAACGAATCACACTCCATGGAGTTTACAACCAGCAGGAGAGGTGTCAGAAATGTTGAAAAGGACATAGTCCTTGAGATGGAAGAAAGTGGAATGGGGGCCCTATCCAGTGTATGCCGGGGGGTCCCCATTTTCACGTTAGCGCAAATAGGAGCTGGTCAAAGTGCCTTCACGAGCTTACCAAAAGCTTCGCGCCGCTGTGAGGTTTCAGCGCGTTTAAAAGCAACACGCCGCCATGGCATGTTCCAAGGCGTGCGAGTCGAGGAAAGGGGAGACAGGCCCCGTTTGGATGGAATATTGGGCGAGAACAACTGTTGACGACCAGGCAAAGTGCACGGACATGAGAAGGGCATAAATGGTACTGCTGCACCCGGAAATAAAACAATAAGAAACTACCAATGTCAGATAGTGAAGTAAGCGAAGCCTCGGACACCGAAGCCCATGGTCCCGGGCCTTCGGTGGCGGATTTATCCGCTAACCGTGAGGGGACCACTGTTGATGAAGCCGGCAACGTCCAAGGACACGCCAAAGAACAAGGAGTGGCACTACCGATGAGCAGCCCCATTCGATGCATTTGGTGCTTAAACAAAAATCGCGACTGCCAGTTCTTGGGAGAAAGCGATTTTGTAAAGCATGTCAGCAAGGAGCATGGCCGAATGACTATCGTTTGGACATGCAAAAAATGTGACAAAGCCTACAAGAAGCTACACGCCTTAAAATGTCACATTCCGAAATGTAAGGGCCCCATAATAGCTCAAGAAAAAGAATTTAAATGTAGCGAGTGTGCGGACTCGTTCGACTCGCAAAGGGGACTCTCCACCCATGAAAGGCATAGGCACCCAGCGACGAGAAACGCCAAACGCGGAGGCACGGAGAGGGCTGCTCCGGCGAATAAAAGAGGAGCGAGAGCCTCCGTCTGGTCGGAGGAAGAAACTCTCCTCTTAAAAGAGATGAATCTAAGATTCCAGGGTTGTTCTCAAATGAACGCCCGAATGAGGGAATTTTTCCCGAATAAAACGCTTAAGCAAATAAGCGACAAGCGTAGGCAAATAAAACCTCCGCCAGAAGTGGTGGTAGTAAGTGGGTCTGACTCTGTATCAGACGACCAGGTTGAAGAGGGGGAAGGCACACCCCCCCAGATCCAAGAAGCTAGCCAAGCAACAGTCGAAGACAACGACTGGCGTGAGGCTCTTAAAATAGCGGTTGTGAGGGAACAAACCGACGCCATAGAATGGCTAGCCATCCAAGAACGGATTAAGGAGGCAGCGATGAGCGAAACCTCAGATGGCAAAATAATGGATGATATAATAAGCGATATCGTCCAAAAACTGGTCGGCGAGAAAGGAGCAGAACCAGTAAGGGCCAAGAAAAAGGGTAATAGGCCTAACAAGGGCTCGAACGGAGCTAGAAGAGAGAAAGACAGAACGAGGGAGGCCAAATACAGGTACGCTAAATACCAGGAAGCGTACAATGAGTGCCCGGGAAAATTGGCCAACCTCGCAATGGCAGGAAAGACGCTGGTGGATGGTGAAGAGGGCACCATCTACCCAGAAACAAAAGCAGTGGCAGACCTGTACACGAAGCTCTGGGGGACTTCGGGACCCCAATGGAAAGAAATGGCAGGGGCTAAGAGCCCGGATGAAGAGGTTTCAATGGGCGATTTGTGGTTACCCATAAATGCCCAAGAAATCGTCAAGAAAATGGCGAGGATGAAGTCGAACACGGCGGCAGGCACCGATGGTATTAAAAAGGCCGACCTCAGAAGAAAGGGTACCGTGCAAATCCTCGGTCAATTATTTAATACGCTCCTACTCAAAGAGCATTTCCCTGGCCACTTCAAGCAAAATAGAACAACCCTGATCCCAAAACCTGGCAAAGACTCAAGAGATCCAAGTAATTGGAGACCGATCACGATTGGCTCCCTGCTGGGGAGACTATTCTCCAGTATGATCGACAGCAGGCTGCGTGCGTCGGTCGCCATTTCAGAACGGCAAAAAGGGTTCAAAAATGAGAATGGCTGTCGCCACAACATTGCGGTCTTGGGCTCTACCCTGGCCTTAATGAAAGGCTGTAAGGGAGGAATCCTAACGATCGTAGACGTATCGAAAGCATTCGATACAGTGCCCCACGCAGCGCTCGGTCCCACGCTCGCGAAAAAGGGGATACCAAGAAAGGCAAGGGAATACATTGGTAAAATGTATGAGAATTGCATAACCTCCATACGAACAAAGGAGGGGGGGTCGATGCAAATAACCCTCAAACGAGGAGTGAAGCAAGGCGATCCTCTGTCGCCATTGCTCTTCAATATAATAATGGACCCGATAATAGAGGCGGTTAATGAAACCTCGGAAGGAGTTGACCTGGATGGCGCTAATGTGGCCATACTAGCTTTTGCCGACGACATGGTTCTCGTCGGCAAGGATAAAAATGAAGCAAGCAGGCAACTGACGAAATTGGCTGAATACCTGGGCGGCTTGGGGATGGAACTATCTATCCCCAAGTGCGCTGCAATAGAGGTGGTGGCAAAGAGGAAGACATGGTATCTTCAGGACCCCGAAATGAAGCTGGGCTCTGAGGTAATCCCCACTGTTAAAGCGGAGGAAACCTCAGAATACCTGGGTGTGACGCTGGACCCGTGGATCGGGTTCAGAATCAACAAAGACAAGACGGAAAAAGTAATTAACGCAGCCAACATGGTCCGGAAGATGGGTCTCAAGCCCTACCAAAAGGTAGAATTGATCAGGACCTATTTGATACCTAAGATCATATACGCCTTAGTTGCGAGCCCACCGCCAATTAAAACCTTGAAAGAGCTCGACCACGAAATAAAACAAGTGGTAAAGAGCATTCTTAAGCTCCATCCGTCAACAACGGATGGGGTAATATACGTCGATAGGAGTCATGGAGGCATAGGCCTCCAAAGAATTGAGAACATTGTGAAACTGGCGGTCGTCAGAAGCAGCATCAAAATGCTATCATCTACGGATGAGGCCGTTAAGAGCGCTCTGAGCGATCAAGAGAGTATATTAAATAGATATACCCAATCTATGGGATTGGTGTGGCCAGCCACAATGGATCAAGTAGAGGAGGCACGCAAGCAAGCCAAGAAGCTTGAGACAGATAGGTGGAGGCAGCTCATCTCCCAGGGCCAAGGAGTGACTGACTTCTGCCACGACAAAATTGGGAATGCCTGGCTCTACAACCCCAAGTTATTAAAGGCGTCTAGGTACCTGGACGCCTTAAAACTAAGAACCAACACGTTTGGTACAAAAGTAGCGCTAAGGCGCGCTAATAGAGATGCGGACGTCACCTGCAGAAGATGCAGGGCCCAGATCGAAACCCTAGGTCATGTATTGGGCAACTGCCTACACAATAAAGCAATGAGAATCAGAAGGCATAATGAGATAAAGGA
>OZ020481.1:23023230-23105730 GCA_963971345.1 Andrena flavipes | reverse complement strand
AAACTCGACCGATCCTCGAAACAACCATTGAACTCGATTCCTCGGCCCATTGCGAAGGTATTACTATAATGGTTCGACCACGGTAGTCGCGCTGGTTTTCGAGATAATCGCGAATAACTCCAATCGCTCCGGAAAAATTTCAAAGTCCCGACGGATTTCAGAGTCCCCCGGCACTATCGTCCGAAGCCAAACTCGACCGATCCTCGAAACAACCATTGAACTCGATTCCTCGGCCCATTGCGAAGGTATTACTATAATGGTTCGACCACGGTAGTCGCGCTGGTTTTCGAGATAATCGCGAATAACTCCAATCGCTCCGGAAAAATTTCAAAGTCCCGACGGATTTCAGAGTCCTCCGGCACTATCGTCCGAAGCCAAACTCGACCGATCCTCGAAACAACCATTGAACTCGATTCCTCGGCCCATTGCGAAGGTATTACTATAATGGTTCGACCACGGTAGTCGCGCTGGTTTTCGAGATAATCGCGAATAACTCCAATCGCTCCGGAAAAATTTCAAAGTCCCGACGGATTTCAGAGTCCTCCGGCACTATCGTCCGAAGCCAAACTCGACCGATCCTCGAAACAACCATTGAACTCGATTCCTCGGCCCATTGCGAAGGTATTACTATAATGGTTCGACCACGGTAGTCGCGCTGGTTTTCGAGATAATCGCGAATAACTCCAATCGCTCCGGAAAAATTTCAAAGTCCCGACGGATTTCAGAGTCCTCCGGCACTATCGTCCGAAGCCAAACTCGACCGATCCTCGAAACAACCATTGAACTCGATTCCTCGGCCCATTGCGAAGGTATTACTATAATGGTTCGACCACGGTAGTCGCGCTGGTTTTCGAGATAATCGCGAATAACTCCAATCGCTCCGGAAAAATTTCAAAGTCCCGACGGATTTCAGAGTCCTCCGGCACTATCGTCCGAAGCCAAACTCGACCGATCCTCGAAACAACCATTGAACTCGATTCCTCGGCCCATTGCGAAGGTATTACTATAATGGTTCGACCACGGTAGTCGCGCTGGTTTTCGAGATAATCGCGAATAACTCCAATCGCTCCGGAAAAATTTCAAAGTCCCGACGGATTTCAGAGTCCTCCGGCACTATCGTCCGAAGCCAAACTCGACCGATCCTCGAAACAACCATTGAACTCGATTCCTCGGCCCATTGCGAAGGTATTACTATAATGGTTCGACCACGGTAGTCGCGCTGGTTTTCGAGATAATCGCGAATAACTCCAATCGCTCCGGAAAAATTTCAAAGTCCCGACGGATTTCAGAGTCCTCCGGCACTATCGTCCGAAGCCAAACTCGACCGATCCTCGAAACAACCATTGAACTCGATTCCTCGGCCCATTGCGAAGGTATTACTATAATGGTTCGACCACGGTAGTCGCGCTGGTTTTCGAGATAATCGCGAATAACTCCAATCGCTCCGGAAAAATTTCAAAGTCCCGACGGATTTCAGAGTCCTCCGGCACTATCGTCCGAAGCCAAACTCGACCGATCCTCGAAACAACCATTGAACTCGATTCCTCGGCCCATTGCGAAGGTATTACTATAATGGTTCGACCACGGTAGTCGCGCTGGTTTTCGAGATAATCGCGAATAACTCCAATCGCTCCGGAAAAATTTCAAAGTCCCGACGGATTTCAGAGTCCTCCGGCACTATCGTCCGAAGCCAAACTCGACCGATCCTCGAAACAACCATTGAACTCGATTCCTCGGCCCATTGCGAAGGTATTACTATAATGGTTCGACCACGGTAGTCGCGCTGGTTTTCGAGATAATCGCGAATAACTCCAATCGCTCCGGAAAAATTTCAAAGTCCCGACGGATTTCAGAGTCCTCCGGCACTATCGTCCGAAGCCAAACTCGACCGATCCTCGAAACAACCATTGAACTCGATTCCTCGGCCCATTGCGAAGGTATTACTATAATGGTTCGACCACGGTAGTCGCGCTGGTTTTCGAGATAATCGCGAATAACTCCAATCGCTCCGGAAAAATTTCAAAGTCCCGACGGATTTCAGAGTCCTCCGGCACTATCGTCCGAAGCCAAACTCGACCGATCCTCGAAACAACCATTGAACTCGATTCCTCGGCCCATTGCGAAGGTATTACTATAATGGTTCGACCACGGTAGTCGCGCTGGTTTTCGAGATAATCGCGAATAACTCCAATCGCTCCGGAAAAATTTCAAAGTCCCGACGGATTTCAGAGTCCTCCGGCACTATCGTCCGAAGCCAAACTCGACCGATCCTCGAAACAACCATTGAACTCGATTCCTCGGCCCATTGCGAAGGTATTACTATAATGGTTCGACCACGGTAGTCGCGCTGGTTTTCGAGATAATCGCGAATAACTCCAATCGCTCCGGAAAAATTTCAAAGTCCCGACGGATTTCAGAGTCCTCCGGCACTATCGTCCGAAGCCAAACTCGACCGATCCTCGAAACAACCATTGAACTCGATTCCTCGGCCCATTGCGAAGGTATTACTATAATGGTTCGACCACGGTAGTCGCGCTGGTTTTCGAGATAATCGCGAATAACTCCAATCGCTCCGGAAAAATTTCAAAGTCCCGACGGATTTCAGAGTCCTCCGGCACTATCGTCCGAAGCCAAACTCGACCGATCCTCGAAACAACCATTGAACTCGATTCCTCGGCCCATTGCGAAGGTATTACTATAATGGTTCGACCACGGTAGTCGCGCTGGTTTTCGAGATAATCGCGAATAACTCCAATCGCTCCGGAAAAATTTCAAAGTCCCGACGGATTTCAGAGTCCTCCGGCACTATCGTCCGAAGCCAAACTCGACCGATCCTCGAAACAACCATTGAACTCGATTCCTCGGCCCATTGCGAAGGTATTACTATAATGGTTCGACCACGGTAGTCGCGCTGGTTTTCGAGATAATCGCGAATAACTCCAATCGCTCCGGAAAAATTTCAAAGTCCCGACGGATTTCAGAGTCCTCCGGCACTATCGTCCGAAGCCAAACTCGACCGATCCTCGAAACAACCATTGAACTCGATTCCTCGGCCCATTGCGAAGGTATTACTATAATGGTTCGACCACGGTAGTCGCGCTGGTTTTCGAGATAATCGCGAATAACTCCAATCGCTCCGGAAAAATTTCAAAGTCCCGACGGATTTCAGAGTCCTCCGGCACTATCGTCCGAAGCCAAACTCGACCGATCCTCGAAACAACCATTGAACTCGATTCCTCGGCCCATTGCGAAGGTATTACTATAATGGTTCGACCACGGTAGTCGCGCTGGTTTTCGAGATAATCGCGAATAACTCCAATCGCTCCGGAAAAATTTCAAAGTCCCGACGGATTTCAGAGTCCTCCGGCACTATCGTCCGAAGCCAAACTCGACCGATCCTCGAAACAACCATTGAACTCGATTCCTCGGCCCATTGCGAAGGTATTACTATAATGGTTCGACCACGGTAGTCGCGCTGGTTTTCGAGATAATCGCGAATAACTCCAATCGCTCCGGAAAAATTTCAAAGTCCCGACGGATTTCAGAGTCCTCCGGCACTATCGTCCGAAGCCAAACTCGACCGATCCTCGAAACAACCATTGAACTCGATTCCTCGGCCCATTGCGAAGGTATTACTATAATGGTTCGACCACGGTAGTCGCGCTGGTTTTCGAGATAATCGCGAATAACTCCAATCGCTCCGGAAAAATTTCAAAGTCCCGACGGATTTCAGAGTCCTCCGGCACTATCGTCCGAAGCCAAACTCGACCGATCCTCGAAACAACCATTGAACTCGATTCCTCGGCCCATTGCGAAGGTATTACTATAATGGTTCGACCACGGTAGTCGCGCTGGTTTTCGAGATAATCGCGAATAACTCCAATCGCTCCGGAAAAATTTCAAAGTCCCGACGGATTTCAGAGTCCTCCGGCACTATCGTCCGAAGCCAAACTCGACCGATCCTCGAAACAACCATTGAACTCGATTCCTCGGCCCATTGCGAAGGTATTACTATAATGGTTCGACCACGGTAGTCGCGCTGGTTTTCGAGATAATCGCGAATAACTCCAATCGCTCCGGAAAAATTTCAAAGTCCCGACGGATTTCAGAGTCCTCCGGCACTATCGTCCGAAGCCAAACTCGACCGATCCTCGAAACAACCATTGAACTCGATTCCTCGGCCCATTGCGAAGGTATTACTATAATGGTTCGACCACGGTAGTCGCGCTGGTTTTCGAGATAATCGCGAATAACTCCAATCGCTCCGGAAAAATTTCAAAGTCCCGACGGATTTCAGAGTCCTCCGGCACTATCGTCCGAAGCCAAACTCGACCGATCCTCGAAACAACCATTGAACTCGATTCCTCGGCCCATTGCGAAGGTATTACTATAATGGTTCGACCACGGTAGTCGCGCTGGTTTTCGAGATAATCGCGAATAACTCCAATCGCTCCGGAAAAATTTCAAAGTCCCGACGGATTTCAGAGTCCTCCGGCACTATCGTCCGAAGCCAAACTCGACCGATCCTCGAAACAACCATTGAACTCGATTCCTCGGCCCATTGCGAAGGTATTACTATAATGGTTCGACCACGGTAGTCGCGCTGGTTTTCGAGATAATCGCGAATAACTCCAATCGCTCCGGAAAAATTTCAAAGTCCCGACGGATTTCAGAGTCCTCCGGCACTATCGTCCGAAGCCAAACTCGACCGATCCTCGAAACAACCATTGAACTCGATTCCTCGGCCCATTGCGAAGGTATTACTATAATGGTTCGACCACGGTAGTCGCGCTGGTTTTCGAGATAATCGCGAATAACTCCAATCGCTCCGGAAAAATTTCAAAGTCCCGACGGATTTCAGAGTCCTCCGGCACTATCGTCCGAAGCCAAACTCGACCGATCCTCGAAACAACCATTGAACTCGATTCCTCGGCCCATTGCGAAGGTATTACTATAATGGTTCGACCACGGTAGTCGCGCTGGTTTTCGAGATAATCGCGAATAACTCCAATCGCTCCGGAAAAATTTCAAAGTCCCGACGGATTTCAGAGTCCTCCGGCACTATCGTCCGAAGCCAAACTCGACCGATCCTCGAAACAACCATTGAACTCGATTCCTCGGCCCATTGCGAAGGTATTACTATAATGGTTCGACCACGGTAGTCGCGCTGGTTTTCGAGATAATCGCGAATAACTCCAATCGCTCCGGAAAAATTTCAAAGTCCCGACGGATTTCAGAGTCCTCCGGCACTATCGTCCGAAGCCAAACTCGACCGATCCTCGAAACAACCATTGAACTCGATTCCTCGGCCCATTGCGAAGGTATTACTATAATGGTTCGACCACGGTAGTCGCGCTGGTTTTCGAGATAATCGCGAATAACTCCAATCGCTCCGGAAAAATTTCAAAGTCCCGACGGATTTCAGAGTCCTCCGGCACTATCGTCCGAAGCCAAACTCGACCGATCCTCGAAACAACCATTGAACTCGATTCCTCGGCCCATTGCGAAGGTATTACTATAATGGTTCGACCACGGTAGTCGCGCTGGTTTTCGAGATAATCGCGAATAACTCCAATCGCTCCGGAAAAATTTCAAAGTCCCGACGGATTTCAGAGTCCTCCGGCACTATCGTCCGAAGCCAAACTCGACCGATCCTCGAAACAACCATTGAACTCGATTCCTCGGCCCATTGCGAAGGTATTACTATAATGGTTCGACCACGGTAGTCGCGCTGGTTTTCGAGATAATCGCGAATAACTCCAATCGCTCCGGAAAAATTTCAAAGTCCCGACGGATTTCAGAGTCCTCCGGCACTATCGTCCGAAGCCAAACTCGACCGATCCTCGAAACAACCATTGAACTCGATTCCTCGGCCCATTGCGAAGGTATTACTATAATGGTTCGACCACGGTAGTCGCGCTGGTTTTCGAGATAATCGCGAATAACTCCAATCGCTCCGGAAAAATTTCAAAGTCCCGACGGATTTCAGAGTCCTCCGGCACTATCGTCCGAAGCCAAACTCGACCGATCCTCGAAACAACCATTGAACTCGATTCCTCGGCCCATTGCGAAGGTATTACTATAATGGTTCGACCACGGTAGTCGCGCTGGTTTTCGAGATAATCGCGAATAACTCCAATCGCTCCGGAAAAATTTCAAAGTCCCGACGGATTTCAGAGTCCTCCGGCACTATCGTCCGAAGCCAAACTCGACCGATCCTCGAAACAACCATTGAACTCGATTCCTCGGCCCATTGCGAAGGTATTACTATAATGGTTCGACCACGGTAGTCGCGCTGGTTTTCGAGATAATCGCGAATAACTCCAATCGCTCCGGAAAAATTTCAAAGTCCCGACGGATTTCAGAGTCCTCCGGCACTATCGTCCGAAGCCAAACTCGACCGATCCTCGAAACAACCATTGAACTCGATTCCTCGGCCCATTGCGAAGGTATTACTATAATGGTTCGACCACGGTAGTCGCGCTGGTTTTCGAGATAATCGCGAATAACTCCAATCGCTCCGGAAAAATTTCAAAGTCCCGACGGATTTCAGAGTCCTCCGGCACTATCGTCCGAAGCCAAACTCGACCGATCCTCGAAACAACCATTGAACTCGATTCCTCGGCCCATTGCGAAGGTATTACTATAATGGTTCGACCACGGTAGTCGCGCTGGTTTTCGAGATAATCGCGAATAACTCCAATCGCTCCGGAAAAATTTCAAAGTCCCGACGGATTTCAGAGTCCTCCGGCACTATCGTCCGAAGCCAAACTCGACCGATCCTCGAAACAACCATTGAACTCGATTCCTCGGCCCATTGCGAAGGTATTACTATAATGGTTCGACCACGGTAGTCGCGCTGGTTTTCGAGATAATCGCGAATAACTCCAATCGCTCCGGAAAAATTTCAAAGTCCCGACGGATTTCAGAGTCCTCCGGCACTATCGTCCGAAGCCAAACTCGACCGATCCTCGAAACAACCATTGAACTCGATTCCTCGGCCCATTGCGAAGGTATTACTATAATGGTTCGACCACGGTAGTCGCGCTGGTTTTCGAGATAATCGCGAATAACTCCAATCGCTCCGGAAAAATTTCAAAGTCCCGACGGATTTCAGAGTCCTCCGGCACTATCGTCCGAAGCCAAACTCGACCGATCCTCGAAACAACCATTGAACTCGATTCCTCGGCCCATTGCGAAGGTATTACTATAATGGTTCGACCACGGTAGTCGCGCTGGTTTTCGAGATAATCGCGAATAACTCCAATCGCTCCGGAAAAATTTCAAAGTCCCGACGGATTTCAGAGTCCTCCGGCACTATCGTCCGAAGCCAAACTCGACCGATCCTCGAAACAACCATTGAACTCGATTCCTCGGCCCATTGCGAAGGTATTACTATAATGGTTCGACCACGGTAGTCGCGCTGGTTTTCGAGATAATCGCGAATAACTCCAATCGCTCCGGAAAAATTTCAAAGTCCCGACGGATTTCAGAGTCCTCCGGCACTATCGTCCGAAGCCAAACTCGACCGATCCTCGAAACAACCATTGAACTCGATTCCTCGGCCCATTGCGAAGGTATTACTATAATGGTTCGACCACGGTAGTCGCGCTGGTTTTCGAGATAATCGCGAATAACTCCAATCGCTCCGGAAAAATTTCAAAGTCCCGACGGATTTCAGAGTCCTCCGGCACTATCGTCCGAAGCCAAACTCGACCGATCCTCGAAACAACCATTGAACTCGATTCCTCGGCCCATTGCGAAGGTATTACTATAATGGTTCGACCACGGTAGTCGCGCTGGTTTTCGAGATAATCGCGAATAACTCCAATCGCTCCGGAAAAATTTCAAAGTCCCGACGGATTTCAGAGTCCTCCGGCACTATCGTCCGAAGCCAAACTCGACCGATCCTCGAAACAACCATTGAACTCGATTCCTCGGCCCATTGCGAAGGTATTACTATAATGGTTCGACCACGGTAGTCGCGCTGGTTTTCGAGATAATCGCGAATAACTCCAATCGCTCCGGAAAAATTTCAAAGTCCCGACGGATTTCAGAGTCCTCCGGCACTATCGTCCGAAGCCAAACTCGACCGATCCTCGAAACAACCATTGAACTCGATTCCTCGGCCCATTGCGAAGGTATTACTATAATGGTTCGACCACGGTAGTCGCGCTGGTTTTCGAGATAATCGCGAATAACTCCAATCGCTCCGGAAAAATTTCAAAGTCCCGACGGATTTCAGAGTCCTCCGGCACTATCGTCCGAAGCCAAACTCGACCGATCCTCGAAACAACCATTGAACTCGATTCCTCGGCCCATTGCGAAGGTATTACTATAATGGTTCGACCACGGTAGTCGCGCTGGTTTTCGAGATAATCGCGAATAACTCCAATCGCTCCGGAAAAATTTCAAAGTCCCGACGGATTTCAGAGTCCTCCGGCACTATCGTCCGAAGCCAAACTCGACCGATCCTCGAAACAACCATTGAACTCGATTCCTCGGCCCATTGCGAAGGTATTACTATAATGGTTCGACCACGGTAGTCGCGCTGGTTTTCGAGATAATCGCGAATAACTCCAATCGCTCCGGAAAAATTTCAAAGTCCCGACGGATTTCAGAGTCCTCCGGCACTATCGTCCGAAGCCAAACTCGACCGATCCTCGAAACAACCATTGAACTCGATTCCTCGGCCCATTGCGAAGGTATTACTATAATGGTTCGACCACGGTAGTCGCGCTGGTTTTCGAGATAATCGCGAATAACTCCAATCGCTCCGGAAAAATTTCAAAGTCCCGACGGATTTCAGAGTCCTCCGGCACTATCGTCCGAAGCCAAACTCGACCGATCCTCGAAACAACCATTGAACTCGATTCCTCGGCCCATTGCGAAGGTATTACTATAATGGTTCGACCACGGTAGTCGCGCTGGTTTTCGAGATAATCGCGAATAACTCCAATCGCTCCGGAAAAATTTCAAAGTCCCGACGGATTTCAGAGTCCTCCGGCACTATCGTCCGAAGCCAAACTCGACCGATCCTCGAAACAACCATTGAACTCGATTCCTCGGCCCATTGCGAAGGTATTACTATAATGGTTCGACCACGGTAGTCGCGCTGGTTTTCGAGATAATCGCGAATAACTCCAATCGCTCCGGAAAAATTTCAAAGTCCCGACGGATTTCAGAGTCCTCCGGCACTATCGTCCGAAGCCAAACTCGACCGATCCTCGAAACAACCATTGAACTCGATTCCTCGGCCCATTGCGAAGGTATTACTATAATGGTTCGACCACGGTAGTCGCGCTGGTTTTCGAGATAATCGCGAATAACTCCAATCGCTCCGGAAAAATTTCAAAGTCCCGACGGATTTCAGAGTCCTCCGGCACTATCGTCCGAAGCCAAACTCGACCGATCCTCGAAACAACCATTGAACTCGATTCCTCGGCCCATTGCGAAGGTATTACTATAATGGTTCGACCACGGTAGTCGCGCTGGTTTTCGAGATAATCGCGAATAACTCCAATCGCTCCGGAAAAATTTCAAAGTCCCGACGGATTTCAGAGTCCTCCGGCACTATCGTCCGAAGCCAAACTCGACCGATCCTCGAAACAACCATTGAACTCGATTCCTCGGCCCATTGCGAAGGTATTACTATAATGGTTCGACCACGGTAGTCGCGCTGGTTTTCGAGATAATCGCGAATAACTCCAATCGCTCCGGAAAAATTTCAAAGTCCCGACGGATTTCAGAGTCCTCCGGCACTATCGTCCGAAGCCAAACTCGACCGATCCTCGAAACAACCATTGAACTCGATTCCTCGGCCCATTGCGAAGGTATTACTATAATGGTTCGACCACGGTAGTCGCGCTGGTTTTCGAGATAATCGCGAATAACTCCAATCGCTCCGGAAAAATTTCAAAGTCCCGACGGATTTCAGAGTCCTCCGGCACTATCGTCCGAAGCCAAACTCGACCGATCCTCGAAACAACCATTGAACTCGATTCCTCGGCCCATTGCGAAGGTATTACTATAATGGTTCGACCACGGTAGTCGCGCTGGTTTTCGAGATAATCGCGAATAACTCCAATCGCTCCGGAAAAATTTCAAAGTCCCGACGGATTTCAGAGTCCTCCGGCACTATCGTCCGAAGCCAAACTCGACCGATCCTCGAAACAACCATTGAACTCGATTCCTCGGCCCATTGCGAAGGTATTACTATAATGGTTCGACCACGGTAGTCGCGCTGGTTTTCGAGATAATCGCGAATAACTCCAATCGCTCCGGAAAAATTTCAAAGTCCCGACGGATTTCAGAGTCCTCCGGCACTATCGTCCGAAGCCAAACTCGACCGATACTCGAAACAACCATTGAACTCGATTCCTCGGCCCATTGCGAAGGTATTACTATAATGGTTCGACCACGGTAGTCGCGCTGGTTTTCGAGATAATCGCGAATAACTCCAATCGCTCCGGAAAAATTTCAAAGTCCCGACGGATTTCAGAGTCCTCCGGCACTATCGTCCGAAGCCAAACTCGACCTCGCTTGCCCCCCCCTCCTGCGCATGAGTGCAACTCCGCGCAAAAGCCTGCAGGGTCTTCCCTGGGGGAGTATTATATACCTCCCCCAGCTACACTCACCTGGGCTGGCGGCACGCGACGGACCACGCGTCCGTGCCGCCTCATCCGGGGTCGCTAGTCCGGAGCGGTGGCGTCCCCCGACGCCCCGCTCAGCGACCCCGCGATCGAACTCATACCCGCCGCAACAAAGATGTTAGGAGTCACGGACGGGCCGGGACATTGACGGCCTTGAGGACCGCCCTTGAACCGCCCGATGCCATGAGGGGCCCTAACGTGGGCACCCTCGCACGGGGCGGCTGGCGGTTCGCCAGCGGGGCGGCCCACTATCGGCCGCCAAGACTTGTCCCGCGAGTTCGATCGCACACTCTCGAACGGCCATCGACGGCCCAACGCAACGCGGGCCGCCGCCCTTTGCCTCCTTCCCTACACCCGTCATCACACGCCCCCCACTCTCACCGGGGGGCGTACGGGCACTCCTCTTCCCACTCCCCCTCAACTGAGGGGGAACGCGTCAACGAGACCCGGGGCCTGTACCGGGGGAGCGGGGCGACCTTAAATCGACTAAGTCGCCGCTCGGCCTCCCCCGGCCCCGGGTCATCCGTTGGGGCGCCTTCCCGCCCGAACCGCGCGACGGGGCCGCAAACCGGCCCGCTCGCGGTCCCTCTCCGCCTCCTCCTTCTCCAGCATTATATCCTCGGAGAAGGAGGAGACCGCCACCCAACAGTCCCGATCCTCCGCCATCCGACGCACGACTGTCGGTAGCGAGAGGTCGGGACCCAGCTGCGCCCCGAGGACCCGGCGGTCGTCACTCCACTCTGGACACCTGGCCAGAGTGTGATCCGCCGAGTCCTCAACGCCCAGGTCGCAGCTGAGGCACTGCGACGACTCCTCCCGCCCTATGCGACACAGATAGTCACCGAAACAACCAACGCCGGTGATCATCTGTGTCAGGCGGAAGGTGAGCCTGCCATACCTGCGCCCTACCCATTCGGCGAGAATGGGCAGGAGCGCCCCGACGACGCGTCCCTCCCGATGTTCGGGGAGGGAGAGCCATTCGATCCATTTGGCTCCCACGCGCCGCCGGGCCTGACACCGCGCCTCGGGTCCAACCGGCGCCAGGGGGTCCCTCGCTCCGCGGAGATCGTGGGAGGCGAAGTAAACCTCCGCCTCCATCTCCGCGAGCAGGTGGAAAGGAGGGGACCCACCAAGCGCCGACAGCTCGGCATGCGACACCGTGCGGTAAGCCCGCACGGTACGGAGGACAGCGCGGCGGTGAACTCTTGCGAGAAGCTCCCGCCCGACGCGACAGCCCTCCAAGTCGCCGGCCCACACCGGGGCTCCGTAGAGCGCCATGGACCGGACGACCGTCACATATAAGCGCCGAACTGCTTCGTTAGGGCCCCCGAGGTTGGGCATGATGCGCCCGAAGGCAAACACCTGCCGCTCTAACCGGGGGCCCAGGACCCGAAAGTGGCGCGTAAACCGCCAGTAGGTATCCAGGGTCAGGCCGAGATACTTCATCGATCGGCCGACCCTGACGCAGGCTTCCCCGACTTGCAGGGACGCTCTATTCGGGACGCCTCTGCCGTCCCTGTCCGCGAGCCATATCGCCTCCGTTTTATCGAAGGCGACTCGCAGACCGAGCGCCCCTATCGCGGGGATAACGAGCCGCAGTGCCCTCTCAGCGAGGTCGAGTGCTGCTCGCCATGTCCGCCCGGAAGCCACCACCAGCGTATCGTCTGCGTAGCAGACGAGCGACACGTCCGGCGATGGCATTAACAAACGCAACACCGCGTCGTACGCAAGGTTCCACAACAGGGGTCCTAGAACGGACCCCTGTGGAACGCCGCGGTGTACATGAGTCACCCCGTCACCGTCCCGGCCGACGAAAGAGACCACCCGGCCGCGGAGGTAATCCCAGATCAGACGGCGAAGGTAGAGCGGGACGCGATGGTAAACAAGCGCCCGCTCGATCGCCGCCCAGGAGACGGTGTTGAACGCGTTGATCCGAAGCCAAACTCGACCGATCCTCGAAACAACCATTGAACTCGATTCCTCGGCCCATTGCGAAGGTATTACTATAATGGTTCGACCACGGTAGTCGCGCTGGTTTTCGAGATAATCGCGAATAACTCCAATCGCTCCGGAAAAATTTCAAAGTCCCGACGGATTTCAGAGTCCTCCGGCACTATCGTCCGAAGCCAAACTCGACCGATCCTCGAAACAACCATTGAACTCGATTCCTCGGCCCATTGCGAAGGTATTACTATAATGGTTCGACCACGGTAGTCGCGCTGGTTTTCGAGATAATCGCGAATAACTCCAATCGCTCCGGAAAAATTTCAAAGTCCCGACGGATTTCAGAGTCCTCCGGCACTATCGTCCGAAGCCAAACTCGACCGATCCTCGAAACAACCATTGAACTCGATTCCTCGGCCCATTGCGAAGGTATTACTATAATGGTTCGACCACGGTAGTCGCGCTGGTTTTCGAGATAATCGCGAATAACTCCAATCGCTCCGGAAAAATTTCAAAGTCCCGACGGATTTCAGAGTCCTCCGGCACTATCGTCCGAAGCCAAACTCGACCGATCCTCGAAACAACCATTGAACTCGATTCCTCGGCCCATTGCGAAGGTATTACTATAATGGTTCGACCACGGTAGTCGCGCTGGTTTTCGAGATAATCGCGAATAACTCCAATCGCTCCGGAAAAATTTCAAAGTCCCGACGGATTTCAGAGTCCTCCGGCACTATCGTCCGAAGCCAAACTCGACTGATCCTCGAAACAACCATTGAACTCGATTCCTCGGCCCATTGCGAAGGTATTACTATAATGGTTCGACCACGGTAGTCGCGCTGGTTTTCGAGATAATCGCGAATAACTCCAATCGCTCCGGAAAAATTTCAAAGTCCCGACGGATTTCAGAGTCCTCCGGCACTATCGTCCGAAGCCAAACTCGACCGATCCTCGAAACAACCATTGAACTCGATTCCTCGGCCCATTGCGAAGGTATTAATATAATGGTTCGACCACGGTAGTCGCGCTGGTTTTCGAGATAATCGCGAATAACTCCAATCGCTCCGGAAAAATTTCAAAGTCCCGACGGATTTCAGAGTCCTCCGGCACTATCGTCCGAAGCCAAACTCGACCGATCCTCGAAACAACCATTGAACTCGATTCCTCGGCCCATTGCGAAGGTATTACTATAATGGTTCGACCACGGTAGTCGCGCTGGTTTTCGAGATAATCGCGAATAACTCCAATCGCTCCGGAAAAATTTCAAAGTCCCGACGGATTTCAGAGTCCTCCGGCACTATCGTCCGAAGCCAAACTCGACCGATCCTCGAAACAACCATTGAACTCGATTCCTCGGCCCATTGCGAAGGTATTACTATAATGGTTCGACCACGGTAGTCGCGCTGGTTTTCGAGATAATCGCGAATAACTCCAATCGCTCCGGAAAAATTTCAAAGTCCCGACGGATTTCAGAGTCCTCCGGCACTATCGTCCGAAGCCAAACTCGACCGATCCTCGAAACAACCATTGAACTCGATTCCTCGGCCCATTGCGAAGGTATTACTATAATGGTTCGACCACGGTAGTCGCGCTGGTTTTCGAGATAATCGCGAATAACTCCAATCGCTCCGGAAAAATTTCAAAGTCCCGACGGATTTCAGAGTCCTCCGGCACTATCGTCCGAAGCCAAACTCGACCGATCCTCGAAACAACCATTGAACTCGATTCCTCGGCCCATTGCGAAGGTATTACTATAATGGTTCGACCACGGTAGTCGCGCTGGTTTTCGAGATAATCGCGAATAACTCCAATCGCTCCGGAAAAATTTCAAAGTCCCGACGGATTTCAGAGTCCTCCGGCACTATCGTCCGAAGCCAAACTCGACCGATCCTCGAAACAACCATTGAACTCGATTCCTCGGCCCATTGCGAAGGTATTACTATAATGGTTCGACCACGGTAGTCGCGCTGGTTTTCGAGATAATCGCGAATAACTCCAATCGCTCCGGAAAAATTTCAAAGTCCCGACGGATTTCAGAGTCCTCCGGCACTATCGTCCGAAGCCAAACTCGACCGATCCTCGAAACAACCATTGAACTCGATTCCTCGGCCCATTGCGAAGGTATTACTATAATGGTTCGACCACGGTAGTCGCGCTGGTTTTCGAGATAATCGCGAATAACTCCAATCGCTCCGGAAAAATTTCAAAGTCCCGACGGATTTCAGAGTCCTCCGGCACTATCGTCCGAAGCCAAACTCGACCGATCCTCGAAACAACCATTGAACTCGATTCCTCGGCCCATTGCGAAGGTATTACTATAATGGTTCGACCACGGTAGTCGCGCTGGTTTTCGAGATAATCGCGAATAACTCCAATCGCTCCGGAAAAATTTCAAAGTCCCGACGGATTTCAGAGTCCTCCGGCACTATCGTCCGAAGCCAAACTCGACCGATCCTCGAAACAACCATTGAACTCGATTCCTCGGCCCATTGCGAAGGTATTACTATAATGGTTCGACCACGGTAGTCGCGCTGGTTTTCGAGATAATCGCGAATAACTCCAATCGCTCCGGAAAAATTTCAAAGTCCCGACGGATTTCAGAGTCCTCCGGCACTATCGTCCGAAGCCAAACTCGACCGATCCTCGAAACAACCATTGAACTCGATTCCTCGGCCCATTGCGAAGGTATTACTATAATGGTTCGACCACGGTAGTCGCGCTGGTTTTCGAGATAATCGCGAATAACTCCAATCGATCCGGAAAAATTTCAAAGTCCCGACGGATTTCAGAGTCCTCCGGCACTATCGTCCGAAGCCAAACTCGACCGATCCTCGAAACAACCATTGAACTCGATTCCTCGGCCCATTGCGAAGGTATTACTATAATGGTTCGACCACGGTAGTCGCGCTGGTTTTCGAGATAATCGCGAATAACTCCAATCGCTCCGGAAAAATTTCAAAGTCCCGACGGATTTCAGAGTCCTCCGGCACTATCGTCCGAAGCCAAACTCGACCGATCCTCGAAACAACCATTGAACTCGATTCCTCGGCCCATTGCGAAGGTATTACTATAATGGTTCGACCACGGTAGTCGCGCTGGTTTTCGAGATAATCGCGAATAACTCCAATCGCTCCGGAAAAATTTCAAAGTCCCGACGGATTTCAGAGTCCTCCGGCACTATCGTCCGAAGCCAAACTCGACCGATCCTCGAAACAACCATTGAACTCGATTCCTCGGCCCATTGCGAAGGTATTACTATAATGGTTCGACCACGGTAGTCGCGCTGGTTTTCGAGATAATCGCGAATAACTCCAATCGATCCGGAAAAATTTCAAAGTCCCGACGGATTTCAGAGTCCTCCGGCACTATCGTCCGAAGCCAAACTCGACCGATCCTCGAAACAACCATTGAACTCGATTCCTCGGCCCATTGCGAAGGTATTACTATAATGGTTCGACCACGGTAGTCGCGCTGGTTTTCGAGATAATCGCGAATAACTCCAATCGCTCCGGAAAAATTTCAAAGTCCCGACGGATTTCAGAGTCCTCCGGCACTATCGTCCGAAGCCAAACTCGACCGATCCTCGAAACAACCATTGAACTCGATTCCTCGGCCCATTGCGAAGGTATTACTATAATGGTTCGACCACGGTAGTCGCGCTGGTTTTCGAGATAATCGCGAATAACTCCAATCGCTCCGGAAAAATTTCAAAGTCCCGACGTATTTCAGAGTCCTCCGGCACTATCGTCCGAAGCCAAACTCGACCGATCCTCGAAACAACCATTGAACTCGATTCCTCGGCCCATTGCGAAGGTATTACTATAATGGTTCGACCACGGTAGTCGCGCTGGTTTTCGAGATAATCGCGAATAACTCCAATCGCTCCGGAAAAATTTCAAAGTCCCGACGGATTTCAGAGTCCTCCGGCACTATCGTCCGAAGCCAAACTTTTTTTTTTTTTTTTTTTTTTTTTTTTTGTTAACGTGGAGAAATCCCTAACGGATACCCCGCCCCCCGGGGGAGGGACGGGGTTATGTGGGGCTTGCACCCACTAAAACTCCACGGTGATCTTCCTCGAGCGCGGAGTCGCGCGCTTGAGGGGAGGGACTTATGCGGGAGCAGACTAGCGATACATCCGCTTGCCCCCCCCTCAGCGTTTTCAACGAACTCCGCGCTCAACAACCCCGCACAGAACGGCGGGGTCTTCCCTTAACTTCGGCGACGCGCGGCGGACCACACGCCCGCGTCGCCACTTCTGGGGGCCGCAATGATGTTGTTGTTGTTGTGGTGGGGTGGGAGTGTCCCCCGACACTTCCCACCCCGCGGCCCCCGCGATCGGGCTGATAACCCGGACGCGGCCCGAAGGGCCGCGTCCGGGCGGGGAGTCGGCACCAGGTCGAATGATCTTCGGGGCCGCTCAACGCGAGCGACCCCGTCGACCGCCGAACTCACCCTTCCGCCCGATCGCCTTCCTCGGGAGCGCGTCATTACGTGCGCACTTGGCGCGGCTCCCGGGGGAGCAGCGGGTGTTCTGCTGCTCCCCTATGGGGCCCTCCGACACGAGGGCCCCCGCAACAAAACTCCGCCGCCGGGCACCGCGACCTGCCACGTCACGGCGCCGACGGCACATCGTGGCACTTCCACTTCTTCCCGTCGGCCGTAGCCGACCGCCTCTGACCCGGGGACACGCCGTGGGGAGCGGGATGACGCTAATTATGCGCCACCGCCTGACCTCCCCCGGCTCCGGGTCATCTTGGCGGCCTCCCCCTCCGCCTCCCCCTGTTCGGCCTGGGGGCCGCGAGCCGGGACGGATGGCCCGTTCGCTCGCGGTCCATCTCCGCCTGCTCTTTTTCCATCATGATGGCCTCCGCGAAGGAGGCCATCGCATCCCAGGAAGCCCGGTCCCTCGCCATCCGACGCACGACCGTCGGTAGCGAGAGATCCGGGCCCAGCTGCAACTCGAGGACACGGCGATCGTCGACCCATTCCCTGCAATTAGCTAGGGTGTGATCGGCCGTGTCCTCGTCGCCCGAGTCGCAGCTGAAACACCGCGACGACTCCTCCCGCCCTATTCGACGCAGATAGGTGCCGAAGCAGCCGACACCTGTAAGTATCTGCGTCAGGCGGAAGGTTAGCCTGCCATACCTGCGCCCCACCCATTCGTCCATAATGGGTAGCAGCGCCCCGACAACGCGACCCTCCCGATGTTCAGGGAGGGCCAGCCACTCGTACCACTTGGCTATCATGCGCTGCCGGGCCTGGCCCCGCACCACTTCTTCTTGCCCGCCGGCTATCGGGCCCCCAGCTTCGCGGAGATTACGGATGGCAGAATAGACTTCTGCCTCCATCTCCGCGAGCAGATGGAACGGGGGGGGACCCAGCCAGGGCGGACAATTCGGCGTGCGACACCGTGCGATAAGCTCGCACGGCTTGGAGGACTGCTCGACGATGAATTCTCGCAAGAAGTTCTCGCCCGACGCGGCAGTCCCCCAGGTCACCGGCCCATATAGGCGCGCCATACAGCGCCATGGACCGGATGACCGTCACATAAAGCCGCCGAATGCCCTCGTGCGGACCCCCCAGGTTGGGCATAATTCGCCGAAAGGAGAAGACTTGCCTCTCCAACCTGGGGGCGAGGGCCCTGAAGTGGCGCGTGAATCGCCAGTAGGTATCCAGGGTCAGACCGAGATATTTCATCGATCGGCCGACCCTGATGCAGACATCCCCGAGTCTCAGGGACGCTCTGTTGGGTACACCGCTCCCAACACCGTCTGCGAGCCACATGGCCTCGGTTTTCTCCAAGGCGACTCGCAGACCGAGCGTCCCTATCGAGGTGATTACTCGTCGCAGTGTTATCTCCGCGAGGCTGATCGCTTCCCTCCATTTCTTCCCGGAAGCCACCACCAGGGTGTCGTCGGCGTAGCATACCAACGAGACCCCCGGTGATGGCATTTCGACCCGCAGCACCGCGTCATAAGCTATGTTCCATAGCAGGGGTCCCAGTACGGACCCCTGCGGAACGCCGCGGTGTACCGGAGCCACCCCTTCTCCCCCCCGGCCGACGTACGCCACTACGCGGCCGCGGAGATAGTCCCAGACCAGGCGGCGAAGGTAGAGCGGGACATTATGGTACAACAAGCCCCGCTCAATCGCCGCCCAGGAGACGGTGTTAAAAGCGTTCGAAATATCGAGCGAAATCGCCACGCTCACACCGCCTCCCTCGACCGCCCGGCGCGACAGCGATCTCACCAAATCTATGGCGTCGATCGTCGATCGCTGTCGCCTAAAGCCGAATTGGCGGTCGGAAAGGTCTGGGCCCACGGCCCCCAAGCGGGCGCACAGGCGGGCAGCAATGATGCGCTCTAAGAGCTTGCCCGCCTCGTCCAGGAGGCAGATCGGCCTGTATGCCGAGGGTGACTCCGCGGGTTTTCCGGGCTTCCGGAGGAGGACCAGCCTCGCCTCTTTCCACGCAGGGGGGAATCTGCCCGATCTCAGGACAGCGTCGAACAGCCGCCTGAGACCGGTTCCTAGGGCGCTCAACGCGCAGGCCCAAACTCGCCCGGGCACACCGTCGGGACCTGGAGCCGCGTTCCTCTGGCGCATGCGCAACACAGAGGACGCGAACTCCTCGCCGCTGACCCCAGGGGCGTCGGAAGTGTCCGCGCCCCTGTTCAACCATTGATCCCCGGACTCGTCGGCGCCACCCTCCCCGTGAATCGGGGGAGGTGGGAAAAGCGCCTCTAGAACTCGTTCCAGGAGCCGGGGATCCAGACCCTCCGTGACCGGGGGCGCCCAAGGACCGAGTTTGACTGACACGGCCCTGTACGGGCGCCCCCAAGGGTTCTCGTTGAGGGTCGCGACGAATTCCCGACAGGACTGATCCTTTGCCCGGGCTATGGTTCCGCGAAGTTCTCTGCGCGCCGCCGAAAAGGCGGAGCGCAACTCGCGGAGCCGTTCCTCCGAGACCCGCCGTCGGTCTTGACGACGGGCCTTGGTGTACTGGCGTCTGGCGGCTAAGTTCGCCGCGCGGAGATCCGCGATCTCGGCGGACCACCAGTACACCGACCTCCGACCCCCACCTGGCGGCCCGGTCCGCGGCATGGTGGCGTCACAGATCGCCTGTAACGCACACCGGAACCAAAGCGCGCCAGCAACGGGGTCATCGAGGACGTCGCCTGGCAAAGGAGGCCAGGCGACGACGGAGGAAGCGAGTTGGGCCGCTTCAGCATCCAGCTGAGTGAGCGCCCATCGCGGGGGATGCCTCCCGACTCGTGGAGGAGGCGGGGGGACGGAGGTGGCCAGCATCACGTACATGTGATCCGATGCCGGCTCGCAATCCTCCGCCACCCAGCAGTCAGACGTCCTTGCGGCGGCCGCGGGGTTTACCCAGATGAGGTCGATAACCGACTCTCCCCCCGGGCCGCGGCACGTAGTGACTGCATAGGGGTTCTTTAGCGAGAACCCCATCGCCTCCGTCCACTCGAGGAGCACCTCGCCCCCGGAGTCCGTTCTGGGAGAACCCCACTCGACGGCGTGGGCGTTGAAGTCTCCCAGAAGTATGACCGGCTGAGCTCTCTGGGGAACTATGAATGTTCCCAGCTCGTGTAGCCGGTCCTCGAACTCCGAGACGGTAAACCTCGGCGCGAAGTAACATCCCACCACGAGGAATTCCCCCCATTGCGCTGCCATCCAGCCACTGCCGTGTCGGGCGACCGTACACGGCAGGGCTCCTCTGCCTACACACCACGTCATCGCCACCTGCCGATCCGGGTTCGTGGACCGAAAACATCGGTCCTCCAGCGGATACGGCTCGGCGGCGACGACCAGCCCGACCCCCAACTCCAGGCGAGCCTGCTCTAGCAGGTCGTGCGCTCGCATGGAGTGGTTGAGGTTTGCTAGCAGGATCGGCGGGCCTCGGGACATTACGTTGCCTCGTTAACGGCCTCCACCGGATCCCGCTCGGGTCGGGCTGCGACCTCCGTCGACTCGGGGGCCCCGACGACGCTTTCCGTGGCGGGGGAGATAAGCCCCCCGCCGTACGAAGCGGCGACTGATTGCGCGAGGAGCGCTGCCTCGTCGCTGTCGCCGCTCGCCGCCTCCGCACCCCCGATATCGGCATCCGGGGGGGTCGCCTTCCTGGTCTTCAGGAAGGCCTCTCTCCCCTCGGGTCGAGGGCCGCTGAGGGGGAGCACTGGGCTGCTCCCCCTATCCTTTTTCCTTCTCGACCCTCGCCGGGGAGAGCCCCCGGGCGAAGACGGCGTCGAGAGCGCATCGGACGGAGTCCCGGACTCCTCGCGGGCCTTTCGCTTGCCCGCGCCGGACTTGGCCGCCGAGGTGGAGACCAAAACGCCGGTCTCCATAGGCTCGGCCGGCGCGGCGGACGCGGGCGCGGACGCGGACTGAAGGGGCGGCGCCATACGGGACGCCGCCAACGCGGAGGAATCCTTGTCCCCAGTAACCCCCCCAACCTTTCCCTTTCTTCCCTTTTTGCTGGACGCAGGGGGGGGCCGACAGGCAGGGCCCCCCATCCGGTGTTCGCCGGGCATTCCCGCGCCGGTGCACAGGGGGCACTTGGGGGCGGCGACGCAGTTTCGCGCCATGTGCCCCTCCACCCCGCACCGGTAGCAGAGGAGGCGTCGGCTCTCCGGGCTGGTGCATTTGGCCTGTACGTGGCCAAATTCCAGGCACCGGAAGCATTGGAGCCTCCTCTGTGCGAGCGGCGTCACACGTGCGGCGAGGGAGTTAATGACAACTCTCCCCGCCTTTACTAGCACCGACGCCGCCGCCGCGGGTGCGCGGACCCACACGGAGAAAAGCCCCGCCGGGTCTCGCCGCCTCTCACCGACCGTGACGTCGGTCGGCGAGCAACCCCCCTGCATCGCCAAGGTGTCGCGTACCGCCTCCACGGACGCCAGCTCCGTCAAACCGCTTAGCCGGAACTCGGCCATTTTCTGGGGGCAGTGGACCTTGATGCCCGTGCCCCCGAGCTGCTCCTCGAGCTTGGCCTTTAAGGCCGCAGCTCTGGCCGAGCCCTGCGCCCCCGGGATTTCCAGAACTAGACCCCCGGTGACGGCGCGCCTCGGACGCATCGACGCGATGCCGAGGTCGGCGACCTTGATGGCCGCCATCGCGCCGGCGACCCGCTTGGAGAATTCTTTCTCCCCCCCAGCAGGGGCGGTGATGGCCACCGCCGCGGATTTGGGGGGACGCGGGATCGCGACCGGGGCTCTCCCGGGAACACCCGACCGTTTGGGAGCCGGCTTCGCAGCGCCTCTCCCGCGGACGCCTACGTCGGCGCCCGCCACCACCTTCGCCGCCCTCTTGGCCTTACGGCCGAGGACCTGGGTCCATGTGCCCTCGACGGCAGTCGCGGGCCCAGTGGCCGCAACTCGGACGCGGGGGTCGCGGAGAACCGGCGTTGCCGCCCCCGCGCCAACTTTGGCGGTTGCTCCGGTAGCCGCCGCGCACGTACCTCCCGGACGCTTGGTCGGGGGGGGAGCACTCGCTCCGCCTCTCGCACCGACGCTGGGCGCCGCACCCCCCGAGCCCGCAGGGGTGCCTCGCGCCGCCCTCTTCTTTTTTCTCCTCCCACCCGTGACGGAGGGAGCCGATACACGGGCCAGAGGGGCCGGAGGGGCCGCGGTCCCCCCCGCAACGGGGGGGGCAAACATGGGGGGAGGGGGAAGAATGTCCACCGACCCGCCCGCGGACACGGTTGCCCGACCGCCAGCGGGGCGCCTCTCTCGTCTCTTCTCCTTTCGAGGCGGGGCCTTCACCACGTCAGCGAAGGTGCCCCCACCGATCCCCGTCCATTTCTGGGCAAGGGCAGAAGGCGGGTCCGCCGGCTTCGGCGCCGGTTTGCCTCGACCCAGCACCTTGCCCAGGTTTAGGAGGCGTCCCTCCACTCTCCTCTCCAAATCGTCCATGCGACGCAGCACGGCATCCCACGGCTGCGCCGCAGACTTGTCACCGGCGCCGCCGGACGATGGTTCCGCCGAGGGAGGGTGGGGAGAAGCCACCCTCCTCCTCTTCTTCCCCCTCACACTCGGTGGTGCGTCGCGGAGGGGGGAGGACCTGGCCGCCGAAGAGGGGCCCGGCACGGGCTCCACCTCCACCTGGACGCAAGAGTCGGTCCAGGGGGGCACGCAGGACGGGAGGAGCCCGTCGCGGGCGCGTAACGGGACGCCGGGGCGGAAGGTCAGCACCTCAGACTCCCCGACGCCAACCCCCGCGCGAGACGCGCGCGCCTCGCGCCCCGCGAATCCCCCGCGAAGAGACTCCAGTTCCCTCTCCTTGGCGTGCAGTTCCCTCCCAAGGGTGTGCGCCTGCTCCATCAATGCCTGCACCTGCGAGGAGAGCTTATGGGATTTTTGCTCCCACGCTCCCTGGCGAATAACCACCTCCCTCGCCGGCCCATTGGGGTTCTCTCCCCGCTCCGCCCTCCCCGCGAGCTCCGCGGCCACGGCGGACGCGCGCCTTATGGCGATTCTTATCGCGCGCACGTCCGTCGTCTTGACGTGTTTAGCCGCGCCAATGGTCGCGGCGACCGCATCGAGCTCGCGTTGGGCCTGACCGGCAAGGCCGTCGACAGACATGGTCTCTGCCCAATCGCGCAGCTCCGCTCTCCTAGGGAGGGCCTTCATCCCCGGACCCAGTCTAACTGGGTCCGTCCACACTCCCGGCTTCCTGCCCCTTTTACCGGGGACAAATCCCGGACTCCGCCAGGCGTTGGATCCGCCGCCGGACATCGACGGGGGGGCGTCGGAACAACCCCCTTCGGTGCGGGATCCGCCGCGAGTGCGGCCCACAATCGCGACAGCGTCCAATAAACCGCTGCTGTCGCCCCCGACGGCCTGAACGTCGACCTCCATTGCCGCGGTGGCGGCAATGTCGGGCCTCGTCCCCTCCCCCGTCCGGGACTCTGGGTCCAGCGAGCCCGCCTCGGGCGTCCCCCCCTCGCCGGCGGAGATGTCGATCACCTGATCAACACCGCCGACGAGCGAGTCGCATCGCGAGAGGACGACGCGAAGCTCGGGCCTCCCGGCGACACGCAGGGGCGAAACCTCCGACGAGACTAGCCTCGACGGCGTGTCGCTCCGCGGTGCCGGGCCGATGGCGATGGCTGCGGGGTCCAGCCGCCCCACCATATTCGCCAACTCTTTCTGGAGCGCGAGTAGCTCGCTGATCCCCTGATCGGCCACCACCTCCACGCCTCGCACGATCGGCACACCTCTGGCGATGTGCGGCCCCGACGGCGAAGCCCCCCCATCTCGCGGATGCGGGACAGGAACTGTCCCGCACGGGGTAATCCTCCCCGGCCTCCCCGGTGCATGCACCGAGGGTGCGTCCTCCTGCGGGCGTGCGTCGTGAGAAGTGGCTGGATTGCCACCCCCACTAGCAGTGACCTCCTTCTGCTCCTCCTCCTCCCTCCCAGCCAGGCCAGCCACCCGCGAAACCGCGATCGAGAACTGGACCTGGGATGAGGCCGACGACCCGCGCGAAGCGATCGAACGTCGGTCCTCGTTGCGCTCCAGCGACATAACCCGGTCGCTGGTCGGGGGTGTATGAAGGCCACCGCCCTCTCCTCCCTTCGTGATGAGATCTTCCATAACGGTCCCACGAATATCCGCTTGGAAGAGTCGCGCAATGGTAGAGGCGGCTTGCCGTTGCGAAGCCATTATGCCCGGACCCCTAAGGGCACGGGCTACGTCTGGGGGCGGCAGGTACCAGACGGATCTTGGTTAGGCGGAGCATGACCCGCTCCGCCCACGTGTCCCCTCAGACTGAGGGGATCACGTGCCCCGGCACCACCAATGGGGCTCAGGGTTGGGGGGTTTGATTATAGAGGTTTTTCCATACCTCGCGGCCCGGCCGGTTAAGGCAAGGCCTTCGGTCCGTGCTGGCTTCGCATACCCTCGGGAGATAGCTCACCGAGGGGTCGTCGTTCCACACAGCACGGATTACGAAAAGCCCGACAGCGATGCGCTGCCGGGCGTCCCCTACTAAGGCGGGGGCGGCACCGTAGCCCCGAGAGAGTCCCGAGACTACAACGTCTCCGTGACGGAAGACTTCCGCCACGGAGGGACCCCTACGGACAAGCCGATCATAGGGGGGAAAAATGCCATGTCCGCGTTCGCGCCCCTACCCGACTATGTCGTGTAGGAGCCCCAGCAGCACCACGTGGAGGTGCGGTACATGGACTTACCCCGGTCGAGCCTCCAACTTCGTCCAAATTCTCCGCCCTGGGCTGCCTCTGGATCCTCCACCCGCGACCCTAAGGTCCGGGGGTACCACCAGAGGCGACGACCCCGTTGAGAGAATATGGAACCCATCGGAGTTCCCCACCAACCATGCGCCGGCAAGCCGACAGCTGGTAGAGTGCTCGACCAGAGCTTCGGGATATTGACTGACCGGTCGGGGACAACCCGCATCGGCAAATACCGAAATGCGGGCCGACCGACCAATCCCGAACGCCGCCTCCGAAGCCAAACTCGACCGATCCTCGAAACAACCATTGAACTCGATTCCTCGGCCCATTGCGAAGGTATTACTATAATGGTTCGACCACGGTAGTCGCGCTGGTTTTCGAGATAATCGCGAATAACTCCAATCGCTCCGGAAAAATTTCAAAGTCCCGACGGATTTCAGAGTCCTCCGGCACTATCGTCCGAAGCCAAACTTTTTTTTTTTTTTTTTTTTTTTTGACTTGGTGGAAATCCCTGACGGATACCCCGGCCCTCGGGGGAGGGACGGGGCTATGTGGGGCTCGCACCCACTAAAACCACCAAGATGACCTGCCTAGAGCGGAGAGATCAGGCGAGGAGAGCGGCCGTTCTTACGTGAGAGCAAACTAGCGATACATTCACTAGGCCGCCCTCCAAGGGCCCCGGTGTCTCCGCTCGACTGTCACAAGTTGACACGTTTCCAAGGGGGAGAGAAGCTCCCCGGAAGTTCACCTTCCGTCCATCTAACACCGGGGCGACGTTGCGGGTCATTCGCCAACGTCGCCCCCCGTCTCTGGCTGCTTCTGCTAGGCCCGGCGGGCCCCCGCCCGCAGGGCCCACAGCCCTCCGACGCCGCCAGCCGCCCTAGGCGCACTGTACGGAGGGGTCCGGGGGCCTAACAGGCCCGCCGAACCCCCCCACGGTCGTCACTCACACCCAGCGAAGCGAACTTCGCCCGGAAGGGAGGTGAGGGCGGCGATCGCCCGGCGGGAGGGATGGGGGGATGGACCCACCCAAGAACCCCCCGCCGCGCGCGCGCCGCCACCACCCCCCAACCAACACCTACTCTCGACGCTACTGCGCGGAGGTGGGGACCCGTTTGGAGAAGACTCCTAAAGGAGTGATCTCCTCCCCGGTCCCTCTAGTCCCTCCGCGCCTCCCACCCCAACCACGTGACGCGAGGTCTACCCCCGCTCCGAGCGGGAGGCGACGACGGCGATCGCCCGGCGAGAGGGATGGGGGGATACACCCACCCAAGAACCTCCCGCCGCGCGCGCGCCGCCGCCGTCCCCCACCCGTCACCCTTCCCGCTAGACCATTCCGGAACTGCGCGCAGGTGGGGGCCCGGTTGGAGGGGGCTCCGACCAGCGGAGCGACCTCCTTCCCGGCCCCTCTAATCCCTGCGCGCCTCCCACCATCCCATTGCCACAAACCCGGGGCCCTAACCGAAGAGTTTAGCGCCCTTCTTCAGGAAGGACACACCGGTATCGCGGCCCGCCTTCCTCTGCTCCTCGAGCGCATCCGACTCCTTCTTAAGCGTACGCTCCACGAACGCTTTGTACGCCTGGCGCAGCTCCTTCCAGTAGCCCTCCGCCTTCACCGCGGCCCTCACCTCGGGTCTCCGGAGATCGGACCGCATATGTGGCGGGACCGGCCCAGCCTCCGACACCACCGCCCCCTTGTTCTTGAGGCGCCTCTCCAGCGCCCTCGCCAGATTCTTGGCCCGCTTCCTGCCGCCGCCGGACGGGCACCGAAAGACGGCGCAGCGCGCCCATGTACCCGCGTAGACAACGCGGCCCTCCCACCTCGTCTTCTCAAGCCTCTCCGCAGTGAGGTGGTCCCATGTGACCTCGACGAGGTTCAGAAATTTCCCTTCGTCCACGATGCTGCCATTCATAACGAGGACCTGGCCAGAATCGCCCTCATAATCGTCGTTCCAGTACGGCCGATCATCTAGCTCGAAGGGTCGGCCGTCCGGACCCAACTCCCCATCCTCGATCTCCCCGTGTGGGCCAGTCACTGAGATCTTGGGGCCCATGAAACTGGTGCCCTCGTCGTCCTCGTCGTCCTCTTCGTCCTCTTCCTTCTTCTTCTCTTCTTGCTGCTTCCCCGGCGGCGCCTCCAGTACCGCACTGGGCCCGGCGACCGCGTCAGCAAGCTCAATGCGCTCCAATCTCACCACCGGGGTGGAGATCCTCAACCCGTCTCCCTCGATGACAGGGGGGTCGGGGTCATCCTCCCTCTTCTCGGCCGCCTCCCCACCGATCGAATCGCTCCGAGGAGAGGGCATTGGTGAATCAATCACCACAACAACAGCCACCTCGGGCTCCACTCCCGACACAACTGGCCGCGGCTCCTCTAGCTCCAAGTCCCCCACGACCTCCAGGTCCGGGGAGGGCCCACAATCCGACGGCGCACAGTGAACGAGGGCGACCGTCGTCGCCACCCCCTCGGAAGGAGTATCCTCCAGCGGAGCTCCAAGCGCCGTAACACCCCCCATATCTTCGTCCCCGTCCCCCTCGGAGCCCGAAATAACTATTCCGGCCCCTCCAACGGCCCTTGACCGCTTGCACGGGCCTCTAGGGGAAGTGCCCGAGCAATCAGAGGGAGCGGGCTCAACCCCGTCCGGTCCGAAGCCAAACTCGACCGATCCTCGAAACAACCATTGAACTCGATTCCTCGGCCCATTGCGAAGGTATTACTATAATGGTTCGACCACGGTAGTCGCGCTGGTTTTCGAGATAATCGCGAATAACTCCAATCGATCCGGAAAAATTTCAAAGTCCCGACGGATTTCAGAGTCCTCCGGCACTATCGTCCGAAGCCAAACTCGACCGATCCTCGAAACAACCATTGAACTCGATTCCTCGGCCCATTGCGAAGGTATTACTATAATGGTTCGACCACGGTAGTCGCGCTGGTTTTCGAGATAATCGCGAATAACTCCAATCGCTCCGGAAAAATTTCAAAGTCCCGACGGATTTCAGAGTCCTCCGGCACTATCGTCCGAAGCCAAACTCGACCGATCCTCGAAACAACCATTGAACTCGATTCCTCGGCCCATTGCGAAGGTATTACTATAATGGTTCGACCACGGTAGTCGCGCTGGTTTTCGAGATAATCGCGAATAACTCCAATCGCTCCGGAAAAATTTCAAAGTCCCGACGGATTTCAGAGTCCTCCGGCACTATCGTCCGAAGCCAAACTCGACCGATCCTCGAAACAACCATTGAACTCGATTCCTCGGCCCATTGCGAAGGTATTACTATAATGGTTCGACCACGGTAGTCGCGCTGGTTTTCGAGATAATCGCGAATAACTCCAATCGCTCCGGAAAAATTTCAAAGTCCCGACGGATTTCAGAGTCCTCCGGCACTATCGTCCGAAGCCAAACTCGACCGATCCTCGAAACAACCATTGAACTCGATTCCTCGGCCCATTGCGAAGGTATTACTATAATGGTTCGACCACGGTAGTCGCGCTGGTTTTCGAGATAATCGCGAATAACTCCAATCGCTCCGGAAAAATTTCAAAGTCCCGACGGATTTCAGAGTCCTCCGGCACTATCGTCCGAAGCCAAACTCGACCGATCCTCGAAACAACCATTGAACTCGATTCCTCGGCCCATTGCGAAGGTATTACTATAATGGTTCGACCACGGTAGTCGCGCTGGTTTTCGAGATAATCGCGAATAACTCCAATCGCTCCGGAAAAATTTCAAAGTCCCGACGGATTTCAGAGTCCTCCGGCACTATCGTCCGAAGCCAAACTCGACCGATCCTCGAAACAACCATTGAACTCGATTCCTCGGCCCATTGCGAAGGTATTACTATAATGGTTCGACCACGGTAGTCGCGCTGGTTTTCGAGATAATCGCGAATAACTCCAATCGCTCCGGAAAAATTTCAAAGTCCCGACGGATTTCAGAGTCCTCCGGCACTATCGTCCGAAGCCAAACTCGACCGATCCTCGAAACAACCATTGAACTCGATTCCTCGGCCCATTGCGAAGGTATTACTATAATGGTTCGACCACGGTAGTCGCGCTGGTTTTCGAGATAATCGCGAATAACTCCAATCGCTCCGGAAAAATTTCAAAGTCCCGACGGATTTCAGAGTCCTCCGGCACTATCGTCCGAAGCCAAACTCGACCGATCCTCGAAACAACCATTGAACTCGATTCCTCGGCCCATTGCGAAGGTATTACTATAATGGTTCGACCACGGTAGTCGCGCTGGTTTTCGAGATAATCGCGAATAACTCCAATCGCTCCGGAAAAATTTCAAAGTCCCGACGGATTTCAGAGTCCTCCGGCACTATCGTCCGAAGCCAAACTCGACCGATCCTCGAAACAACCATTGAACTCGATTCCTCGGCCCATTGCGAAGGTATTACTATAATGGTTCGACCACGGTAGTCGCGCTGGTTTTCGAGATAATCGCGAATAACTCCAATCGCTCCGGAAAAATTTCAAAGTCCCGACGGATTTCAGAGTCCTCCGGCACTATCGTCCGAAGCCAAACTCGACCGATCCTCGAAACAACCATTGAACTCGATTCCTCGGCCCATTGCGAAGGTATTACTATAATGGTTCGACCACGGTAGTCGCGCTGGTTTTCGAGATAATCGCGAATAACTCCAATCGCTCCGGAAAAATTTCAAAGTCCCGACGGATTTCAGAGTCCTCCGGCACTATCGTCCGAAGCCAAACTCGACCGATCCTCGAAACAACCATTGAACTCGATTCCTCGGCCCATTGCGAAGGTATTACTATAATGGTTCGACCACGGTAGTCGCGCTGGTTTTCGAGATAATCGCGAATAACTCCAATCGCTCCGGAAAAATTTCAAAGTCCCGACGGATTTCAGAGTCCTCCGGCACTATCGTCCGAAGCCAAACTCGACCGATCCTCGAAACAACCATTGAACTCGATTCCTCGGCCCATTGCGAAGGTATTACTATAATGGTTCGACCACGGTAGTCGCGCTGGTTTTCGAGATAATCGCGAATAACTCCAATCGCTCCGGAAAAATTTCAAAGTCCCGACGGATTTCAGAGTCCTCCGGCACTATCGTCCGAAGCCAAACTTTTTTTTTTTTTTTTTTTTTTTTTTTTTTTATTTACGTGGTGGAAATCCCTAACGGATACCCCTCACCCCCGGGGGAGGGCGAGGGGTTATGTGGGGCTTGCACCCACTAAAACCACCACGGTGATCTTCCTCGTGCGCGGAGTTGCGCGCCTGAGGGGGAGGACTTACGCGAGAGCAAACTAGCGATACATTCGCTTGCCCCCCCCTCCTGCGCATGAGTGCAACTCCGCGCAAAAGCCTGCAGGGTCTTCCCTGGGGGAGTATTATATACCTCCCCCAGCTATACTCACCTGGGCTGGCGGCACGCGACGGACCACGCGTCCGTGCCGCCTCATCCGGGGTCGCTAGTCCGGAGCGGTGGCGTCCCCCGACGCCCCGCTCAGCGACCCCGCGATCGAACTCATACCCGCCGCAACAAAGATGTTAGGAGTCGCGGACGGGCCGGGACATTGACGGCCTTGAGGACCGCCCTTGAACCGCCCGATGCCATGAGGGGCCCTAACGTGGGCACCCTCGCACGGGGCGGCTGGCGGTTCGCCAGCGGGGCGGCCCACTATCGGCCGCCAAGACTTGTCCCGCGAGTTCGATCGCACACTCTCGAACGGCCATCGACGGCCCAACGCAACGCGGGCCGCCGCCCTTTGCCTCCTTCCCTACACTCCGAAGCCAAACTCGACCGATCCTCGAAACAACCATTGAACTCGATTCCTCGGCCCATTGCGAAGGTATTACTATAATGGTTCGACCACGGTAGTCGCGCTGGTTTTCGAGATAATCGCGAATAACTCCAATCGCTCCGGAAAAATTTCAAAGTCCCGACGGATTTCAGAGTCCTCCGGCACTATCGTCCGAAGCCAAACTCGACCGATCCTCGAAACAACCATTGAACTCGATTCCTCGGCCCATTGCGAAGGTATTACTATAATGGTTCGACCACGGTAGTCGCGCTGGTTTTCGAGATAATCGCGAATAACTCCAATCGCTCCGGAAAAATTTCAAAGTCCCGACGGATTTCAGAGTCCTCCGGCACTATCGTCCGAAGCCAAACTCGACCGATCCTCGAAACAACCATTGAACTCGATTCCTCGGCCCATTGCGAAGGTATTACTATAATGGTTCGACCACGGTAGTCGCGCTGGTTTTCGAGATAATCGCGAATAACTCCAATCGCTCCGGAAAAATTTCAAAGTCCCGACGGATTTCAGAGTCCTCCGGCACTATCGTCCGAAGCCAAACTCGACCGATCCTCGAAACAACCATTGAACTCGATTCCTCGGCCCATTGCGAAGGTATTACTATAATGGTTCGACCACGGTAGTCGCGCTGGTTTTCGAGATAATCGCGAATAACTCCAATCGCTCCGGAAAAATTTCAAAGTCCCGACGGATTTCAGAGTCCTCCGGCACTATCGTCCGAAGCCAAACTCGACCGATCCTCGAAACAACCATTGAACTCGATTCCTCGGCCCATTGCGAAGGTATTACTATAATGGTTCGACCACGGTAGTCGCGCTGGTTTTCGAGATAATCGCGAATAACTCCAATCGCTCCGGAAAAATTTCAAAGTCCCGACGGATTTCAGAGTCCTCCGGCACTATCGTCCGAAGCCAAACTCGACCGATCCTCGAAACAACCATTGAACTCGATTCCTCGGCCCATTGCGAAGGTATTACTATAATGGTTCGACCACGGTAGTCGCGCTGGTTTTCGAGATAATCGCGAATAACTCCAATCGCTCCGGAAAAATTTCAAAGTCCCGACGGATTTCAGAGTCCTCCGGCACTATCGTCCGAAGCCAAACTCGACCGATCCTCGAAACAACCATTGAACTCGATTCCTCGGCCCATTGCGAAGGTATTACTATAATGGTTCGACCACGGTAGTCGCGCTGGTTTTCGAGATAATCGCGAATAACTCCAATCGCTCCGGAAAAATTTCAAAGTCCCGACGGATTTCAGAGTCCTCCGGCACTATCGTCCGAAGCCAAACTCGACCGATCCTCGAAACAACCATTGAACTCGATTCCTCGGCCCATTGCGAAGGTATTACTATAATGGTTCGACCACGGTAGTCGCGCTGGTTTTCGAGATAATCGCGAATAACTCCAATCGCTCCGGAAAAATTTCAAAGTCCCGACGGATTTCAGAGTCCTCCGGCACTATCGTCCGAAGCCAAACTCGACCGATCCTCGAAACAACCATTGAACTCGATTCCTCGGCCCATTGCGAAGGTATTACTATAATGGTTCGACCACGGTAGTCGCGCTGGTTTTCGAGATAATCGCGAATAACTCCAATCGCTCCGGAAAAATTTCAAAGTCCCGACGGATTTCAGAGTCCTCCGGCACTATCGTCCGAAGCCAAACTCGACCGATCCTCGAAACAACCATTGAACTCGATTCCTCGGCCCATTGCGAAGGTATTACTATAATGGTTCGACCACGGTAGTCGCGCTGGTTTTCGAGATAATCGCGAATAACTCCAATCGCTCCGGAAAAATTTCAAAGTCCCGACGGATTTCAGAGTCCTCCGGCACTATCGTCCGAAGCCAAACTCGACCGATCCTCGAAACAACCATTGAACTCGATTCCTCGGCCCATTGCGAAGGTATTACTATAATGGTTCGACCACGGTAGTCGCGCTGGTTTTCGAGATAATCGCGAATAACTCCAATCGCTCCGGAAAAATTTCAAAGTCCCGACGGATTTCAGAGTCCTCCGGCACTATCGTCCGAAGCCAAACTCGACCGATCCTCGAAACAACCATTGAACTCGATTCCTCGGCCCATTGCGAAGGTATTACTATAATGGTTCGACCACGGTAGTCGCGCTGGTTTTCGAGATAATCGCGAATAACTCCAATCGCTCCGGAAAAATTTCAAAGTCCCGACGGATTTCAGAGTCCTCCGGCACTATCGTCCGAAGCCAAACTCGACCGATCCTCGAAACAACCATTGAACTCGATTCCTCGGCCCATTGCGAAGGTATTACTATAATGGTTCGACCACGGTAGTCGCGCTGGTTTTCGAGATAATCGCGAATAACTCCAATCGCTCCGGAAAAATTTCAAAGTCCCGACGGATTTCAGAGTCCTCCGGCACTATCGTCCGAAGCCAAACTCGACCGATCCTCGAAACAACCATTGAACTCGATTCCTCGGCCCATTGCGAAGGTATTACTATAATGGTTCGACCACGGTAGTCGCGCTGGTTTTCGAGATAATCGCGAATAACTCCAATCGCTCCGGAAAAATTTCAAAGTCCCGACGGATTTCAGAGTCCTCCGGCACTATCGTCCGAAGCCAAACTCGACCGATCCTCGAAACAACCATTGAACTCGATTCCTCGGCCCATTGCGAAGGTATTACTATAATGGTTCGACCACGGTAGTCGCGCTGGTTTTCGAGATAATCGCGAATAACTCCAATCGCTCCGGAAAAATTTCAAAGTCCCGACGGATTTCAGAGTCCTCCGGCACTATCGTCCGAAGCCAAACTCGACCGATCCTCGAAACAACCATTGAACTCGATTCCTCGGCCCATTGCGAAGGTATTACTATAATGGTTCGACCACGGTAGTCGCGCTGGTTTTCGAGATAATCGCGAATAACTCCAATCGCTCCGGAAAAATTTCAAAGTCCCGACGGATTTCAGAGTCCTCCGGCACTATCGTCCGAAGCCAAACTTTTTTTTTTTTTTTTTTTTTTTTACGTGGTGGAAATCCCTAACGGATACCCCTCACCCCCGGGGGAGGGCGAGGAGTTATGTGGGGCTTGCACCCACTAAAACCACCACGGTGATCTTCCTCGTGCGCGGAGTTGCGCGCCTGAGGGGAGGACTTACGCGAGAGCAAACTAGCGATACATTCGCTTGCCCCCCCCTCCTGCGCATGAGTGCAACTCCGCGCAAAAGCCTGCAGGGTCTTCCCTGGGGGAGTATTATATACCTCCCCCAGCTACACTCACCTGGGCTGGCGGCACGCGACGGACCACGCGTCCGTGCCGCCTCATCCGGGGTCGCTAGTCCGGAGCGGTGGCATCCCCCGACGCCCCGCTCAGCGACCCCGCGATCGAACTCATACCCGCCGCAACAAAGATGTTAGGAGTCACGGACGGGCCGGGACATTGACGGCCTTGAGGACCGCCCTTGAACCGCCCGATGCCATGAGGGGCCCTAACGTGGGCACCCTCGCACGGGGCGGCTGGCGGTTCGCCAGCGGGGCGGCCCACTATCGGCCGCCAAGACTTGTCCCGCGAGTTCGATCGCACACTCTCGAACGGCCATCGACGGCCCAACGCAACGCGGGCCGCCGCCCTTTGCCTCCTTCCCTACACCCGTCATCACACGCCCCCCACTCTCACCGGGGGGCGTACGGGCACTCCTCTTCCCACTCCCCCTCAACTGAGGGGGAACGCGTCAACGAGACCCGGGGCCTGTACCGGGGGAGCGGGGCGACTTTAAATCGACTAAGTCGCCGCTCGGCCTCCCCCGGCCCCGGGTCATCCGTTGGGGCGCCTTCCCGCCCGAACCGCGCGACGGGGCCGCAAACCGGCCCGCTCGCGGTCCCTCTCCGCCTCCTCCTTCTCCAGCATTATATCCTCGGAGAAGGAGGAGACCGCCACCCAACAGTCCCGATCCTCCGCCATCCGACGCACGACTGTCGGTAGCGAGAGGTCGGGACCCAGCTGCGCCCCGAGGACCCGGCGGTCGTCACTCCACTCTGGACACCTGGCCAGAGTGTGATCCGCCGAGTCCTCAACGCCCAGGTCGCAGCTGTGGCACTGCGACGACTCCTCCCGCCCTATGCGACACAGATAGTCACCGAAACAACCAACGCCGGTGATCATCTGTGTCAGGCGGAAGGTGAGCCTGCCATACCTGCGCCCTACCCATTCGGCGAGAATGGGCAGGAGCGCCCCGACGACGCGTCCCTCCCGATGTTCGGGGAGGGAGAGCCATTCGATCCATTTGGCTCCCACGCGCCGCCGGGCCTGACACCGCGCCTCGGGTCCAACCGGCGCCAGGGGGTCCCTCGCTCCGCGGAGATCGTGGGAGGCGAAGTAAACCTCCGCCTCCATCTCCGCGAGCAGGTGGAAAGGAGGGGACCCACCAAGCGCCGACAGCTCGGCATGCGACACCGTGCGGTAAGCCCGCACGGTACGGAGGACAGCGCGGCGGTGAACTCTTGCGAGAAGCTCCCGCCCGACGCGACAGCCCTCCAAGTCGCCGGCCCACACCGGGGCTCCGTAGAGCGCCATGGACCGGACGACCGTCACATATAAGCGCCGAACTGCTTCGTTAGGGCCCCCGAGGTTGGGCATGATGCGCCCGAAGGCAAACACCTGCCGCTCTAACCGGGGGCCCAGGACCCGAAAGTGGCGCGTAAACCGCCAGTAGGTATCCAGGGTCAGGCCGAGATACTTCATCGATCGGCCGACCCTGACGCAGGCTTCCCCGACTTGCAGGGACGCTCTATTCGGGACGCCTCTGCCGTCCCTGTCCGCGAGCCATATCGCCTCCGTTTTATCGAAGGCGACTCGCAGACCGAGCGCCCCTATCGCGGGGATAACGAGTCGCAGTGCCCTCTCAGCGAGGTCGAGTGCTGCTCGCCATGTCCGCCCGGAAGCCACCACCAGCGTATCGTCTGCGTAGCAGACGAGCGACACGTCCGGCGATGGCATTAACACCCGCAACACCGCGTCGTACGCAAGGTTCCACAACAGGGGTCCTAGAACGGACCCCTGTGGAACGCCGCGGTGTACATGAGTCACCCCGTCACCGTCCCGGCCGACGAAAGAGACCACCCGGCCGCGGAGGTAATCCCAGATCAGACGGCGAAGGTAGAGCGGGACGCGATGGTAAACAAGCGCCCGCTCGATCGCCGCCCAGGAGACGGTGTTGAACGCGTTGGCGATGTCGAGAGACACCGCCACGCTGACACCGCCCCCCTCGACCGCCTGGCGCGACAGCGATCTGACCAACAGGATGGCATCCACCGTTGATCGCTGCCGCCTAAAGCCAAATTGGCGGTCGGATAGATCCGGGACATCCGCGGCTCCTAGGTGGTCCAGGAGGCGGGCAGCCAGGATCCGTTCCAACAGCTTGCCCGCCTCGTTCAGGAGACAGATCGGCCGGTATGCCGAGGGTGACTCTGCGGGTTTTCCGGGCTTCCGGAGCAGCACCAACCTCGCTTCCTTCCAAATAGGGGGGAATCTCCCGGTCCTCAGGACTGCGTCGAACACGCGCCTGAGGCCGTCCCCAAGGGCGCCCATTGCGCAAGCCCATGCTCGCCCGGGCACTCCGTCCGGTCCGGGTGCAGCGTTCTTAGAACGCATTTTCTGCACCGCGGACGCGAGCTCCTCTGCTGTGACCCTCGGGGCATCCGAAATATCGGTGCCCCATGTCAGCCCCGGATCCCCCGACCCGTCGACGCCGCCCTCCCCCGGAACTGGGGGAGGGGGAAAGAGCGCCGACAGAACGTCGAGGAGGAACCGGTGCTCGAGGCCCTCTGTAACGGGGGGCGCCCAGGGACCGAGCTTGATGGACACGGTCCTATACGGGCGCCCCCAAGGGTCCTCGTTGAGGGTCGCAAGGAATTCCTCGCACGAACGGGCTTTGGCCCGGGCAATGGCTCCACGGAGCTCTCTGCGCGCCGCAGAAAACGCGACGCGCAGCTCCAGGAGCCGGTCCTCCGTGACCCGTCGTCGATCCCAACGGCGGGCCTTGGTATACTGGCGTCTCGCCCGCAAGTTCGCGGCACGGAGATTCGCGATCTCCATAGACCACCAATATACCGACCTCCGACCCCCACCCGGCACCGTGACTCTCGGCATAGTGGCGTCGCAGATGGACTGCAACGCTCGCCGGAGCCAGAGGGCGCCGGCAACGGGGTCGTCGAGGACGTCGCCCGGCAAAGGAGGCCAGGCGACGACGGAGGACGCCATTTGGGCTGCGCCAGCATCAAGCTGTTTGAGCGCCCAGCGTGGTGGCTGCCTACCGGCTCGAGGGGCACGAGGCAGGGCAGCGGAGGTGGCCAGCATCACATACATGTGATCGGAACCTGGCTCTGAATCCTCCGCCACCCAGCAGTCCGACGTCATCGCCGCGGCCGCGGGGTTAACCCAGACGAGGTCGATTACCGACTCGCCCCGCGGACCGCGAAACGTCGAAACTGCATAGGGGTTCTTTAAGACGAACCCCATTGCCTCCGCCCACTCGAGCAGCGCCTCGCCCCGGGAGTCGGTCCTGGGGGCGCCCCACTCACGAGCGTGGGCGTTAAAATCCCCCATGAGGACCACCGGCCGAGCTAGTTGGGGCGCTAGAAAGGCCCCTATCTCGCCCAGCCGGTCCTCGAACTCCGGGACGGTAAACCTAGGCGCTAGATAGCAGCCAACCACGAGGAGACCCCCCCACGTGGCGGCCATCCAGCCCCGTCCGTGTCGGGCGATCGAACACGACGGGGCGCCCCTTCCCACCTCCCACGTCATCGCCACCTGCCGATCCGGGTTCGTGGACCGATAACAACGGTCCCCCAGCGGATACGGCTCGGCGATGACGGCCAGCCCGATTCCCAACTCCACGCGAGCCTGCTCAAGCAGGTCGTGCGCTCGCATGGAGTGGTTAATGTTCGCGAGGAGTAACGGAGGGCCTCTTGACATTACGCGATGTCAACGTCGGCCTCCTCCGATACTCCCGCGATTCGGGCCGCCCCCCCGATGACGTTGGGGGGCCCGAGGCTCTCCGCCTCGTCGCCTGGGAGGTGGGAACCACCTCCATAGGAGGCAGCGATCGAGGACGCTAATTGCAGCGCCTCGTCGCTATCCGCCTCCACCGTCTCGACCCCCCCGGTCGGTGGGGGCTTCTTAGACTTTAGAAACGCCTCCCTCCCGACCGGCTGGGTTCCTCCAGGGGGGGGCTCTGGGGTGCCCCCACCCTTCTCCCTCCTCTTCCTCCTCCCCGCTCTCGGGGACCCCTCAGGCGCCGACGAGGAAGGATCGCACGCCAGGGAGTCAGACTCCTCGCGATCCTTCCTTTTGCCCGCGCCCGCCACGGCCACGGAAGACGAGGCCAGGGGACCGGTCTCCATAACCTCCGACGGTGTCGCCGGTGGCGGAGACACGGGGGGCGCAGGGGTATCGCCCAAGGGCGGGGTGGTGCGTGCCCCGGACGACGTCGGGGCGGGCCCCCTCCTCTGCGCCCCAGGGCGAGTCGTAGGAGGGGGCCGGCAAGCCGGACCACCCATCCTGTGGCCACCCGGAAGGCCGGCCGCCGTGCACAGCGGGCAGCCGGGGGGGGCCACACAGGAGCGGGCCACGTGTCCCTCGCTACCACAACGGTAGCAGAGACCCCTCCTGTCAGTGGGGCTGCTGCACTTGGCCTGCACGTGGCCGAACTCTAGGCAGCGGAAGCATTGAAGCCTCCGCTGCGCTAGCGGAACCACGCGGGCCGTGAGCGCGTCCACGATTATCGTGGACACCTTGACAAGTTTGGCAGCAGCCGCCACCGGTGCGCGAACCCAGAGGGAAAAGAGCCCGGCGGTGTCTCGACGCATCTCGCCTAGCGAGACGTCCTCCGCCGCGCAACCCCCCTGGGCCGCGATGGCCCCCCTAACAGCCCCCTCTGACGCCAACTCCGTGAGGCCACATACCCGGAATTCGGCCAGCTTCCGGGGGCAATGGACCTTTATACCCGTGCCCCGGAGCTGCTCGGCCAGCTTCGCCTTCAAGGCGGCGGCCTTGGCCGAGCCTTGAGATCCTGGGATCTCAAGGACCAGTCCCCCGGTCACGGCGCGCCTCGGACGCATGGAAGCGATCCCGAGGTCAGCGACCTTAATGGCCGCCATCGCGCCGGCGACACGCGCGGAGAAATCTTTCTCCTCCCCGGCGGGAGCGGTGATAGCCACCGCGGCCGCTCTCGGTGTGCGCGGTATCGCAACCGGGGACAATCCGAGCGCGCCGGCCCGCCGTGGAGTCGGCGCCGCAACCGCGGTCGCCTGAACCGCTCTTCGGGCAGCCGTCCTCGCCCTGCGGCCGACCACTTGGGCCCAGGTGCCCTGCTGGGCAACCTGACTCGCCGGGGTCGGGGCCGTGCCTCGCCCACGCGCGGCGTCCGAAGCCAAACTCGACCGATCCTCGAAACAACCATTGAACTCGATTCCTCGGCCCATTGCGAAGGTATTACTATAATGGTTCGACCACGGTAGTCGCGCTGGTTTTCGAGATAATCGCGAATAACTCCAATCGCTCCGGAAAAATTTCAAAGTCCCGACGGATTTCAGAGTCCTCCGGCACTATCGTCCGAAGCCAAACTCGACCGATCCTCGAAACAACCATTGAACTCGATTCCTCGGCCCATTGCGAAGGTATTACTATAATGGTTCGACCACGGTAGTCGCGCTGGTTTTCGAGATAATCGCGAATAACTCCAATCGCTCCGGAAAAATTTCAAAGTCCCGACGGATTTCAGAGTCCTCCGGCACTATCGTCCGAAGCCAAACTCGACCGATCCTCGAAACAACCATTGAACTCGATTCCTCGGCCCATTGCGAAGGTATTACTATAATGGTTCGACCACGGTAGTCGCGCTGGTTTTCGAGATAATCGCGAATAACTCCAATCGCTCCGGAAAAATTTCAAAGTCCCGACGGATTTCAGAGTCCTCCGGCACTATCGTCCGAAGCCAAACTCGACCGATCCTCGAAACAACCATTGAACTCGATTCCTCGGCCCATTGCGAAGGTATTACTATAATGGTTCGACCACGGTAGTCGCGCTGGTTTTCGAGATAATCGCGAATAACTCCAATCGCTCCGGAAAAATTTCAAAGTCCCGACGGATTTCAGAGTCCTCCGGCACTATCGTCCGAAGCCAAACTCGACCGATCCTCGAAACAACCATTGAACTCGATTCCTCGGCCCATTGCGAAGGTATTACTATAATGGTTCGACCACGGTAGTCGCGCTGGTTTTCGAGATAATCGCGAATAACTCCAATCGCTCCGGAAAAATTTCAAAGTCCCGACGGATTTCAGAGTCCTCCGGCACTATCGTCCGAAGCCAAACTCGACCGATCCTCGAAACAACCATTGAACTCGATTCCTCGGCCCATTGCGAAGGTATTACTATAATGGTTCGACCACGGTAGTCGCGCTGGTTTTCGAGATAATCGCGAATAACTCCAATCGCTCCGGAAAAATTTCAAAGTCCCGACGGATTTCAGAGTCCTCCGGCACTATCGTCCGAAGCCAAACTCGACCGATCCTCGAAACAACCATTGAACTCGATTCCTCGGCCCATTGCGAAGGTATTACTATAATGGTTCGACCACGGTAGTCGCGCTGGTTTTCGAGATAATCGCGAATAACTCCAATCGCTCCGGAAAAATTTCAAAGTCCCGACGGATTTCAGAGTCCTCCGGCACTATCGTCCGAAGCCAAACTCGACCGATCCTCGAAACAACCATTGAACTCGATTCCTCGGCCCATTGCGAAGGTATTACTATAATGGTTCGACCACGGTAGTCGCGCTGGTTTTCGAGATAATCGCGAATAACTCCAATCGCTCCGGAAAAATTTCAAAGTCCCGACGGATTTCAGAGTCCTCCGGCACTATCGTCCGAAGCCAAACTCGACCGATCCTCGAAACAACCATTGAACTCGATTCCTCGGCCCATTGCGAAGGTATTACTATAATGGTTCGACCACGGTAGTCGCGCTGGTTTTCGAGATAATCGCGAATAACTCCAATCGCTCCGGAAAAATTTCAAAGTCCCGACGGATTTCAGAGTCCTCCGGCACTATCGTCCGAAGCCAAACTCGACCGATCCTCGAAACAACCATTGAACTCGATTCCTCGGCCCATTGCGAAGGTATTACTATAATGGTTCGACCACGGTAGTCGCGCTGGTTTTCGAGATAATCGCGAATAACTCCAATCGCTCCGGAAAAATTTCAAAGTCCCGACGGATTTCAGAGTCCTCCGGCACTATCGTCCGAAGCCAAACTCGACCGATCCTCGAAACAACCATTGAACTCGATTCCTCGGCCCATTGCGAAGGTATTACTATAATGGTTCGACCACGGTAGTCGCGCTGGTTTTCGAGATAATCGCGAATAACTCCAATCGCTCCGGAAAAATTTCAAAGTCCCGACGGATTTCAGAGTCCTCCGGCACTATCGTCCGAAGCCAAACTCGACCGATCCTCGAAACAACCATTGAACTCGATTCCTCGGCCCATTGCGAAGGTATTACTATAATGGTTCGACCACGGTAGTCGCGCTGGTTTTCGAGATAATCGCGAATAACTCCAATCGCTCCGGAAAAATTTCAAAGTCCCGACGGATTTCAGAGTCCTCCGGCACTATCGTCCGAAGCCAAACTCGACCGATCCTCGAAACAACCATTGAACTCGATTCCTCGGCCCATTGCGAAGGTATTACTATAATGGTTCGACCACGGTAGTCGCGCTGGTTTTCGAGATAATCGCGAATAACTCCAATCGCTCCGGAAAAATTTCAAAGTCCCGACGGATTTCAGAGTCCTCCGGCACTATCGTCCGAAGCCAAACTCGACCGATCCTCGAAACAACCATTGAACTCGATTCCTCGGCCCATTGCGAAGGTATTACTATAATGGTTCGACCACGGTAGTCGCGCTGGTTTTCGAGATAATCGCGAATAACTCCAATCGCTCCGGAAAAATTTCAAAGTCCCGACGGATTTCAGAGTCCTCCGGCACTATCGTCCGAAGCCAAACTCGACCGATCCTCGAAACAACCATTGAACTCGATTCCTCGGCCCATTGCGAAGGTATTACTATAATGGTTCGACCACGGTAGTCGCGCTGGTTTTCGAGATAATCGCGAATAACTCCAATCGCTCCGGAAAAATTTCAAAGTCCCGACGGATTTCAGAGTCCTCCGGCACTATCGTCCGAAGCCAAACTCGACCGATCCTCGAAACAACCATTGAACTCGATTCCTCGGCCCATTGCGAAGGTATTACTATAATGGTTCGACCACGGTAGTCGCGCTGGTTTTCGAGATAATCGCGAATAACTCCAATCGCTCCGGAAAAATTTCAAAGTCCCGACGGATTTCAGAGTCCTCCGGCACTATCGTCCGAAGCCAAACTCGACCGATCCTCGAAACAACCATTGAACTCGATTCCTCGGCCCATTGCGAAGGTATTACTATAATGGTTCGACCACGGTAGTCGCGCTGGTTTTCGAGATAATCGCGAATAACTCCAATCGCTCCGGAAAAATTTCAAAGTCCCGACGGATTTCAGAGTCCTCCGGCACTATCGTCCGAAGCCAAACTCGACCGATCCTCGAAACAACCATTGAACTCGATTCCTCGGCCCATTGCGAAGGTATTACTATAATGGTTCGACCACGGTAGTCGCGCTGGTTTTCGAGATAATCGCGAATAACTCCAATCGCTCCGGAAAAATTTCAAAGTCCCGACGGATTTCAGAGTCCTCCGGCACTATCGTCCGAAGCCAAACTCGACCGATCCTCGAAACAACCATTGAACTCGATTCCTCGGCCCATTGCGAAGGTATTACTATAATGGTTCGACCACGGTAGTCGCGCTGGTTTTCGAGATAATCGCGAATAACTCCAATCGCTCCGGAAAAATTTCAAAGTCCCGACGGATTTCAGAGTCCTCCGGCACTATCGTCCGAAGCCAAACTCGACCGATCCTCGAAACAACCATTGAACTCGATTCCTCGGCCCATTGCGAAGGTATTACTATAATGGTTCGACCACGGTAGTCGCGCTGGTTTTCGAGATAATCGCGAATAACTCCAATCGCTCCGGAAAAATTTCAAAGTCCCGACGGATTTCAGAGTCCTCCGGCACTATCGTCCGAAGCCAAACTCGACCGATCCTCGAAACAACCATTGAACTCGATTCCTCGGCCCATTGCGAAGGTATTACTATAATGGTTCGACCACGGTAGTCGCGCTGGTTTTCGAGATAATCGCGAATAACTCCAATCGCTCCGGAAAAATTTCAAAGTCCCGACGGATTTCAGAGTCCTCCGGCACTATCGTCCGAAGCCAAACTCGACCGATCCTCGAAACAACCATTGAACTCGATTCCTCGGCCCATTGCGAAGGTATTACTATAATGGTTCGACCACGGTAGTCGCGCTGGTTTTCGAGATAATCGCGAATAACTCCAATCGCTCCGGAAAAATTTCAAAGTCCCGACGGATTTCAGAGTCCTCCGGCACTATCGTCCGAAGCCAAACTCGACCGATCCTCGAAACAACCATTGAACTCGATTCCTCGGCCCATTGCGAAGGTATTACTATAATGGTTCGACCACGGTAGTCGCGCTGGTTTTCGAGATAATCGCGAATAACTCCAATCGCTCCGGAAAAATTTCAAAGTCCCGACGGATTTCAGAGTCCTCCGGCACTATCGTCCGAAGCCAAACTCGACCGATCCTCGAAACAACCATTGAACTCGATTCCTCGGCCCATTGCGAAGGTATTACTATAATGGTTCGACCACGGTAGTCGCGCTGGTTTTCGAGATAATCGCGAATAACTCCAATCGCTCCGGAAAAATTTCAAAGTCCCGACGGATTTCAGAGTCCTCCGGCACTATCGTCCGAAGCCAAACTCGACCGATCCTCGAAACAACCATTGAACTCGATTCCTCGGCCCATTGCGAAGGTATTACTATAATGGTTCGACCACGGTAGTCGCGCTGGTTTTCGAGATAATCGCGAATAACTCCAATCGCTCCGGAAAAATTTCAAAGTCCCGACGGATTTCAGAGTCCTCCGGCACTATCGTCCGAAGCCAAACTCGACCGATCCTCGAAACAACCATTGAACTCGATTCCTCGGCCCATTGCGAAGGTATTACTATAATGGTTCGACCACGGTAGTCGCGCTGGTTTTCGAGATAATCGCGAATAACTCCAATCGCTCCGGAAAAATTTCAAAGTCCCGACGGATTTCAGAGTCCTCCGGCACTATCGTCCGAAGCCAAACTCGACCGATCCTCGAAACAACCATTGAACTCGATTCCTCGGCCCATTGCGAAGGTATTACTATAATGGTTCGACCACGGTAGTCGCGCTGGTTTTCGAGATAATCGCGAATAACTCCAATCGCTCCGGAAAAATTTCAAAGTCCCGACGGATTTCAGAGTCCTCCGGCACTATCGTCCGAAGCCAAACTCGACCGATCCTCGAAACAACCATTGAACTCGATTCCTCGGCCCATTGCGAAGGTATTACTATAATGGTTCGACCACGGTAGTCGCGCTGGTTTTCGAGATAATCGCGAATAACTCCAATCGCTCCGGAAAAATTTCAAAGTCCCGACGGATTTCAGAGTCCTCCGGCACTATCGTCCGAAGCCAAACTCGACCGATCCTCGAAACAACCATTGAACTCGATTCCTCGGCCCATTGCGAAGGTATTACTATAATGGTTCGACCACGGTAGTCGCGCTGGTTTTCGAGATAATCGCGAATAACTCCAATCGCTCCGGAAAAATTTCAAAGTCCCGACGGATTTCAGAGTCCTCCGGCACTATCGTCCGAAGCCAAACTCGACCGATCCTCGAAACAACCATTGAACTCGATTCCTCGGCCCATTGCGAAGGTATTACTATAATGGTTCGACCACGGTAGTCGCGCTGGTTTTCGAGATAATCGCGAATAACTCCAATCGCTCCGGAAAAATTTCAAAGTCCCGACGGATTTCAGAGTCCTCCGGCACTATCGTCCGAAGCCAAACTCGACCGATCCTCGAAACAACCATTGAACTCGATTCCTCGGCCCATTGCGAAGGTATTACTATAATGGTTCGACCACGGTAGTCGCGCTGGTTTTCGAGATAATCGCGAATAACTCCAATCGCTCCGGAAAAATTTCAAAGTCCCGACGGATTTCAGAGTCCTCCGGCACTATCGTCCGAAGCCAAACTCGACCGATCCTCGAAACAACCATTGAACTCGATTCCTCGGCCCATTGCGAAGGTATTACTATAATGGTTCGACCACGGTAGTCGCGCTGGTTTTCGAGATAATCGCGAATAACTCCAATCGCTCCGGAAAAATTTCAAAGTCCCGACGGATTTCAGAGTCCTCCGGCACTATCGTCCGAAGCCAAACTCGACCGATCCTCGAAACAACCATTGAACTCGATTCCTCGGCCCATTGCGAAGGTATTACTATAATGGTTCGACCACGGTAGTCGCGCTGGTTTTCGAGATAATCGCGAATAACTCCAATCGCTCCGGAAAAATTTCAAAGTCCCGACGGATTTCAGAGTCCTCCGGCACTATCGTCCGAAGCCAAACTCGACCGATCCTCGAAACAACCATTGAACTCGATTCCTCGGCCCATTGCGAAGGTATTACTATAATGGTTCGACCACGGTAGTCGCGCTGGTTTTCGAGATAATCGCGAATAACTCCAATCGCTCCGGAAAAATTTCAAAGTCCCGACGGATTTCAGAGTCCTCCGGCACTATCGTCCGAAGCCAAACTCGACCGATCCTCGAAACAACCATTGAACTCGATTCCTCGGCCCATTGCGAAGGTATTACTATAATGGTTCGACCACGGTAGTCGCGCTGGTTTTCGAGATAATCGCGAATAACTCCAATCGCTCCGGAAAAATTTCAAAGTCCCGACGGATTTCAGAGTCCTCCGGCACTATCGTCCGAAGCCAAACTCGACCGATCCTCGAAACAACCATTGAACTCGATTCCTCGGCCCATTGCGAAGGTATTACTATAATGGTTCGACCACGGTAGTCGCGCTGGTTTTCGAGATAATCGCGAATAACTCCAATCGCTCCGGAAAAATTTCAAAGTCCCGACGGATTTCAGAGTCCTCCGGCACTATCGTCCGAAGCCAAACTCGACCGATCCTCGAAACAACCATTGAACTCGATTCCTCGGCCCATTGCGAAGGTATTACTATAATGGTTCGACCACGGTAGTCGCGCTGGTTTTCGAGATAATCGCGAATAACTCCAATCGCTCCGGAAAAATTTCAAAGTCCCGACGGATTTCAGAGTCCTCCGGCACTATCGTCCGAAGCCAAACTCGACCGATCCTCGAAACAACCATTGAACTCGATTCCTCGGCCCATTGCGAAGGTATTACTATAATGGTTCGACCACGGTAGTCGCGCTGGTTTTCGAGATAATCGCGAATAACTCCAATCGCTCCGGAAAAATTTCAAAGTCCCGACGGATTTCAGAGTCCTCCGGCACTATCGTCCGAAGCCAAACTCGACCGATCCTCGAAACAACCATTGAACTCGATTCCTCGGCCCATTGCGAAGGTATTACTATAATGGTTCGACCACGGTAGTCGCGCTGGTTTTCGAGATAATCGCGAATAACTCCAATCGCTCCGGAAAAATTTCAAAGTCCCGACGGATTTCAGAGTCCTCCGGCACTATCGTCCGAAGCCAAACTCGACCGATCCTCGAAACAACCATTGAACTCGATTCCTCGGCCCATTGCGAAGGTATTACTATAATGGTTCGACCACGGTAGTCGCGCTGGTTTTCGAGATAATCGCGAATAACTCCAATCGCTCCGGAAAAATTTCAAAGTCCCGACGGATTTCAGAGTCCTCCGGCACTATCGTCCGAAGCCAAACTCGACCGATCCTCGAAACAACCATTGAACTCGATTCCTCGGCCCATTGCGAAGGTATTACTATAATGGTTCGACCACGGTAGTCGCGCTGGTTTTCGAGATAATCGCGAATAACTCCAATCGCTCCGGAAAAATTTCAAAGTCCCGACGGATTTCAGAGTCCTCCGGCACTATCGTCCGAAGCCAAACTCGACCGATCCTCGAAACAACCATTGAACTCGATTCCTCGGCCCATTGCGAAGGTATTACTATAATGGTTCGACCACGGTAGTCGCGCTGGTTTTCGAGATAATCGCGAATAACTCCAATCGCTCCGGAAAAATTTCAAAGTCCCGACGGATTTCAGAGTCCTCCGGCACTATCGTCCGAAGCCAAACTCGACCGATCCTCGAAACAACCATTGAACTCGATTCCTCGGCCCATTGCGAAGGTATTACTATAATGGTTCGACCACGGTAGTCGCGCTGGTTTTCGAGATAATCGCGAATAACTCCAATCGCTCCGGAAAAATTTCAAAGTCCCGACGGATTTCAGAGTCCTCCGGCACTATCGTCCGAAGCCAAACTCGACCGATCCTCGAAACAACCATTGAACTCGATTCCTCGGCCCATTGCGAAGGTATTACTATAATGGTTCGACCACGGTAGTCGCGCTGGTTTTCGAGATAATCGCGAATAACTCCAATCGCTCCGGAAAAATTTCAAAGTCCCGACGGATTTCAGAGTCCTCCGGCACTATCGTCCGAAGCCAAACTCGACCGATCCTCGAAACAACCATTGAACTCGATTCCTCGGCCCATTGCGAAGGTATTACTATAATGGTTCGACCACGGTAGTCGCGCTGGTTTTCGAGATAATCGCGAATAACTCCAATCGCTCCGGAAAAATTTCAAAGTCCCGACGGATTTCAGAGTCCTCCGGCACTATCGTCCGAAGCCAAACTCGACCGATCCTCGAAACAACCATTGAACTCGATTCCTCGGCCCATTGCGAAGGTATTACTATAATGGTTCGACCACGGTAGTCGCGCTGGTTTTCGAGATAATCGCGAATAACTCCAATCGCTCCGGAAAAATTTCAAAGTCCCGACGGATTTCAGAGTCCTCCGGCACTATCGTCCGAAGCCAAACTCGACCGATCCTCGAAACAACCATTGAACTCGATTCCTCGGCCCATTGCGAAGGTATTACTATAATGGTTCGACCACGGTAGTCGCGCTGGTTTTCGAGATAATCGCGAATAACTCCAATCGCTCCGGAAAAATTTCAAAGTCCCGACGGATTTCAGAGTCCTCCGGCACTATCGTCCGAAGCCAAACTCGACCGATCCTCGAAACAACCATTGAACTCGATTCCTCGGCCCATTGCGAAGGTATTACTATAATGGTTCGACCACGGTAGTCGCGCTGGTTTTCGAGATAATCGCGAATAACTCCAATCGCTCCGGAAAAATTTCAAAGTCCCGACGGATTTCAGAGTCCTCCGGCACTATCGTCCGAAGCCAAACTCGACCGATCCTCGAAACAACCATTGAACTCGATTCCTCGGCCCATTGCGAAGGTATTACTATAATGGTTCGACCACGGTAGTCGCGCTGGTTTTCGAGATAATCGCGAATAACTCCAATCGCTCCGGAAAAATTTCAAAGTCCCGACGGATTTCAGAGTCCTCCGGCACTATCGTCCGAAGCCAAACTCGACCGATCCTCGAAACAACCATTGAACTCGATTCCTCGGCCCATTGCGAAGGTATTACTATAATGGTTCGACCACGGTAGTCGCGCTGGTTTTCGAGATAATCGCGAATAACTCCAATCGCTCCGGAAAAATTTCAAAGTCCCGACGGATTTCAGAGTCCTCCGGCACTATCGTCCGAAGCCAAACTCGACCGATCCTCGAAACAACCATTGAACTCGATTCCTCGGCCCATTGCGAAGGTATTACTATAATGGTTCGACCACGGTAGTCGCGCTGGTTTTCGAGATAATCGCGAATAACTCCAATCGCTCCGGAAAAATTTCAAAGTCCCGACGGATTTCAGAGTCCTCCGGCACTATCGTCCGAAGCCAAACTCGACCGATCCTCGAAACAACCATTGAACTCGATTCCTCGGCCCATTGCGAAGGTATTACTATAATGGTTCGACCACGGTAGTCGCGCTGGTTTTCGAGATAATCGCGAATAACTCCAATCGCTCCGGAAAAATTTCAAAGTCCCGACGGATTTCAGAGTCCTCCGGCACTATCGTCCGAAGCCAAACTCGACCGATCCTCGAAACAACCATTGAACTCGATTCCTCGGCCCATTGCGAAGGTATTACTATAATGGTTCGACCACGGTAGTCGCGCTGGTTTTCGAGATAATCGCGAATAACTCCAATCGCTCCGGAAAAATTTCAAAGTCCCGACGGATTTCAGAGTCCTCCGGCACTATCGTCCGAAGCCAAACTCGACCGATCCTCGAAACAACCATTGAACTCGATTCCTCGGCCCATTGCGAAGGTATTACTATAATGGTTCGACCACGGTAGTCGCGCTGGTTTTCGAGATAATCGCGAATAACTCCAATCGCTCCGGAAAAATTTCAAAGTCCCGACGGATTTCAGAGTCCTCCGGCACTATCGTCCGAAGCCAAACTCGACCGATCCTCGAAACAACCATTGAACTCGATTCCTCGGCCCATTGCGAAGGTATTACTATAATGGTTCGACCACGGTAGTCGCGCTGGTTTTCGAGATAATCGCGAATAACTCCAATCGCTCCGGAAAAATTTCAAAGTCCCGACGGATTTCAGAGTCCTCCGGCACTATCGTCCGAAGCCAAACTCGACCGATCCTCGAAACAACCATTGAACTCGATTCCTCGGCCCATTGCGAAGGTATTACTATAATGGTTCGACCACGGTAGTCGCGCTGGTTTTCGAGATAATCGCGAATAACTCCAATCGCTCCGGAAAAATTTCAAAGTCCCGACGGATTTCAGAGTCCTCCGGCACTATCGTCCGAAGCCAAACTCGACCGATCCTCGAAACAACCATTGAACTCGATTCCTCGGCCCATTGCGAAGGTATTACTATAATGGTTCGACCACGGTAGTCGCGCTGGTTTTCGAGATAATCGCGAATAACTCCAATCGCTCCGGAAAAATTTCAAAGTCCCGACGGATTTCAGAGTCCTCCGGCACTATCGTCCGAAGCCAAACTCGACCGATCCTCGAAACAACCATTGAACTCGATTCCTCGGCCCATTGCGAAGGTATTACTATAATGGTTCGACCACGGTAGTCGCGCTGGTTTTCGAGATAATCGCGAATAACTCCAATCGCTCCGGAAAAATTTCAAAGTCCCGACGGATTTCAGAGTCCTCCGGCACTATCGTCCGAAGCCAAACTCGACCGATCCTCGAAACAACCATTGAACTCGATTCCTCGGCCCATTGCGAAGGTATTACTATAATGGTTCGACCACGGTAGTCGCGCTGGTTTTCGAGATAATCGCGAATAACTCCAATCGCTCCGGAAAAATTTCAAAGTCCCGACGGATTTCAGAGTCCTCCGGCACTATCGTCCGAAGCCAAACTCGACCGATCCTCGAAACAACCATTGAACTCGATTCCTCGGCCCATTGCGAAGGTATTACTATAATGGTTCGACCACGGTAGTCGCGCTGGTTTTCGAGATAATCGCGAATAACTCCAATCGCTCCGGAAAAATTTCAAAGTCCCGACGGATTTCAGAGTCCTCCGGCACTATCGTCCGAAGCCAAACTCGACCGATCCTCGAAACAACCATTGAACTCGATTCCTCGGCCCATTGCGAAGGTATTACTATAATGGTTCGACCACGGTAGTCGCGCTGGTTTTCGAGATAATCGCGAATAACTCCAATCGCTCCGGAAAAATTTCAAAGTCCCGACGGATTTCAGAGTCCTCCGGCACTATCGTCCGAAGCCAAACTCGACCGATCCTCGAAACAACCATTGAACTCGATTCCTCGGCCCATTGCGAAGGTATTACTATAATGGTTCGACCACGGTAGTCGCGCTGGTTTTCGAGATAATCGCGAATAACTCCAATCGCTCCGGAAAAATTTCAAAGTCCCGACGGATTTCAGAGTCCTCCGGCACTATCGTCCGAAGCCAAACTCGACCGATCCTCGAAACAACCATTGAACTCGATTCCTCGGCCCATTGCGAAGGTATTACTATAATGGTTCGACCACGGTAGTCGCGCTGGTTTTCGAGATAATCGCGAATAACTCCAATCGCTCCGGAAAAATTTCAAAGTCCCGACGGATTTCAGAGTCCTCCGGCACTATCGTCCGAAGCCAAACTCGACCGATCCTCGAAACAACCATTGAACTCGATTCCTCGGCCCATTGCGAAGGTATTACTATAATGGTTCGACCACGGTAGTCGCGCTGGTTTTCGAGATAATCGCGAATAACTCCAATCGCTCCGGAAAAATTTCAAAGTCCCGACGGATTTCAGAGTCCTCCGGCACTATCGTCCGAAGCCAAACTCGACCGATCCTCGAAACAACCATTGAACTCGATTCCTCGGCCCATTGCGAAGGTATTACTATAATGGTTCGACCACGGTAGTCGCGCTGGTTTTCGAGATAATCGCGAATAACTCCAATCGCTCCGGAAAAATTTCAAAGTCCCGACGGATTTCAGAGTCCTCCGGCACTATCGTCCGAAGCCAAACTCGACCGATCCTCGAAACAACCATTGAACTCGATTCCTCGGCCCATTGCGAAGGTATTACTATAATGGTTCGACCACGGTAGTCGCGCTGGTTTTCGAGATAATCGCGAATAACTCCAATCGCTCCGGAAAAATTTCAAAGTCCCGACGGATTTCAGAGTCCTCCGGCACTATCGTCCGAAGCCAAACTCGACCGATCCTCGAAACAACCATTGAACTCGATTCCTCGGCCCATTGCGAAGGTATTACTATAATGGTTCGACCACGGTAGTCGCGCTGGTTTTCGAGATAATCGCGAATAACTCCAATCGCTCCGGAAAAATTTCAAAGTCCCGACGGATTTCAGAGTCCTCCGGCACTATCGTCCGAAGCCAAACTCGACCGATCCTCGAAACAACCATTGAACTCGATTCCTCGGCCCATTGCGAAGGTATTACTATAATGGTTCGACCACGGTAGTCGCGCTGGTTTTCGAGATAATCGCGAATAACTCCAATCGCTCCGGAAAAATTTCAAAGTCCCGACGGATTTCAGAGTCCTCCGGCACTATCGTCCGAAGCCAAACTCGACCGATCCTCGAAACAACCATTGAACTCGATTCCTCGGCCCATTGCGAAGGTATTACTATAATGGTTCGACCACGGTAGTCGCGCTGGTTTTCGAGATAATCGCGAATAACTCCAATCGCTCCGGAAAAATTTCAAAGTCCCGACGGATTTCAGAGTCCTCCGGCACTATCGTCCGAAGCCAAACTCGACCGATCCTCGAAACAACCATTGAACTCGATTCCTCGGCCCATTGCGAAGGTATTACTATAATGGTTCGACCACGGTAGTCGCGCTGGTTTTCGAGATAATCGCGAATAACTCCAATCGCTCCGGAAAAATTTCAAAGTCCCGACGGATTTCAGAGTCCTCCGGCACTATCGTCCGAAGCCAAACTCGACCGATCCTCGAAACAACCATTGAACTCGATTCCTCGGCCCATTGCGAAGGTATTACTATAATGGTTCGACCACGGTAGTCGCGCTGGTTTTCGAGATAATCGCGAATAACTCCAATCGCTCCGGAAAAATTTCAAAGTCCCGACGGATTTCAGAGTCCTCCGGCACTATCGTCCGAAGCCAAACTCGACCGATCCTCGAAACAACCATTGAACTCGATTCCTCGGCCCATTGCGAAGGTATTACTATAATGGTTCGACCACGGTAGTCGCGCTGGTTTTCGAGATAATCGCGAATAACTCCAATCGCTCCGGAAAAATTTCAAAGTCCCGACGGATTTCAGAGTCCTCCGGCACTATCGTCCGAAGCCAAACTCGACCGATCCTCGAAACAACCATTGAACTCGATTCCTCGGCCCATTGCGAAGGTATTACTATAATGGTTCGACCACGGTAGTCGCGCTGGTTTTCGAGATAATCGCGAATAACTCCAATCGCTCCGGAAAAATTTCAAAGTCCCGACGGATTTCAGAGTCCTCCGGCACTATCGTCCGAAGCCAAACTCGACCGATCCTCGAAACAACCATTGAACTCGATTCCTCGGCCCATTGCGAAGGTATTACTATAATGGTTCGACCACGGTAGTCGCGCTGGTTTTCGAGATAATCGCGAATAACTCCAATCGCTCCGGAAAAATTTCAAAGTCCCGACGGATTTCAGAGTCCTCCGGCACTATCGTCCGAAGCCAAACTCGACCGATCCTCGAAACAACCATTGAACTCGATTCCTCGGCCCATTGCGAAGGTATTACTATAATGGTTCGACCACGGTAGTCGCGCTGGTTTTCGAGATAATCGCGAATAACTCCAATCGCTCCGGAAAAATTTCAAAGTCCCGACGGATTTCAGAGTCCTCCGGCACTATCGTCCGAAGCCAAACTCGACCGATCCTCGAAACAACCATTGAACTCGATTCCTCGGCCCATTGCGAAGGTATTACTATAATGGTTCGACCACGGTAGTCGCGCTGGTTTTCGAGATAATCGCGAATAACTCCAATCGCTCCGGAAAAATTTCAAAGTCCCGACGGATTTCAGAGTCCTCCGGCACTATCGTCCGAAGCCAAACTCGACCGATCCTCGAAACAACCATTGAACTCGATTCCTCGGCCCATTGCGAAGGTATTACTATAATGGTTCGACCACGGTAGTCGCGCTGGTTTTCGAGATAATCGCGAATAACTCCAATCGCTCCGGAAAAATTTCAAAGTCCCGACGGATTTCAGAGTCCTCCGGCACTATCGTCCGAAGCCAAACTCGACCGATCCTCGAAACAACCATTGAACTCGATTCCTCGGCCCATTGCGAAGGTATTACTATAATGGTTCGACCACGGTAGTCGCGCTGGTTTTCGAGATAATCGCGAATAACTCCAATCGCTCCGGAAAAATTTCAAAGTCCCGACGGATTTCAGAGTCCTCCGGCACTATCGTCCGAAGCCAAACTCGACCGATCCTCGAAACAACCATTGAACTCGATTCCTCGGCCCATTGCGAAGGTATTACTATAATGGTTCGACCACGGTAGTCGCGCTGGTTTTCGAGATAATCGCGAATAACTCCAATCGCTCCGGAAAAATTTCAAAGTCCCGACGGATTTCAGAGTCCTCCGGCACTATCGTCCGAAGCCAAACTCGACCGATCCTCGAAACAACCATTGAACTCGATTCCTCGGCCCATTGCGAAGGTATTACTATAATGGTTCGACCACGGTAGTCGCGCTGGTTTTCGAGATAATCGCGAATAACTCCAATCGCTCCGGAAAAATAAAATAAAATTCGTCCGCTACTGTCAGTCAAGGTGCGCGCAGTCTACCTCGCTCCCGCTGCTAATCCTGATTTCCTGTAGTGGTTATATCTTTTCACTAATTGTGTGGTTTCAAAGTTTGCATCGTGTGCTTATAAGGTGCTAGCCGCTGGGTCACGCTTCTGGCGCTAGTAGTTAAGTGATAATTTTAGTGATTTCATTCCTCATCTCCTGTCTCGATCCAATCTGACGAGCCGTTACGTACTCTGTTTCGGAGTTTTTGCTCCTGTTTTTGTGCCGTGCTCGTGTCACCGTGTCGTCTCTGTGTCTGCAACGGCACTATCTACAGAGAAGAAGGACATCTATTGGCATTCACTGTATTCTTCTACCTACCTCATCGACTGTGTCAGCTGTGTTTACAATAGGATGGGTCGCTGCAAGAAATGCTCCAAATTTTTGTCTAAATCTGGAGTGTGCGCAGCCTGCGGCATGAACAATCCTGCATTGGGCTCCAGTCTGCCGAGTGTTTCGCAGACTGGCTCCTCTTCTAGTAATATTGTTGTGCCCAGCGTTCAGATTGATAGCCCCAATACGTCATCCTTTTTGGTCATACTTGCCGATATCAACGCGAAACTTAGCGGGTTCGCCGAGATGAATAACAAACTGGATAAATGTCTCTCTGAACTCACTGAAATGAAAGTCACTGTGGGGGACTTAAAAAACCGTGTTGATATTATCACTGCGTCGCAACAGTCTATTGTCTCGAAGAGCATGCAGCAGGATCAAAGGATATCGAATCTTGAAAACAAGATCTCGACCTTACCCGAGGTTTTGACTCCTCCGTCGCAGGATATTTCACGGCGTCTCGATAGCCTTGCTTATGCCAATAGAGACTTTGAGCTCATTATCACGGGTGTCCCCGAGGTGCCGAACGAGAATTTGCAAAATACTATCTCCAGTGTCGCCGCCGCAATCAGTGTCCCCTTCTCCTCTACCGAGTTTGCTCAATTCAACAGAATCAGGGCTAAACCGAATATGGCTCGCCCCATTACGGTGCGGTTTTTATCTACTTTTACAAGGGACGCCTGGTTGCTGGGTAAGAAAAATCGGAAGGACCTCTGGGCGTCTGACATCCATCCTTCGTGGCCGAGAACGCTAGTCTTTATCAACGAGCGTTCCTCTAAAGAGGAGAGACGTAGACTGGCGGAGGCCAAGACTTTGGGCAAAACCCACCACTGCAGTTACGTATGGATGAAGAGGGGTGTAGTATTCGTCAAGCTAAACGATAATTCACGACCATTCAAATATACTTCGCCGCAGCAGCTTGCTGAAATGGTACAGATGGGACAGCATACAGATAACAACTCCATCGCACAGGGCACCTCTCGGACGTCGCAACTCTCCTCGGCTGGTCTACTGAGAGAGTCAACACAGGCTCATTCGCTGCAGACGCAGCCTCAGCTGCATCATTCTTCACTCTCGGCCGCACCGTCTACCGTAACGCTCCCTCTTCTGCAATGACGCTCCTCTCCAGGCCTTCGGAATCTCAATGGATCCTGCTTCCGGCCGGCTTCAGCGGAATCTTGCTCATGGTCGTCGCCTTCCTGTTCGCATAGTCCACTGAGCTCTTCACCTGTTACTCCAGCCTCCACCGACAGCGACTCTACTGACGTGTCTTCGGGCGGCTGCGCGCTTCTCAACATTATGTCTGCTTACGTTAACCACCTTATGATTGCGCATCTCAATGTACGGTCACTCACCTTACATTTCATGGATATTGTTGACTTACTTGCGAAGTACAACTTTGATGTACTAGCTTTATCCGAAACTTGGCTGCACGAGGGTATTCTCTCCTCGTCCCTCACAATACCCGATTACACCTTGATACGCGTGGACAGGCATACCGACTTCCTCCTCCGCGGTGGTGGCATTGCAGTTTATGTTAAGTCTAGCATTCGCTTTGACCTTGTGTGTGATAGTGTGCCGACTATGTACAACTGCGACCCGCTTCTTGATATCGCTGGTATTCTTTTAATAATTAACCGCACTCGTGTGTTTTTACTGGCAGTATATCGCCCTCCTAGCTGCCACACTGGGTCTCTTGACGCGCTGCTCAACTTTCTTCTTGACACGCACTGCAATGCTGATCACCTAATCTGCCTGGGTGATTTTAATGTTAATATGTTCTCGGCGAGCAATGGGGACACGAGGCTTTTAACTCATTTTATGACTGTTCTCTCTCTCAAACAAATTGTCACTCAGCCTACTCGTATCACTAAATCATCTTCGACGCTTATTGACCTAATCATGTTATCTCTTGATCTTAAGTCGGTCGCGAGTGGCTTATGGGACGCTAGTCATATCAGTGACCACGCTTTAACTTATGTCATACTTGACCTGCCCACGCCGTCGCGTTCGCATCAATATATGCAGCGCAGGAACTTAAAAGCGATCCCGATCGAGGAGTTCAATTCTGCCCTCCAGTGTATTGACTGGTCTCCTCTTTACAATGCTCCCTCGACCGACGATAAAGCGAACATCCTCCACGCGTATATAACCTCACTTTTCGACCGCTTTGCGCCTGTCGAACGAATCCGGATAACGAAACCTCCTTCGCCGTGGATGACGACCAATGTACAAAGGTTCATGAAGCTGCGTAACAGAGCGTTAGCCAAATTCAAAAGATCACGCAGGGCAGCGCACTGGTCTAATTACAAAGCACTACGCAATTTATGTACTTGTGCCATTCGGGCAGAAAAACGTGCCTTCTTCCTACACCTGTCAACTACGACACCTTCCTCCAGGCAATTCTGGCAGTACGTCACTCTTGCCGGTCTTCACTCTCCTCGTCGACGCCCGTCTTCTGCTTCATCCTTACGCGACCCTGACCGTATTAACAATCATTTTCTCGACACTCTACCTCATACCAACGTATCGCCGGAGCTTGTGGCAGAATTTCTCTCCTCCACCACGGATAACTCCTTCTCCTTCTCTCCGTTCTCCCTCAACGACGTTTACCTGGCTCTTAAGGATATAAATCTTACTTCCGCTGGTCCTGATGACATTTCTGGCACAATGGTCCTCTACTGCATTCCCCACTGTCTTGATCCAATTCTCCATATTTTCAATTCATCCATATCCTCGGGTGTAGTCCCTTCCATCTGGAAACATGCAATAGTCCATCCTATACCAAAATCTACCAATGTTTCTTCCAATGCTCAGGCCTTAAGCTCACTTCGTCCTATCTCCTTAATCCCGTTTCTATCAAAACTTCTCGAGAAGTTATGCTGCGGGCAATTGCGGCGCTTTGTGGAACAGTGCGGTGTCCTTCCGCTTCACCAGTCTGGTTTTCGACCTAGGTTCAGTACTACGACCTCCATGCTACACATATCGGATACAATTCTGCGTGCGCTTGACTCTCGTCGCCTGGCTATCATTACGTCACTAGACTTTTCTAAAGCCTTCGATACACTTGATCACGATCTGCTGATTGCTAAGTTACATCATATTGGACTTTCTTCACTCGCGCTTAACTGGTTTCGTTCCTATTTAACGGATCGCAGTCAGCAGGTCGTCGTCGCTAATACTTATGGCATTCAGTACTCTTCCTCGCGTTGCATATTGCGTGGTGTTCCTCAGGGATCGGTATTTGGTCCCCTCCTATTTCTGATCTATGTCGTGGACCTCCTAAACGTTCCTGAGTCCTCGGTCGCGCACATGTATGCGGATGATTTGCAGCTTATCACTCCTGTTAGCGCTGCTCATATCGACACAACTATTGCTGATCTAGAACAGGAATTAGGGGATATACTAAGCTGGTCCGAATCGCACGGGCTTTCCCTTAACCCATCTAAGACCTCCTTGATTATAATCGGTTCTCCTACTCTGCTAGCCAGCCTCCCGCCTTTCTCACTCTCCTTCGATTCAGCTATCATCTCCCCAAGCAGCTCTCTTAAAAGTCTTGGGCTCCGCTTCGATCCTCTTCTAAACTACGAAAACCATATTTCTGACCTCTGCCGTGCTGCGTATACTCGTCTCCGTATCCTTTACCCTTCGCGTTATCTCCTTACTATTCAACAGAAGCTTCTCCTCTCACAATCGCTTATCATCTCTCTGTTCGATTATTGTGATGTTGTGTATAGTCCTCGTCTATCTGCCTGTCTTGCCTCCCGTGTTCAACTCGTACAGAACTCCTGCCTCCGCTTCTCGTATTGTGCTCGTAAATTTGACCACATCTCGCCTCTTCTGGAAAAATCCGGCTGGCTTCCAATGAGACAGAGATGGATACTCCATCTCTGTTGCATTATTTTTAAGACCTTACGTGACCGCTCCCCGTCTTACTTGTTTAACCTTCTCCCTACCAATGCTTCCTTCCATCCAACTCTCTCTACTCGTTCTCAAGACATGCTTTCCATCCCCAGTCATCGTACTAACTATCTTCGCGCTTCCTTCTCGTACGTCGCCCCCCATTATTTTAACTCCCTCCCTCCTGAAATCCGCACACTTCCGACTCTCTCGACGTTCAGATGCGCTTGTAAATCCTTCCTGCTACTTCACCCGTTATAATGTTATATGTTTTATATTCCACTTTGCGGTCTGGCTAATTCTATCATATTCTTGTCATTCTTTGTTTTTATTAATTTTCCTGTTTTATTTTAGGCCTAGGTTAAGTTGTTGTTTTTGGTTAAGTTGAAAAACAGTCTGCGACTGAACTTCGCCATTGCTTTTGTCGCTGTTGTTTTTTTGTTTTCCGCCATTGTTTCTGATTCTTTTGTGCAATAAAGACGTTTAATAATAATAATAATAATAATAAAAATTTCAAAGTCCCGACGGATTTCAGAGTCCTCCGGCACTATCGTCCGAAGCCAAACTCGACCGATCCTCGAAACAACCATTGAACTCGATTCCTCGGCCCATTGCGAAGGTATTACTATAATGGTTCGACCACGGTAGTCGCGCTGGTTTTCGAGATAATCGCGAATAACTCCAATCGCTCCGGAAAAATTTCAAAGTCCCGACGGATTTCAGAGTCCTCCGGCACTATCGTCCGAAGCCAAACTCGACCGATCCTCGAAACAACCATTGAACTCGATTCCTCGGCCCATTGCGAAGGTATTACTATAATGGTTCGACCACGGTAGTCGCGCTGGTTTTCGAGATAATCGCGAATAACTCCAATCGCTCCGGAAAAATTTCAAAGTCCCGACGGATTTCAGAGTCCTCCGGCACTATCGTCCGAAGCCAAACTCGACCGATCCTCGAAACAACCATTGAACTCGATTCCTCGGCCCATTGCGAAGGTATTACTATAATGGTTCGACCACGGTAGTCGCGCTGGTTTTCGAGATAATCGCGAATAACTCCAATCGCTCCGGAAAAATTTCAAAGTCCCGACGGATTTCAGAGTCCTCCGGCACTATCGTCCGAAGCCAAACTCGACCGATCCTCGAAACAACCATTGAACTCGATTCCTCGGCCCATTGCGAAGGTATTACTATAATGGTTCGACCACGGTAGTCGCGCTGGTTTTCGAGATAATCGCGAATAACTCCAATCGCTCCGGAAAAATTTCAAAGTCCCGACGGATTTCAGAGTCCTCCGGCACTATCGTCCGAAGCCAAACTCGACCGATCCTCGAAACAACCATTGAACTCGATTCCTCGGCCCATTGCGAAGGTATTACTATAATGGTTCGACCACGGTAGTCGCGCTGGTTTTCGAGATAATCGCGAATAACTCCAATCGCTCCGGAAAAATTTCAAAGTCCCGACGGATTTCAGAGTCCTCCGGCACTATCGTCCGAAGCCAAACTCGACCGATCCTCGAAACAACCATTGAACTCGATTCCTCGGCCCATTGCGAAGGTATTACTATAATGGTTCGACCACGGTAGTCGCGCTGGTTTTCGAGATAATCGCGAATAACTCCAATCGCTCCGGAAAAATTTCAAAGTCCCGACGGATTTCAGAGTCCTCCGGCACTATCGTCCGAAGCCAAACTCGACCGATCCTCGAAACAACCATTGAACTCGATTCCTCGGCCCATTGCGAAGGTATTACTATAATGGTTCGACCACGGTAGTCGCGCTGGTTTTCGAGATAATCGCGAATAACTCCAATCGCTCCGGAAAAATTTCAAAGTCCCGACGGATTTCAGAGTCCTCCGGCACTATCGTCCGAAGCCAAACTCGACCGATCCTCGAAACAACCATTGAACTCGATTCCTCGGCCCATTGCGAAGGTATTACTATAATGGTTCGACCACGGTAGTCGCGCTGGTTTTCGAGATAATCGCGAATAACTCCAATCGCTCCGGAAAAATTTCAAAGTCCCGACGGATTTCAGAGTCCTCCGGCACTATCGTCCGAAGCCAAACTCGACCGATCCTCGAAACAACCATTGAACTCGATTCCTCGGCCCATTGCGAAGGTATTACTATAATGGTTCGACCACGGTAGTCGCGCTGGTTTTCGAGATAATCGCGAATAACTCCAATCGCTCCGGAAAAATTTCAAAGTCCCGACGGATTTCAGAGTCCTCCGGCACTATCGTCCGAAGCCAAACTCGACCGATCCTCGAAACAACCATTGAACTCGATTCCTCGGCCCATTGCGAAGGTATTACTATAATGGTTCGACCACGGTAGTCGCGCTGGTTTTCGAGATAATCGCGAATAACTCCAATCGCTCCGGAAAAATTTCAAAGTCCCGACGGATTTCAGAGTCCTCCGGCACTATCGTCCGAAGCCAAACTCGACCGATCCTCGAAACAACCATTGAACTCGATTCCTCGGCCCATTGCGAAGGTATTACTATAATGGTTCGACCACGGTAGTCGCGCTGGTTTTCGAGATAATCGCGAATAACTCCAATCGCTCCGGAAAAATTTCAAAGTCCCGACGGATTTCAGAGTCCTCCGGCACTATCGTCCGAAGCCAAACTCGACCGATCCTCGAAACAACCATTGAACTCGATTCCTCGGCCCATTGCGAAGGTATTACTATAATGGTTCGACCACGGTAGTCGCGCTGGTTTTCGAGATAATCGCGAATAACTCCAATCGCTCCGGAAAAATTTCAAAGTCCCGACGGATTTCAGAGTCCTCCGGCACTATCGTCCGAAGCCAAACTCGACCGATCCTCGAAACAACCATTGAACTCGATTCCTCGGCCCATTGCGAAGGTATTACTATAATGGTTCGACCACGGTAGTCGCGCTGGTTTTCGAGATAATCGCGAATAACTCCAATCGCTCCGGAAAAATTTCAAAGTCCCGACGGATTTCAGAGTCCTCCGGCACTATCGTCCGAAGCCAAACTCGACCGATCCTCGAAACAACCATTGAACTCGATTCCTCGGCCCATTGCGAAGGTATTACTATAATGGTTCGACCACGGTAGTCGCGCTGGTTTTCGAGATAATCGCGAATAACTCCAATCGCTCCGGAAAAATTTCAAAGTCCCGACGGATTTCAGAGTCCTCCGGCACTATCGTCCGAAGCCAAACTCGACCGATCCTCGAAACAACCATTGAACTCGATTCCTCGGCCCATTGCGAAGGTATTACTATAATGGTTCGACCACGGTAGTCGCGCTGGTTTTCGAGATAATCGCGAATAACTCCAATCGCTCCGGAAAAATTTCAAAGTCCCGACGGATTTCAGAGTCCTCCGGCACTATCGTCCGAAGCCAAACTCGACCGATCCTCGAAACAACCATTGAACTCGATTCCTCGGCCCATTGCGAAGGTATTACTATAATGGTTCGACCACGGTAGTCGCGCTGGTTTTCGAGATAATCGCGAATAACTCCAATCGCTCCGGAAAAATTTCAAAGTCCCGACGGATTTCAGAGTCCTCCGGCACTATCGTCCGAAGCCAAACTCGACCGATCCTCGAAACAACCATTGAACTCGATTCCTCGGCCCATTGCGAAGGTATTACTATAATGGTTCGACCACGGTAGTCGCGCTGGTTTTCGAGATAATCGCGAATAACTCCAATCGCTCCGGAAAAATTTCAAAGTCCCGACGGATTTCAGAGTCCTCCGGCACTATCGTCCGAAGCCAAACTCGACCGATCCTCGAAACAACCATTGAACTCGATTCCTCGGCCCATTGCGAAGGTATTACTATAATGGTTCGACCACGGTAGTCGCGCTGGTTTTCGAGATAATCGCGAATAACTCCAATCGCTCCGGAAAAATTTCAAAGTCCCGACGGATTTCAGAGTCCTCCGGCACTATCGTCCGAAGCCAAACTCGACCGATCCTCGAAACAACCATTGAACTCGATTCCTCGGCCCATTGCGAAGGTATTACTATAATGGTTCGACCACGGTAGTCGCGCTGGTTTTCGAGATAATCGCGAATAACTCCAATCGCTCCGGAAAAATTTCAAAGTCCCGACGGATTTCAGAGTCCTCCGGCACTATCGTCCGAAGCCAAACTCGACCGATCCTCGAAACAACCATTGAACTCGATTCCTCGGCCCATTGCGAAGGTATTACTATAATGGTTCGACCACGGTAGTCGCGCTGGTTTTCGAGATAATCGCGAATAACTCCAATCGCTCCGGAAAAATTTCAAAGTCCCGACGGATTTCAGAGTCCTCCGGCACTATCGTCCGAAGCCAAACTCGACCGATCCTCGAAACAACCATTGAACTCGATTCCTCGGCCCATTGCGAAGGTATTACTATAATGGTTCGACCACGGTAGTCGCGCTGGTTTTCGAGATAATCGCGAATAACTCCAATCGCTCCGGAAAAATTTCAAAGTCCCGACGGATTTCAGAGTCCTCCGGCACTATCGTCCGAAGCCAAACTCGACCGATCCTCGAAACAACCATTGAACTCGATTCCTCGGCCCATTGCGAAGGTATTACTATAATGGTTCGACCACGGTAGTCGCGCTGGTTTTCGAGATAATCGCGAATAACTCCAATCGCTCCGGAAAAATTTCAAAGTCCCGACGGATTTCAGAGTCCTCCGGCACTATCGTCCGAAGCCAAACTCGACCGATCCTCGAAACAACCATTGAACTCGATTCCTCGGCCCATTGCGAAGGTATTACTATAATGGTTCGACCACGGTAGTCGCGCTGGTTTTCGAGATAATCGCGAATAACTCCAATCGCTCCGGAAAAATTTCAAAGTCCCGACGGATTTCAGAGTCCTCCGGCACTATCGTCCGAAGCCAAACTCGACCGATCCTCGAAACAACCATTGAACTCGATTCCTCGGCCCATTGCGAAGGTATTACTATAATGGTTCGACCACGGTAGTCGCGCTGGTTTTCGAGATAATCGCGAATAACTCCAATCGCTCCGGAAAAATTTCAAAGTCCCGACGGATTTCAGAGTCCTCCGGCACTATCGTCCGAAGCCAAACTCGACCGATCCTCGAAACAACCATTGAACTCGATTCCTCGGCCCATTGCGAAGGTATTACTATAATGGTTCGACCACGGTAGTCGCGCTGGTTTTCGAGATAATCGCGAATAACTCCAATCGCTCCGGAAAAATTTCAAAGTCCCGACGGATTTCAGAGTCCTCCGGCACTATCGTCCGAAGCCAAACTCGACCGATCCTCGAAACAACCATTGAACTCGATTCCTCGGCCCATTGCGAAGGTATTACTATAATGGTTCGACCACGGTAGTCGCGCTGGTTTTCGAGATAATCGCGAATAACTCCAATCGCTCCGGAAAAATTTCAAAGTCCCGACGGATTTCAGAGTCCTCCGGCACTATCGTCCGAAGCCAAACTCGACCGATCCTCGAAACAACCATTGAACTCGATTCCTCGGCCCATTGCGAAGGTATTACTATAATGGTTCGACCACGGTAGTCGCGCTGGTTTTCGAGATAATCGCGAATAACTCCAATCGCTCCGGAAAAATTTCAAAGTCCCGACGGATTTCAGAGTCCTCCGGCACTATCGTCCGAAGCCAAACTCGACCGATCCTCGAAACAACCATTGAACTCGATTCCTCGGCCCATTGCGAAGGTATTACTATAATGGTTCGACCACGGTAGTCGCGCTGGTTTTCGAGATAATCGCGAATAACTCCAATCGCTCCGGAAAAATTTCAAAGTCCCGACGGATTTCAGAGTCCTCCGGCACTATCGTCCGAAGCCAAACTCGACCGATCCTCGAAACAACCATTGAACTCGATTCCTCGGCCCATTGCGAAGGTATTACTATAATGGTTCGACCACGGTAGTCGCGCTGGTTTTCGAGATAATCGCGAATAACTCCAATCGCTCCGGAAAAATTTCAAAGTCCCGACGGATTTCAGAGTCCTCCGGCACTATCGTCCGAAGCCAAACTCGACCGATCCTCGAAACAACCATTGAACTCGATTCCTCGGCCCATTGCGAAGGTATTACTATAATGGTTCGACCACGGTAGTCGCGCTGGTTTTCGAGATAATCGCGAATAACTCCAATCGCTCCGGAAAAATTTCAAAGTCCCGACGGATTTCAGAGTCCTCCGGCACTATCGTCCGAAGCCAAACTCGACCGATCCTCGAAACAACCATTGAACTCGATTCCTCGGCCCATTGCGAAGGTATTACTATAATGGTTCGACCACGGTAGTCGCGCTGGTTTTCGAGATAATCGCGAATAACTCCAATCGCTCCGGAAAAATTTCAAAGTCCCGACGGATTTCAGAGTCCTCCGGCACTATCGTCCGAAGCCAAACTCGACCGATCCTCGAAACAACCATTGAACTCGATTCCTCGGCCCATTGCGAAGGTATTACTATAATGGTTCGACCACGGTAGTCGCGCTGGTTTTCGAGATAATCGCGAATAACTCCAATCGCTCCGGAAAAATTTCAAAGTCCCGACGGATTTCAGAGTCCTCCGGCACTATCGTCCGAAGCCAAACTCGACCGATCCTCGAAACAACCATTGAACTCGATTCCTCGGCCCATTGCGAAGGTATTACTATAATGGTTCGACCACGGTAGTCGCGCTGGTTTTCGAGATAATCGCGAATAACTCCAATCGCTCCGGAAAAATTTCAAAGTCCCGACGGATTTCAGAGTCCTCCGGCACTATCGTCCGAAGCCAAACTCGACCGATCCTCGAAACAACCATTGAACTCGATTCCTCGGCCCATTGCGAAGGTATTACTATAATGGTTCGACCACGGTAGTCGCGCTGGTTTTCGAGATAATCGCGAATAACTCCAATCGCTCCGGAAAAATTTCAAAGTCCCGACGGATTTCAGAGTCCTCCGGCACTATCGTCCGAAGCCAAACTCGACCGATCCTCGAAACAACCATTGAACTCGATTCCTCGGCCCATTGCGAAGGTATTACTATAATGGTTCGACCACGGTAGTCGCGCTGGTTTTCGAGATAATCGCGAATAACTCCAATCGCTCCGGAAAAATTTCAAAGTCCCGACGGATTTCAGAGTCCTCCGGCACTATCGTCCGAAGCCAAACTCGACCGATCCTCGAAACAACCATTGAACTCGATTCCTCGGCCCATTGCGAAGGTATTACTATAATGGTTCGACCACGGTAGTCGCGCTGGTTTTCGAGATAATCGCGAATAACTCCAATCGCTCCGGAAAAATTTCAAAGTCCCGACGGATTTCAGAGTCCTCCGGCACTATCGTCCGAAGCCAAACTCGACCGATCCTCGAAACAACCATTGAACTCGATTCCTCGGCCCATTGCGAAGGTATTACTATAATGGTTCGACCACGGTAGTCGCGCTGGTTTTCGAGATAATCGCGAATAACTCCAATCGCTCCGGAAAAATTTCAAAGTCCCGACGGATTTCAGAGTCCTCCGGCACTATCGTCCGAAGCCAAACTCGACCGATCCTCGAAACAACCATTGAACTCGATTCCTCGGCCCATTGCGAAGGTATTACTATAATGGTTCGACCACGGTAGTCGCGCTGGTTTTCGAGATAATCGCGAATAACTCCAATCGCTCCGGAAAAATTTCAAAGTCCCGACGGATTTCAGAGTCCTCCGGCACTATCGTCCGAAGCCAAACTCGACCGATCCTCGAAACAACCATTGAACTCGATTCCTCGGCCCATTGCGAAGGTATTACTATAATGGTTCGACCACGGTAGTCGCGCTGGTTTTCGAGATAATCGCGAATAACTCCAATCGCTCCGGAAAAATTTCAAAGTCCCGACGGATTTCAGAGTCCTCCGGCACTATCGTCCGAAGCCAAACTCGACCGATCCTCGAAACAACCATTGAACTCGATTCCTCGGCCCATTGCGAAGGTATTACTATAATGGTTCGACCACGGTAGTCGCGCTGGTTTTCGAGATAATCGCGAATAACTCCAATCGCTCCGGAAAAATTTCAAAGTCCCGACGGATTTCAGAGTCCTCCGGCACTATCGTCCGAAGCCAAACTCGACCGATCCTCGAAACAACCATTGAACTCGATTCCTCGGCCCATTGCGAAGGTATTACTATAATGGTTCGACCACGGTAGTCGCGCTGGTTTTCGAGATAATCGCGAATAACTCCAATCGCTCCGGAAAAATTTCAAAGTCCCGACGGATTTCAGAGTCCTCCGGCACTATCGTCCGAAGCCAAACTCGACCGATCCTCGAAACAACCATTGAACTCGATTCCTCGGCCCATTGCGAAGGTATTACTATAATGGTTCGACCACGGTAGTCGCGCTGGTTTTCGAGATAATCGCGAATAACTCCAATCGCTCCGGAAAAATTTCAAAGTCCCGACGGATTTCAGAGTCCTCCGGCACTATCGTCCGAAGCCAAACTCGACCGATCCTCGAAACAACCATTGAACTCGATTCCTCGGCCCATTGCGAAGGTATTACTATAATGGTTCGACCACGGTAGTCGCGCTGGTTTTCGAGATAATCGCGAATAACTCCAATCGCTCCGGAAAAATTTCAAAGTCCCGACGGATTTCAGAGTCCTCCGGCACTATCGTCCGAAGCCAAACTCGACCGATCCTCGAAACAACCATTGAACTCGATTCCTCGGCCCATTGCGAAGGTATTACTATAATGGTTCGACCACGGTAGTCGCGCTGGTTTTCGAGATAATCGCGAATAACTCCAATCGCTCCGGAAAAATTTCAAAGTCCCGACGGATTTCAGAGTCCTCCGGCACTATCGTCCGAAGCCAAACTCGACCGATCCTCGAAACAACCATTGAACTCGATTCCTCGGCCCATTGCGAAGGTATTACTATAATGGTTCGACCACGGTAGTCGCGCTGGTTTTCGAGATAATCGCGAATAACTCCAATCGCTCCGGAAAAATTTCAAAGTCCCGACGGATTTCAGAGTCCTCCGGCACTATCGTCCGAAGCCAAACTCGACCGATCCTCGAAACAACCATTGAACTCGATTCCTCGGCCCATTGCGAAGGTATTACTATAATGGTTCGACCACGGTAGTCGCGCTGGTTTTCGAGATAATCGCGAATAACTCCAATCGCTCCGGAAAAATTTCAAAGTCCCGACGGATTTCAGAGTCCTCCGGCACTATCGTCCGAAGCCAAACTCGACCGATCCTCGAAACAACCATTGAACTCGATTCCTCGGCCCATTGCGAAGGTATTACTATAATGGTTCGACCACGGTAGTCGCGCTGGTTTTCGAGATAATCGCGAATAACTCCAATCGCTCCGGAAAAATTTCAAAGTCCCGACGGATTTCAGAGTCCTCCGGCACTATCGTCCGAAGCCAAACTCGACCGATCCTCGAAACAACCATTGAACTCGATTCCTCGGCCCATTGCGAAGGTATTACTATAATGGTTCGACCACGGTAGTCGCGCTGGTTTTCGAGATAATCGCGAATAACTCCAATCGCTCCGGAAAAATTTCAAAGTCCCGACGGATTTCAGAGTCCTCCGGCACTATCGTCCGAAGCCAAACTCGACCGATCCTCGAAACAACCATTGAACTCGATTCCTCGGCCCATTGCGAAGGTATTACTATAATGGTTCGACCACGGTAGTCGACGCTGGTTTTCGAGATAATCGCGAATAACTCCAATCGCTCCGGAAAAATTTCAAAGTCCCGACGGATTTCAGAGTCCTCCGGCACTATCGTCCGAAGCCAAACTCGACCGATCCTCGAAACAACCATTGAACTCGATTCCTCGGCCCATTGCGAAGGTATTACTATAATGGTTCGACCACGGTAGTCGCGCTGGTTTTCGAGATAATCGCGAATAACTCCAATCGCTCCGGAAAAATTTCAAAGTCCCGACGGATTTCAGAGTCCTCCGGCACTATCGTCCGAAGCCAAACTCGACCGATCCTCGAAACAACCATTGAACTCGATTCCTCGGCCCATTGCGAAGGTATTACTATAATGGTTCGACCACGGTAGTCCGCGCTGGTTTTCGAGATAATCGCGAATAACTCCAAATCGCTCCGGAAAAATTTCAAAGTCCCGACGGATTTCAGAGTCCTCCGGCACTATCGTCCGAAGCCAAACTCGACCGATCCTCGAACAACCATTGAACTCGATTCCTCGGCCCATTGCGAAGGTATTACTATAATGGTTCGACCACGGTAGTCGCGCTGGTTTTCGAGATAATCGCGAATAACTCCAATCGCTCCGGAAAAATTTCAAAGTCCCGACGGATTTCAGAGTCCTCCGGCACTATCGTCCGAAGCCAAACTCGACCGATCCTCGAAACAACCATTGAACTCGATTCCTCGGCCCATTGCGAAGGTATTACTATAATGGTTCGACCACGGTAGTCGCGCTGGTTTTCGAGATAATCGCGAATAACTCCAATCGCTCCGGAAAAATTTCAAAGTCCCGACGGATTTCAGAGTCCTCCGGCACTATCGTCCGAAGCCAAACTCGACCGATCCTCGAAACAACCATTGAACTCGATTCCTCGGCCACATTGCGAAGTGTATTACTATAATGGTTCGACCACGGTAGTCGCGCTGGTTTTCGAGATAATCGCGAATAACTCCAATCGCTCCGGAAAAATTTCAAAGTCCCGACGGATTTCAGAGTCCTCCGGCACTATCGTCCGAAGCCAAACTCGACCGATCCTCGAAACAACCATTGAACTCGATTCCTCGGCCCATTGCGAAGGTATTACTATAATGGTTCGACCACGGTAGTCGCGCTGGTTTTCGAGATAATCGCGAATAACTCCAATCGCTCCGGAAAAATTCAAAGTCCCGACGGATTTCAGAGTCCTCCGGCACTATCGTCCGAAGCCAAACTCGACCGATCCTCGAAACAACCATTGAACTCGATTCTCGGCCATTGCGAAGGTATTACTATAATGGTTTCGACCACGGTAGTCGCGCTGGTTTTCGAGATAATCGCGAATAACTCCAATCGATCCGGAAAAATTTCAAGTCCCGACGGATTTCAGAGTCCTCCGGCACTATCGTCCGAAGCCAAACTCGACCGATCCTCGAAACAACATTGAACTCGATTCCTCGGCCCATTGCGAAGGTATTACTATAATGGTTCGACCACGGTAGTCGCGCTGGTTTTCGAGATAATCGCGAATAACTCCAATCGCTCCGGAAAAATTTCAAAGTCCCGACGGATTTCAGAGTCCTCCGGCACTATCGTCCGAAGCCAAACTCGACCGATCCTCGAACAACCATTGAACTCGATTCCTCGGCCCATGCGAAGGTATTACTAAATGTGTTCGACCACGGTAGTCGCGCTGGTTTTCGAGATAATCGCGAATAACTCCAATCGCTCCGGAAAAATTTCAAAAGTCCCGACGGATTTCAGAGTCCTCGGCACTATCGTCCGAAGCCAAACTCGACCGATCCTCGAAACAACCATTGAACTCGATTCCTCGGCCCATTGCGAAGGTATTACTATAATGGTTCGACCACGGTAGTCGCGCTGGTTTTCGAGATAATCGCGAATAACTCCAATCGCTCCGGAAAATTTCAAAGTCCCGACGGATTTCAGAGTCCTCCGGCACTATCGTCCGAAGCCAAACTCGACCGATCCTCGAAACAACCATTGAACTCGATTCCTCGGCCCATTGCGAAGGTATTACTATAATGGTTCGACCACGGTAGTCGCGCTGGTTTTCGAGATAATCGCGAATAACTCCAATCGATCCGGAAAAATTTCAAAGTCCCGACGGATTTCAGAGTCCTCCGGCACTATCGTCCGAAGCCAAACTCGACCGATCCTCGAAACAACCATTGAACTCGATTCCTCGGCCCATTGCGAAGGTATTACTATAATGGTTCGACCACGGTAGTCGCGCTGGTTTTCGAGATAATCGCGAATAACTCCAATCGCTCCGGAAAAATTTCAAAGTCCCGACGCGATTTCAGAGTCCTCCGGCACTATCGTCCGAAGCCAAACTCGACCGATCCTCGAAACAACCATTGAACTCGATTCCTCGGCCCTCGGCCCATTGCGAAGGTATTACTATAATGGTTCGACCACGGTAGTCGCGCTGGTTTTCGAGATAATCGCGAATAACTCCAATCGCTCCGGAAAAATTTCAAAGTCCCGACGGATTTCAGAGTCCTCCGGCACTATCGTCCGAAGCCAAACTCGACCGATCCTCGAAACAACCATTGAACTCGATTCCTCGGCCCATTGCGAAGGTATTACTATAATGGTTCGACCACGGTAGTCGCGCTGGTTTTCGAGATAATCGCGAATAACTCCAATCGCTCCGGAAAAATTTCAAAGTCCCGACGGATTTCAGAGTCCTCCGGCACTATCGTCCGAAGCCAAACTCGACCGATCCTCGAAACAACCATTGAACTCGATTCCTCGGCCCATTGCGAAGGTATTACTATAATGGTTCGACCACGGTAGTCGCGCTGGTTTTCGAGATAATCGCGAATAACTCCAATCGCTCCGGAAAAATTTCAAAGTCCCGACGGATTTCAGAGTCCTCCGGCACTATCGTCCGAAGCCAAACTCGACCGATCCTCGAAACAACCATTGAACTCGATTCCTCGGCCCATTGCGAAGGTATTACTATAATGGTTCGACCACGGTAGTCGCGCTGGTTTTCGAGATAATCGCGAATAACTCCAATCGCTCCGGAAAAATTTCAAAGTCCCGACGGATTTCAGAGTCCTCCGGCACTATCGTCCGAAGCCAAACTCGACCGATCCTCGAAACAACCATTGAACTCGATTCCTCGGCCCATTGCGAAGGTATTACTATAATGGTTCGACCACGGTAGTCGCGCTGGTTTTCGAGATAATCGCGAATAACTCCAATCGCTCCGGAAAAATTTCAAAGTCCCGACGGATTTCAGAGTCCTCCGGCACTATCGTCCGAAGCCAAACTCGACCGATCCTCGAAACAACCATTGAACTCGATTCCTCGGCCCATTGCGAAGGTATTACTATAATGGTTCGACCACGGTAGTCGCGCTGGTTTTCGAGATAATCGCGAATAACTCCAATCGCTCCGGAAAAATTTCAAAGTCCCGACGGATTTCAGAGTCCTCCGGCACTATCGTCCGAAGCCAAACTCGACCGATCCTCGAAACAACCATTGAACTCGATTCCTCGGCCCATTGCGAAGGTATTACTATAATGGTTCGACCACGGTAGTCGCGCTGGTTTTCGAGATAATCGCGAATAACTCCAATCGCTCCGGAAAAATTTCAAAGTCCCGACGGATTTCAGAGTCCTCCGGCACTATCGTCCGAAGCCAAACTCGACCGATCCTCGAAACAACCATTGAACTCGATTCCTCGGCCCATTGCGAAGGTATTACTATAATGGTTCGACCACGGTAGTCGCGCTGGTTTTCGAGATAATCGCGAATAACTCCAATCGCTCCGGAAAAATTTCAAAGTCCCGACGGATTTCAGAGTCCTCCGGCACTATCGTCCGAAGCCAAACTCGACCGATCCTCGAAACAACCATTGAACTCGATTCCTCGGCCCATTGCGAAGGTATTACTATAATGGTTCGACCACGGTAGTCGCGCTGGTTTTCGAGATAATCGCGAATAACTCCAATCGCTCCGGAAAAATTTCAAAGTCCCGACGGATTTCAGAGTCCTCCGGCACTATCGTCCGAAGCCAAACTCGACCGATCCTCGAAACAACCATTGAACTCGATTCCTCGGCCCATTGCGAAGGTATTACTATAATGGTTCGACCACGGTAGTCGCGCTGGTTTTCGAGATAATCGCGAATAACTCCAATCGCTCCGGAAAAATTTCAAAGTCCCGACGGATTTCAGAGTCCTCCGGCACTATCGTCCGAAGCCAAACTCGACCGATCCTCGAAACAACCATTGAACTCGATTCCTCGGCCCATTGCGAAGGTATTACTATAATGGTTCGACCACGGTAGTCGCGCTGGTTTTCGAGATAATCGCGAATAACTCCAATCGCTCCGGAAAAATTTCAAAGTCCCGACGGATTTCAGAGTCCTCCGGCACTATCGTCCGAAGCCAAACTCGACCGATCCTCGAAACAACCATTGAACTCGATTCCTCGGCCCATTGCGAAGGTATTACTATAATGGTTCGACCACGGTAGTCGCGCTGGTTTTCGAGATAATCGCGAATAACTCCAATCGCTCCGGAAAAATTTCAAAGTCCCGACGGATTTCAGAGTCCTCCGGCACTATCGTCCGAAGCCAAACTCGACCGATCCTCGAAACAACCATTGAACTCGATTCCTCGGCCCATTGCGAAGGTATTACTATAATGGTTCGACCACGGTAGTCGCGCTGGTTTTCGAGATAATCGCGAATAACTCCAATCGCTCCGGAAAAATTTCAAAGTCCCGACGGATTTCAGAGTCCTCCGGCACTATCGTCCGAAGCCAAACTCGACCGATCCTCGAAACAACCATTGAACTCGATTCCTCGGCCCATTGCGAAGGTATTACTATAATGGTTCGACCACGGTAGTCGCGCTGGTTTTCGAGATAATCGCGAATAACTCCAATCGCTCCGGAAAAATTTCAAAGTCCCGACGGATTTCAGAGTCCTCCGGCACTATCGTCCGAAGCCAAACTCGACCGATCCTCGAAACAACCATTGAACTCGATTCCTCGGCCCATTGCGAAGGTATTACTATAATGGTTCGACCACGGTAGTCGCGCTGGTTTTCGAGATAATCGCGAATAACTCCAATCGCTCCGGAAAAATTTCAAAGTCCCGACGGATTTCAGAGTCCTCCGGCACTATCGTCCGAAGCCAAACTCGACCGATCCTCGAAACAACCATTGAACTCGATTCCTCGGCCCATTGCGAAGGTATTACTATAATGGTTCGACCACGGTAGTCGCGCTGGTTTTCGAGATAATCGCGAATAACTCCAATCGCTCCGGAAAAATTTCAAAGTCCCGACGGATTTCAGAGTCCTCCGGCACTATCGTCCGAAGCCAAACTCGACCGATCCTCGAAACAACCATTGAACTCGATTCCTCGGCCCATTGCGAAGGTATTACTATAATGGTTCGACCACGGTAGTCGCGCTGGTTTTCGAGATAATCGCGAATAACTCCAATCGCTCCGGAAAAATTTCAAAGTCCCGACGGATTTCAGAGTCCTCCGGCACTATCGTCCGAAGCCAAACTCGACCGATCCTCGAAACAACCATTGAACTCGATTCCTCGGCCCATTGCGAAGGTATTACTATAATGGTTCGACCACGGTAGTCGCGCTGGTTTTCGAGATAATCGCGAATAACTCCAATCGCTCCGGAAAAATTTCAAAGTCCCGACGGATTTCAGAGTCCTCCGGCACTATCGTCCGAAGCCAAACTCGACCGATCCTCGAAACAACCATTGAACTCGATTCCTCGGCCCATTGCGAAGGTATTACTATAATGGTTCGACCACGGTAGTCGCGCTGGTTTTCGAGATAATCGCGAATAACTCCAATCGCTCCGGAAAAATTTCAAAGTCCCGACGGATTTCAGAGTCCTCCGGCACTATCGTCCGAAGCCAAACTCGACCGATCCTCGAAACAACCATTGAACTCGATTCCTCGGCCCATTGCGAAGGTATTACTATAATGGTTCGACCACGGTAGTCGCGCTGGTTTTCGAGATAATCGCGAATAACTCCAATCGCTCCGGAAAAATTTCAAAGTCCCGACGGATTTCAGAGTCCTCCGGCACTATCGTCCGAAGCCAAACTCGACCGATCCTCGAAACAACCATTGAACTCGATTCCTCGGCCCATTGCGAAGGTATTACTATAATGGTTCGACCACGGTAGTCGCGCTGGTTTTCGAGATAATCGCGAATAACTCCAATCGCTCCGGAAAAATTTCAAAGTCCCGACGGATTTCAGAGTCCTCCGGCACTATCGTCCGAAGCCAAACTCGACCGATCCTCGAAACAACCATTGAACTCGATTCCTCGGCCCATTGCGAAGGTATTACTATAATGGTTCGACCACGGTAGTCGCGCTGGTTTTCGAGATAATCGCGAATAACTCCAATCGCTCCGGAAAAATTTCAAAGTCCCGACGGATTTCAGAGTCCTCCGGCACTATCGTCCGAAGCCAAACTCGACCGATCCTCGAAACAACCATTGAACTCGATTCCTCGGCCCATTGCGAAGGTATTACTATAATGGTTCGACCACGGTAGTCGCGCTGGTTTTCGAGATAATCGCGAATAACTCCAATCGCTCCGGAAAAATTTCAAAGTCCCGACGGATTTCAGAGTCCTCCGGCACTATCGTCCGAAGCCAAACTCGACCGATCCTCGAAACAACCATTGAACTCGATTCCTCGGCCCATTGCGAAGGTATTACTATAATGGTTCGACCACGGTAGTCGCGCTGGTTTTCGAGATAATCGCGAATAACTCCAATCGATCCGGAAAAATTTCAAAGTCCCGCGATATAATTTTGGAATGTCGTTTGTGACCGAGTATGTGTCGTGGTAATGTTCGCGGCGAATGTGTATAATAATTCGTTTAGTCGGTTTACTCTTGTCTCCGACACTGTCCGCGGCTAAGTCCGAAAGTGCCGGGCGAGCGGTCTGTTGTAGCGGCGGTTTACACCCATAAGCGCCCGTGCGTAAGGTACGGCGGCGCCGGCGTTCCGGCCGGCCGTTCGGTATCTATAAGGGAGAGCGACGGTCCGAGCGTCTCGGTCGGAGCAGCGTTGGGCGCGTGGCTATTCTACGACCTCGGTCGAGAAGCAGTCACCGCTCCTCGAGATTCTGTCTCGACTGTTCTTGCCGTGTTGCGTTTCGGATTTCTCCACACAGCATAACCACGGGTCGGTGTCTAAGACCGAATGGCCCTTATGTGGTGAGCGTCCAAATGTGACGTTGGTGACACATATGCAATTCTGTGTATGCTTGTACGAAATCATGCATTCAACTCTTTATCCACGCAGATGGACGATTTGAACTTAACAAAACGCTAAGTAAGGCTAGCGTCCGGGTATATTATAAAGTATCGAACTAAATGTTCGAACTTTGAAAGAGGGAGAAAGTAGATACAAACCCAAGAGGTGTCAGATCTCGATATGCCTAGCGCGCACATTACGTCCCAACTCGTTATGCCCAGCATGGCACGATTCGCGCTTTCCCGTTTGCTCAGCATGCACTTGTCCGCGCTATTACGTACATGACCAGCGTGAATGTTACGCGCTTTGTCGATTTGTCCAGCGTGTAGTGGTCCGTGCTTATACGGTTGATGCTAGCGTGTCCGTGTACTCCGTGCTTCCCGATGGATGGTGCGGGACGCGTGATTTACGCGCTTTATCGAGCATCCGATGCCATCCTTATTTATAAGGGAAATTTAATGAATTTTGTCCGAGATCTTTCTGTGAACGTATATAAAAGGCACATATCCGATTAACATTAGTCCGTGGAATAATCGAAACGATATGATGTCCGAGTATAATAATAGCGTCTCTAGTGGAGAAAATCCTAAAGAGGAGAGAGACGAGGAGGCGGGCACATATCCGAGATAGAATTGGTGGAACAAATCGAGGATATGATGTCTAAAACTGCTGCACACTGATGTTGTGCAAGTTTTATAAAATTTAACATGGGGCATCGTCGATCCGTCTCTAAAAGAGAGGACGACGCGATGAGAACAGAAAGAACACAAAAGTGTGTGAATTCGAATAGAGAGGGAAGCTTCGCGAAGCTCCCTGGTTGATCCTGCCAGTAGTCATATGCTTGTCTCAAAGATTAAGCCATGCATGTCTCAGTACATACCGAATTAAGGTGAAACCGCGAATGGCTCATTAAATCAGTTATGGTTCCTTAGATCGTACCCACATTTACTTGGATAACTGTGGTAATTCTAGAGCTAATACATGCAAAACAGAGTTCCGACCAGAGATGGAAGGAACGCTTTTATTAGATCAAAACCAATCGGTGGCGGATGGTTCGCCTTCCGTCCCATCGTTTGCTTTGGTGACTCTGAATAACTTTGTGCTGATCGCATGGTCATCTAGCACCGGCGACGCATCTTTCAAATGTCTGCCTTATCAACTGTCGATGGTAGGTTCAGCGCCTACCATGGTTGTAACGGGTAACGGGGAATCAGGGTTCGATTCCGGAGAGGGAGCCTGAGAAACGGCTACCACATCCAAGGAAGGCAGCAGGCGCGCAAATTACCCACTCCCGGCACGGGGAGGTAGTGACGAAAAATAACGATACGGGACTCATCCGAGGCCCCGTAATCGGAATGAGTACACTTTAAATCCTTTAACAAGGATCCATTGGAGGGCAAGTCTGGTGCCAGCAGCCGCGGTAATTCCAGCTCCAATAGCGTATATTAAAGTTGTTGCGGTTAAAAAGCTCGTAGTTGAATCTGTGTGTCACAGTGTCGGTTCACCGCTCGCGGTGTTTAACTGGCATTATGTGGTACGTCCTACCGGTGGGCTTAGCTCTTCACGGGGCGGTCCAACTAATATCCCATCGCGGTGCTCTTCACTGAGTGTCGAGGTGGGCCGGTACGTTTACTTTGAACAAATTAGAGTGCTCAAAGCAGGCTACCTTCGCCTGAATACTGTGTGCATGGAATAATGGAATAGGACCTCGGTTCTATTTTGTTGGTTTTCGGAACCCCGAGGTAATGATTAATAGGGACAGATGGGGGCATTCGTATTGCGACGTTAGAGGTGAAATTCTTGGATCGTCGCAAGACGGACAGAAGCGAAAGCATTTGCCAAAAATGTTTTCATTAATCAAGAACGAAAGTTAGAGGTTCGAAGGCGATCAGATACCGCCCTAGTTCTAACCATAAACGATGCCAGCTAGCGATCCGCCGAAGTTCCTCCGATGACTCGGCGGGCAGCTTCCGGGAAACCAAAGCTTTTGGGTTCCGGGGGAAGTATGGTTGCAAAGCTGAAACTTAAAGGAATTGACGGAAGGGCACCACCAGGAGTGGAGCCTGCGGCTTAATTTGACTCAACACGGGAAACCTCACCAGGCCCGGACACCGGAAGGATTGACAGATTTATAGCTCTTTCTTGATTCGGTGGGTGGTGGTGCATGGCCGTTCTTAGTTGGTGGAGCGATTTGTCTGGTTAATTCCGATAACGAACGAGACTCTAGCCTGCTAAATAGACGTAACTTATGGTATCACGAAGGTCCCCGACTTCGGTCGGTGGGTTTTTACTACCAACGTACAAACAAATCTTCTTAGAGGGACAGGCGGCTTCTAGCCGCACGAGATTGAGCAATAACAGGTCTGTGATGCCCTTAGATGTTCTGGGCCGCACGCGCGCTACACTGAAGGAATCAGCGTGTTTTCCCTGGCCGAAAGGCCCGGGTAACCCGCTGAACCTCCTTCGTGCTAGGGATTGGGGCTTGCAATTATTCCCCATGAACGAGGAATTCCCAGTAAGCGCGAGTCATAAGCTCGCGTTGATTACGTCCCTGCCCTTTGTACACACCGCCCGTCGCTACTACCGATTGAATGATTTAGTGAGGTCTTCGGACTGGTGCGCGGCAATGTCTCGGCATTGCCGATGTTGCCGGGAAGATGACCAAACTTGATCATTTAGAGGAAGTAAAAGTCGTAACAAGGTTTCCGTAGGTGAACCTGCGGAAGGATCATTAACAAGGCTCAAAGAGCAAAAAGCAGAAAGCTTAAAACCGTAACTATGCAAAAACACTATATAAATGCGGATGCATTTATATAAACAGATACCAAAAACTAAATGCGAATGCATTTAAACAGATACCAAAAACTAAATGCGAATGCATTTAATAAACAGATACCAAAAACTAAATGCGAATGCGTTTAAACAGATACCAAAAACTAAATGCGAATGCGTTTACACAGATACCAAAAACTAAATGCGAATGCGTTTACACAGATACCAACGACTAAATGCGATTGCATTTAGCAACGCCGTGGCACGGCTTACGTGGGGAGGTCGCTACAGACGGAGAACCTGGTTTCTCACCGCGACGCTCCCGTCCGCTGCCATCGGTGAAGCGCAAAGAGAGAGAGAGAGAGCAGCAAGCAAGCAAGCAAGCGAACGCTCCAGACCGCCAGACGCGCCCCTCTTTGAGAACGGGAAGACGATAATAATACGAACGCAATCACGAGTGCGCTCGCGCGAGGTTTCTCGAGAGACCGTCGTTAACTGGATCGGGAAGAACCAAGACCCCGTCGTTGCGATCGTGTTCTCCTCTAGGTAACCCGCCGCCTCGTCGATTCGCGTAAACCCTCGTATCGGAGGCGTTTGCCCGTGTCTGTGCGTGTTTGTCTGCGCGAGCTTGTAGATGCTCGTATCGAGAAAGGAGTCACTCGCGACCCAAGACAGGGAGGAAAACACACCACAAGCGCTCCGAGTGGTGGTGGTGGTGGTTAATTGAGAGAAGAGAGAGCAGGAACGAGCCGCCGTCGAAGCCTCGGCTTCGCGACGTTTTTCTCTCTTTCTCTCGACGACGCTTCTTCCACTCGCATCCCGCTTCCTTAGTTTTGGTCGCGCGCTCCGAAGAGTCCTGTGACGGACACTCTCCTCGGAGAGGATCCGGGTAACCTAGGGGTTGCGGCGCTCTTACCATCCATCGCGTCGAGGTGCATCCCGAGTATCATCGCTCGCTTCTTAATCGCGTGCCCCGTTAGCAAAATGAAAGGGACCGGCTGTGAAGCTTCGATAGCGAAAGTCCGATTGGACCGATCGAAGCCGGCCGTGCGTCCGCTTTCGGGCGACTACGACGATAGAGAGAGAGAGAGAGCGTGTAAGTAGAAGAGGATGCTGCCGCGTACGGTGGTCTGGGCCCCCGCCTCCGTGTACACGCAATTACAAAGGGTCTCGTACCCAACCGCCGTGTATCTCGATGGTTTTTAAATGAATAATATACGCTCGGCCGTCGGACGTGTCGCGCGGTGTTTCCGCCGCGGTACGTTTCGACGGTGTTCCCGTCCTGGACACAAATCACACACAGTGTCGTCAACGCTGGCGACGCCCGGACGAACCTCCTTCGCGCGCTGGTTGGAGGCGCACGGGCCTCGGCTTCACCCGAACCGAGAACAAAGATAAAATTACGAACATATTTAATAAAACACGATTACCCTGAACGGTGGATCACTTGGCTCGTGGGTCGATGAAGAACGCAGCTAATTGCGCGTCAACGTGTGAACTGCAGGACACATGAACATCGACATTTCGAACGCACATTGCGGTCCACGGATACAATTCCTGGACCACGCCTGGCTGAGGGTCGTTATCACGTACAAAAGACTGCTTGCGTCGGATCTCTGCGTATTCACATCCTCGCCGTCTCGCGTTTCCGACGATGTAACGCGTTTCGGAGTCGGGTCGAATGATACACGCGAGATACGCGACGTACGAGCGAAAGTTGGGTCGTTCGTCGGCGTTTGCAACGGGCTCGCGTGAGAATCGTGAAGCGTGTGTACTCTCTCCGGTGCGAGAACCAGAAAGAGAGAGGCGAGAATGTGATGAATGATCGTTTGGGGACTCGCGTGCGTGCTTACACGGCGTTGTGCGTCGTTGCTTTATAACGACCGCCCGTGTGCTGCACCGCTCCCCTTGGATCACACACAGCGGCCTCTCCGCTCGCACTGGTGTGTAGAATATGCCTTCACGTTCCGCGCGAGATCTTTTACCGTGCTCCCGACGTCGCCTGAAATGAAAAATTTGTCCCGAGAAAGAGAGACCCAAAAAAGAGCGAGATGATAGAGAGATAGAGCGCGGAGTGCGCGCGGCATACGTGCGCGCCGATCTATATCGTCGCGTTCACGCGGCCCCAGGGATTTTAAAAAGAGAGAAGAGGGTCGTCGTTTTGACAGTGAGAGTGAAAAGTCACAATCTATACATCGAGGGCACAACAACACATACTCGTTCTTCGGGACGCCGTGAAGATCCACAAGGATGGTGTACATGAATGGAGAGGCGCCTGTGCGGGATGATAAATAAAAAAACCACTCGTTAACATGATCGGGTCGATTTATTTCCCCGTCGTTGCGCGTGGCCTCGCCTAGCCCTCTCGTCATTCCCTCCCTATGGCCACGTTCCGTCGACACACAGAGAGTGTAGTTTGTATGCGCCAAACATCCGATGAGAAGAGAAGTGGTTGCGCTCCACGCCGTCGTTTAAAACGTTTCTGTACCCAGTTTCTCTGAATCCTCGTTGGCGCGGCTGCGTGAATTTGAACTTTGACGAACCGAAAGGCGCCGATGCCGCGAAAGGTGTGCAAGGAAAGACTCTCACTTCGTAGAATTGAAGAGAAAGAGTCTCCCCGATCGCCCCATGTCTTTGTCGCGTTGTTGGTCGATCGTATACGAGAGCCGCGGGTCTCGCCGGTCGTTCAGTCCACGGAAGAAAAGCTTATTTTTCCACGGTTCCCTCTGCTGCGAGTCACTGCTCGCGGCGTGAAGGGATAGCGGAATCTCAAAGCTGATAATAGCGGACGAACGTTAAAGTAAAAACCGGTGGTCGTTCCGCGAGAGTCTCTGATCGAATCGACGATGCGCGACGAAAAGACACTTTGGCGAGGCGCAAATAGAGGTAGGGGTGAACTCTATAATTCTCTCTCGATTAGAGAAGAAGAGAGATAGTCCAATGTACCTTTTCTCTGAAAAAATCATGCGATGGCACCTCTGGATACTACACGAGATCGATGATCACCATCATCGACACGACAATATCCAAAAGAGGGAGCATGATTCATATACCGGAGGCGCGCCGCGCGCTTCTCCAAAATATCTTCTCTCTCTACTTGGCGGTCTCGGTTTTTTTTCTCTGATGACACATTTGTATAATATATAACGATTGACGACCTCAGAGTAGGCGAGATTACCCGCTGAATTTAAGCATATTACTAAGCGGAGGAAAAGAAACTAACAAGGATTTCCTTAGTAGCGGCGAGCGAACAGGAATTAGCCCAGCACTGAATCCCGCGGTTCCGCCGCAGGGAATTGTAGTGTTCAGGAGGATCCGTTTATCCCGTGACGTCGCACCGCGTCCAAGTCCATCTTGAATGGGGCCACTTACCCGGAGAGGGTGCCAGGCCCGTAGCGACCGGTACGCGTTTCGGGAGGATCTCTCCATAGAGTCGGGTTGCTTGAGAGTGCAACCCTAAGTGGGTGGTAAACTCCATCTAAGGCTAAATACAACCACGAGACCGATAGCGAACAAGTACCGTGAGGGAAAGTTGAAAAGAACTTTGAAGAGAGAGTTCAAGAGTACGTGAAACCGTTCAGGGGTAAACCTGAGAAACCCAAAAGATCGAATGGGGAGATTCATCGTCGACGAGGCTGGCTCCCGTCGGTGCGCGATACTCCGGATGGACCTTCGTGGTTCCATTAACGAGGGTACACCACCGGCGGCGAATGTTCCGGCCACGTAGTCGTGCACTTCTCCCCTAGTAGAACGTCGCGACCCGTTGCGTGTCGGTCTACGGCCCGAGCGGTTGCCTGTTTCGTTGCTCCCAGAGCACGCGACAGACCCTCGGCCGCCTGGCCGGCTGCGCGACGGTACTCTGAGACGGTATCGGGCCGCAACCAATCCATTTTCGAATGTGTGTGCGTCAGGCCCGCCGCAAGCCCGGTCAGTTCTTACCCGGAGGCACGGACCTGGTGCCGTCCCCGGGCCTGGCCAGCTGTTAGCAGGCGGTGTCCTTGGACTGGGCCAAGCTTCGAATTACCGGTCGGCGACGCTACTGCTTTGGGTACTCTCAGGACCCGTCTTGAAACACGGACCAAGGAGTCTAACATGTGCGCGAGTCATTGGGAGAAAGAAACCTAAAGGCGGAATGAAAGTGAAGGTCGACCTTTGCGTCGACCGAGGGAGGATCGGCCGCGTTACGATGCGGCCTCGCACTCCCGGGGCGTCTCGTTCTCATTGCGAGAAGAGGCGCACCTAGAGCGTACACGTTGGGACCCGAAAGATGGTGAACTATGCCTGGTCAGGACGAAGTCAGGGGAAACCCTGATGGAGGTCCGTAGCGATTCTGACGTGCAAATCGATCGTCGGAACTGGGTATAGGGGCGAAAGACTAATCGAACCATCTAGTAGCTGGTTCCCTCCGAAGTTTCCCTCAGGATAGCTGGCACTCGCTCGTTCCTACGCGAACGTGTGCGAGTTTCATCT
>OZ020481.1:23000730-23018230 GCA_963971345.1 Andrena flavipes | reverse complement strand
TGGTTCGACCACGGTAGTCGCGCTGGTTTTCGAGATAATCGCGAATAACTCCAATCGCTCCGGAAAAATTTCAAAGTCCCGACGGATTTCAGAGTCCTCCGGCACTATCGTCCGAAGCCAAACTCGACCGATCCTCGAAACAACCATTGAACTCGATTCCTCGGCCCATTGCGAAGGTATTACTATAATGGTTCGACCACGGTAGTCGCGCTGGTTTTCGAGATAATCGCGAATAACTCCAATCGCTCCGGAAAAATTTCAAAGTCCCGACGGATTTCAGAGTCCTCCGGCACTATCGTCCGAAGCCAAACTCGACCGATCCTCGAAACAACCATTGAACTCGATTCCTCGGCCCATTGCGAAGGTATTACTATAATGGTTCGACCACGGTAGTCGCGCTGGTTTTCGAGATAATCGCGAATAACTCCAATCGCTCCGGAAAAATTTCAAAGTCCCGACGGATTTCAGAGTCCTCCGGCACTATCGTCCGAAGCCAAACTCGACCGATCCTCGAAACAACCATTGAACTCGATTCCTCGGCCCATTGCGAAGGTATTACTATAATGGTTCGACCACGGTAGTCGCGCTGGTTTTCGAGATAATCGCGAATAACTCCAATCGCTCCGGAAAAATTTCAAAGTCCCGACGGATTTCAGAGTCCTCCGGCACTATCGTCCGAAGCCAAACTCGACCGATCCTCGAAACAACCATTGAACTCGATTCCTCGGCCCATTGCGAAGGTATTACTATAATGGTTCGACCACGGTAGTCGCGCTGGTTTTCGAGATAATCGCGAATAACTCCAATCGCTCCGGAAAAATTTCAAAGTCCCGACGGATTTCAGAGTCCTCCGGCACTATCGTCCGAAGCCAAACTTTTTTTTTTTTTTTTTTTTTTTTTTTTTTTTAACGTGCAGGAAATCCGGAACGGATACACCCTAACCTCGGGGGAGGTCAGGGGTTATGTTGGGCTCCAACCAACTAAAACCTGCACGGTAACCGCCTAGGGCGAAGATGTTAGGCAAGGAAGGTGGCCGTTCTTACGCGAGAGCAAACTAGCGATACATTCGCTAGGCCACCCTCCAAGAGCCCCGACATCTTCGCCTTTTTGCCAGAGTTGGCACTTTTCCAAGGGGGAGAGAAGCTCCCCGGAAGTAATCCTGTTTTTCTAACACCGGGGCAGCATTGCGGGTTACACGCCAATGCCGCCCCCCTTCTCTGGCTGCTGCTTCTAGGTTCGGCCAGCCCCCGCTCGCCTCCCCCACAGCCCTCCGGCGCCGCCAGCCGCTCTGAGGCGCACTGTTCGGGGCAGTGTGGGTCCGGGAGAATACTTCCCCCGGCCCACCACACCGCCCCGCGGACACCACTCACGCCCAAGTGGGAGGGAGGTGCCGGCGGCGAGCGCCCGGCGAGAGGAAAGGGACCAGGACGAACCCGGCCCACATGCCCCCCCGCCGACCGCACGCCGCCGACACCCCCCGCCCATAACCCCCCCCATCGCGCCCCGATATTGTGCGTGGGTGGGGCCTGGGAGGGGAGAAGTCTCCTTCCGGAGAAATCTCCATCCTCCCTTGGCCCTCTAATCCCCACGCATCTCCCCCCTCGCCAACGCTATAAGACACCGGGGGGCCTCACTTAGAAGAGCTTAGCACCCTTCTTCATAAAGCTCACCCCGGTGTCGCGTCTCGCCGAGCGCCTTCCCTCGAACACACACCGCTCTTTCTCGAAGGCGTTCGTGGCGAACCGTGCATATTTACGGCACAGATCTTTCCAGTGGCCACAGTCAACCACATCCCTCTTGGCGGCCAGGTCTTTCAGGTCCGTCCTCATCTTCGGCGGGACAGGACCCGCCTCCGAGACGACCACACCCCTTCCCTTAAAGTGCTGGTCCAGCGCTTTCGCCAGCTTTCTGGACCTCCTAAGTCCGCCGGGTGTGGGACACCGGAGCACAGCGCACCGGGCCCATACGCCCGCATACTCCACGCGGCCATCCCAATGGTCCCCCTCCTTAAGGTGCAGGTCGTACCACATTCGGTCAACGACCTCCAAGAAGGTCCTGTCCCCGGCCGCACCCATCTCCCCCTCTTCGCCTCGCATGACCCAGACCTGGCCCGAGTCTGCGGTATACTCCTCCCCGGGGAACACCCGGTCGTCGTCCTCGTACGGGCGCCCATCAGGGCCCAGGTCCTCCGGACCGATAAGGCCATAGGGATCCTCCCCAGAAATCTTCTCGCCGAGGTCCACCTCGTCACCCTCGTCGTCGTCCTCGGACGGGATTTCGGCGGCGGCAGCGACCTCCCTGCTCCCCTGGTCGGAACTCGCAGAGACCACCGGACTCACCACAATGGGGGCGGTGCCCTGCTCCTCTTCTTTCTTCCCCTTCTCCTTTTCCGGGGTGCTCTTCCTCGACACATCACTTGAGGCCGATTCGACCGGCAGGAGTGCCGGCGATCGAACCAGTGCCTCTTCTTGGATGCCCGGCATCAGCTCCACAGGAGCGGCAACCCTCTCCTCCTCCACATCTACCTCCTTCATAGGGGGGAGCAAATGCGGGGACCCCGAGGGGCCGTAGACCGCGTCCATAAACTTGAGGACCGCGAAGGACGATCCAGATGATATGGATCGCGCCTCCTCATCCTCCCCCTCCACAATCTTGTCATCCGCGTCCGTGTCGATGTCCGAGATCACCGGGCTCCTGTCCGCGGTCCTAGACCTCTTACGAGGGGCCCTCGGCGGGGAGCCGGAGGAGGTCCTCTCCTCCCCGGTATCGCTCGCCAGTCGTCTTCGGATGCCCTGGGTGGCGGTCACGTCCATCGCCGACCCAGGCTCCGCCGTAGGGGCAGACGTCTTCATCTCCAAGGGAGCCGAACCGACTGTCTGGTCGGTCGGAAGCTCGGGGGGCGCCGGCTTCTCCTTCGGCGGCTGCTTCTCGGGTCTGGTCGTTTTTCGCGACCGATCCTTCCCACGTTTGGTCGAAGCCATCATCGACACAGTCGGCTTTCTGCACGCTCGGCCACCCATGCGATGCCCCGCAGGGAGCTTAGCAGCCGAGCATATAGGGCAGTTAACCGCCGCTTCACACCTCTGGGCAGTATGCCCCTCCGTGCCACATCTGTAGCACAAAGTGCTCCTATCTTCCCTGGAGGGGCATGCCCTCCGAACATGCCCGAAGACCAGGCAACGATGGCACTGAAGTGCCCGCCTCTCCAAGAGCTCCACCCTAGGAGCAAAGAGGCCAAGCCTGACCTCTCCTGTCTTCAGGATCTTGGCGATCCCTCCCAGCGGGCAACGTGCATACGCGGAGAATAATCCCGCGCTGTCCGGACGGAAGTCCCCAACGCGTACGTCCTCACGCGCGCACCCTCCGGCCACCGCAAGAGCCTCCCGCAATGTAGCAGGGGTTGCCAGTTCGGTGAGGCCGCGGATTCGGACCTCACCCCATCTCTGGGGGCGGGTGACCTTCACCCCTTTCCCCTGGGTTGCCTCCCTTATTGCTCCCGCTAGAGCATCTGCCTTGTCCTGGGCATCCGGTCCAGGGACCGTGATGAGCAGAGCCCCATTGGCCGCTCGCTTGGGGCGTAGGGCTGGAATTCCCATAGGCTCCAGAGGGATAGACTGCATAGCCTCAGTAATGGCGCCCGCGAAGTCTGCCTCCCTGCCTTCCTCCGCCACTATACCAACCGCCGCTCCACGCGGGAGTCGCGGTAGGCGGGGCCCAATCCCCCTTCCCGCTTTCGGTGGCCGCGGCCTGTCGCCGCCCTTCCGTGTCGGTCCCCCCCGGCCGACCACACTCACCCAAGTAAACGGGGCGGTGGTCCCGACGTCGACGTTCCTCGCGGTCGCGCCCGCAAACGCCGAAGCATTGGCTTTTCTTTGGGCCATCTGCCTCCTCTTCTTTTTCCCTTTTGCAAGGACATCCCTTGGAAGGGGGTACTCCTCCGTTCCCGGCGCCGATCCTGTCGGTTGCACAGGTACAGCCCCCGTTGCTGTGGGGGGGGCTGGGCTTCCTTTTTCGAGGGCAGTCAGCCTCTCAGCCAGGATCATCATCGCCTCGCTAAGCCGGTCGATCATATTCATGATCGGGTTCGCGAAGGCCCCAAGGTCTTCCTGACTAGGCCTAATTGTCGGGCCCGTGGTCTCCCGTGCGCCAGCGTCGCACGCTCGTGTCTCGGCAGATGCGGGGGCAGCGAATCTCGTCCTCTCGCTTATGTTCTTGAGCCTGTCCAGCAGGCTCTGCTCCCTCCGCTGGCTGTTTGTCGCCTCCAGCCTCTGCTTATCCAATTCCTGGAGAAGCCGGCTAATCTGGCTCTCAAGACGACCGATGAGCTGTTTCTGCTCATCGAGCACACGGTCCTTGGATCGAATGACCGCAGCCCATTTCCCAGCCGTACTCTCTCGCGAATCATCCCTCTCCGGGCGGATCGGGGATCGCGACACGTTGCGGGATCGCGACACCGCACCATCACTTCTCCCCAGGAGTCTTTCACTCCTCCTAGGAGAAGGGCCCAGAGTCCGGTCCGTATCTAAAATCGAGTCCTTTGTGGAAGCAATGTCTATCTCAGTAGCTTGTACTGGGTGGGGTGGCAACATACCCTCCCCACTTCCAGCGACGCCGGCCCGAGACAGCAGCTCGGCGTCGTCAGTCTGAGTCCTTACTTCAACCTGGCTGCTGACAAGGCCAGGTTGAGTCGGGCGACCCCCCGATAGCGGCGTTTGTTCCGAGGCTATTCGTCTTTTCTCCATTCCATGAAATGTCTTTAAGGGCGACAACCCCATCGCCCAGCGATCTCCCAAACCTTCCCCACTAAGGCGGGGGGGGCACCCGGCGTGCGTTTTACTTCCCTGCCGAAGAGAAGGTCCCCCTCATTGAGGAGGACAGGTACCCCTGCGGCTAAATGCACCGCAGGGGAGCGCAAATGCCATGTCCACGTTCGCGTCCCTACCCGACTATGTCGTGCAGGGACCCCAGGAGCCTCACGTGGAGGTGTGGTACATGGTCTTGCCCCGGTCGGGCCTCCAACTTCGTCCAAGTTCTCCGCTCCGGGCTGCCTCAGGATCCTCCCACCGCGACCCTAAGGTCCGGGGGTACCACCAGAGGCGACGACCCAGTTGAGAGAACATGGAACCCATCGGAGTTCTCCATCGACAAAAGCCGGTAAGCCGACGGCCGATGGAGACCCTTCCAGAGCCTTCTGCTCCCGTCCGAAGCCAAACTCGACCGATCCTCGAAACAACCATTGAACTCGATTCCTCGGCCCATTGCGAAGGTATTACTATAATGGTTCGACCACGGTAGTCGCGCTGGTTTTCGAGATAATCGCGAATAACTCCAATCGCTCCGGAAAAATTTCAAAGTCCCGACGGATTTCAGAGTCCTCCGGCACTATCGTCCGAAGCCAAACTCGACCGATCCTCGAAACAACCATTGAACTCGATTCCTCGGCCCATTGCGAAGGTATTACTATAATGGTTCGACCACGGTAGTCGCGCTGGTTTTCGAGATAATCGCGAATAACTCCAATCGCTCCGGAAAAATTTCAAAGTCCCGACGGATTTCAGAGTCCTCCGGCACTATCGTCCGAAGCCAAACTCGACCGATCCTCGAAACAACCATTGAACTCGATTCCTCGGCCCATTGCGAAGGTATTACTATAATGGTTCGACCACGGTAGTCGCGCTGGTTTTCGAGATAATCGCGAATAACTCCAATCGCTCCGGAAAAATTTCAAAGTCCCGACGGATTTCAGAGTCCTCCGGCACTATCGTCCGAAGCCAAACTCGACCGATCCTCGAAACAACCATTGAACTCGATTCCTCGGCCCATTGCGAAGGTATTACTATAATGGTTCGACCACGGTAGTCGCGCTGGTTTTCGAGATAATCGCGAATAACTCCAATCGCTCCGGAAAAATTTCAAAGTCCCGACGGATTTCAGAGTCCTCCGGCACTATCGTCCGAAGCCAAACTCGACCGATCCTCGAAACAACCATTGAACTCGATTCCTCGGCCCATTGCGAAGGTATTACTATAATGGTTCGACCACGGTAGTCGCGCTGGTTTTCGAGATAATCGCGAATAACTCCAATCGCTCCGGAAAAATTTCAAAGTCCCGACGGATTTCAGAGTCCTCCGGCACTATCGTCCGAAGCCAAACTCGACCGATCCTCGAAACAACCATTGAACTCGATTCCTCGGCCCATTGCGAAGGTATTACTATAATGGTTCGACCACGGTAGTCGCGCTGGTTTTCGAGATAATCGCGAATAACTCCAATCGCTCCGGAAAAATTTCAAAGTCCCGACGGATTTCAGAGTCCTCCGGCACTATCGTCCGAAGCCAAACTCGACCGATCCTCGAAACAACCATTGAACTCGATTCCTCGGCCCATTGCGAAGGTATTACTATAATGGTTCGACCACGGTAGTCGCGCTGGTTTTCGAGATAATCGCGAATAACTCCAATCGCTCCGGAAAAATTTCAAAGTCCCGACGGATTTCAGAGTCCTCCGGCACTATCGTCCGAAGCCAAACTCGACCGATCCTCGAAACAACCATTGAACTCGATTCCTCGGCCCATTGCGAAGGTATTACTATAATGGTTCGACCACGGTAGTCGCGCTGGTTTTCGAGATAATCGCGAATAACTCCAATCGCTCCGGAAAAATTTCAAAGTCCCGACGGATTTCAGAGTCCTCCGGCACTATCGTCCGAAGCCAAACTCGACCGATCCTCGAAACAACCATTGAACTCGATTCCTCGGCCCATTGCGAAGGTATTACTATAATGGTTCGACCACGGTAGTCGCGCTGGTTTTCGAGATAATCGCGAATAACTCCAATCGCTCCGGAAAAATTTCAAAGTCCCGACGGATTTCAGAGTCCTCCGGCACTATCGTCCGAAGCCAAACTCGACCGATCCTCGAAACAACCATTGAACTCGATTCCTCGGCCCATTGCGAAGGTATTACTATAATGGTTCGACCACGGTAGTCGCGCTGGTTTTCGAGATAATCGCGAATAACTCCAATCGCTCCGGAAAAATTTCAAAGTCCCGACGGATTTCAGAGTCCTCCGGCACTATCGTCCGAAGCCAAACTCGACCGATCCTCGAAACAACCATTGAACTCGATTCCTCGGCCCATTGCGAAGGTATTACTATAATGGTTCGACCACGGTAGTCGCGCTGGTTTTCGAGATAATCGCGAATAACTCCAATCGCTCCGGAAAAATTTCAAAGTCCCGACGGATTTCAGAGTCCTCCGGCACTATCGTCCGAAGCCAAACTCGACCGATCCTCGAAACAACCATTGAACTCGATTCCTCGGCCCATTGCGAAGGTATTACTATAATGGTTCGACCACGGTAGTCGCGCTGGTTTTCGAGATAATCGCGAATAACTCCAATCGCTCCGGAAAAATTTCAAAGTCCCGACGGATTTCAGAGTCCTCCGGCACTATCGTCCGAAGCCAAACTCGACCGATCCTCGAAACAACCATTGAACTCGATTCCTCGGCCCATTGCGAAGGTATTACTATAATGGTTCGACCACGGTAGTCGCGCTGGTTTTCGAGATAATCGCGAATAACTCCAATCGCTCCGGAAAAATTTCAAAGTCCCGACGGATTTCAGAGTCCTCCGGCACTATCGTCCGAAGCCAAACTCGACCGATCCTCGAAACAACCATTGAACTCGATTCCTCGGCCCATTGCGAAGGTATTACTATAATGGTTCGACCACGGTAGTCGCGCTGGTTTTCGAGATAATCGCGAATAACTCCAATCGCTCCGGAAAAATTTCAAAGTCCCGACGGATTTCAGAGTCCTCCGGCACTATCGTCCGAAGCCAAACTCGACCGATCCTCGAAACAACCATTGAACTCGATTCCTCGGCCCATTGCGAAGGTATTACTATAATGGTTCGACCACGGTAGTCGCGCTGGTTTTCGAGATAATCGCGAATAACTCCAATCGCTCCGGAAAAATTTCAAAGTCCCGACGGATTTCAGAGTCCTCCGGCACTATCGTCCGAAGCCAAACTCGACCGATCCTCGAAACAACCATTGAACTCGATTCCTCGGCCCATTGCGAAGGTATTACTATAATGGTTCGACCACGGTAGTCGCGCTGGTTTTCGAGATAATCGCGAATAACTCCAATCGCTCCGGAAAAATTTCAAAGTCCCGACGGATTTCAGAGTCCTCCGGCACTATCGTCCGAAGCCAAACTCGACCGATCCTCGAAACAACCATTGAACTCGATTCCTCGGCCCATTGCGAAGGTATTACTATAATGGTTCGACCACGGTAGTCGCGCTGGTTTTCGAGATAATCGCGAATAACTCCAATCGCTCCGGAAAAATTTCAAAGTCCCGACGGATTTCAGAGTCCTCCGGCACTATCGTCCGAAGCCAAACTCGACCGATCCTCGAAACAACCATTGAACTCGATTCCTCGGCCCATTGCGAAGGTATTACTATAATGGTTCGACCACGGTAGTCGCGCTGGTTTTCGAGATAATCGCGAATAACTCCAATCGCTCCGGAAAAATTTCAAAGTCCCGACGGATTTCAGAGTCCTCCGGCACTATCGTCCGAAGCCAAACTCGACCGATCCTCGAAACAACCATTGAACTCGATTCCTCGGCCCATTGCGAAGGTATTACTATAATGGTTCGACCACGGTAGTCGCGCTGGTTTTCGAGATAATCGCGAATAACTCCAATCGCTCCGGAAAAATTTCAAAGTCCCGACGGATTTCAGAGTCCTCCGGCACTATCGTCCGAAGCCAAACTCGACCGATCCTCGAAACAACCATTGAACTCGATTCCTCGGCCCATTGCGAAGGTATTACTATAATGGTTCGACCACGGTAGTCGCGCTGGTTTTCGAGATAATCGCGAATAACTCCAATCGCTCCGGAAAAATTTCAAAGTCCCGACGGATTTCAGAGTCCTCCGGCACTATCGTCCGAAGCCAAACTCGACCGATCCTCGAAACAACCATTGAACTCGATTCCTCGGCCCATTGCGAAGGTATTACTATAATGGTTCGACCACGGTAGTCGCGCTGGTTTTCGAGATAATCGCGAATAACTCCAATCGCTCCGGAAAAATTTCAAAGTCCCGACGGATTTCAGAGTCCTCCGGCACTATCGTCCGAAGCCAAACTCGACCGATCCTCGAAACAACCATTGAACTCGATTCCTCGGCCCATTGCGAAGGTATTACTATAATGGTTCGACCACGGTAGTCGCGCTGGTTTTCGAGATAATCGCGAATAACTCCAATCGCTCCGGAAAAATTTCAAAGTCCCGACGGATTTCAGAGTCCTCCGGCACTATCGTCCGAAGCCAAACTCGACCGATCCTCGAAACAACCATTGAACTCGATTCCTCGGCCCATTGCGAAGGTATTACTATAATGGTTCGACCACGGTAGTCGCGCTGGTTTTCGAGATAATCGCGAATAACTCCAATCGCTCCGGAAAAATTTCAAAGTCCCGACGGATTTCAGAGTCCTCCGGCACTATCGTCCGAAGCCAAACTCGACCGATCCTCGAAACAACCATTGAACTCGATTCCTCGGCCCATTGCGAAGGTATTACTATAATGGTTCGACCACGGTAGTCGCGCTGGTTTTCGAGATAATCGCGAATAACTCCAATCGCTCCGGAAAAATTTCAAAGTCCCGACGGATTTCAGAGTCCTCCGGCACTATCGTCCGAAGCCAAACTCGACCGATCCTCGAAACAACCATTGAACTCGATTCCTCGGCCCATTGCGAAGGTATTACTATAATGGTTCGACCACGGTAGTCGCGCTGGTTTTCGAGATAATCGCGAATAACTCCAATCGCTCCGGAAAAATTTCAAAGTCCCGACGGATTTCAGAGTCCTCCGGCACTATCGTCCGAAGCCAAACTCGACCGATCCTCGAAACAACCATTGAACTCGATTCCTCGGCCCATTGCGAAGGTATTACTATAATGGTTCGACCACGGTAGTCGCGCTGGTTTTCGAGATAATCGCGAATAACTCCAATCGCTCCGGAAAAATTTCAAAGTCCCGACGGATTTCAGAGTCCTCCGGCACTATCGTCCGAAGCCAAACTCGACCGATCCTCGAAACAACCATTGAACTCGATTCCTCGGCCCATTGCGAAGGTATTACTATAATGGTTCGACCACGGTAGTCGCGCTGGTTTTCGAGATAATCGCGAATAACTCCAATCGCTCCGGAAAAATTTCAAAGTCCCGACGGATTTCAGAGTCCTCCGGCACTATCGTCCGAAGCCAAACTCGACCGATCCTCGAAACAACCATTGAACTCGATTCCTCGGCCCATTGCGAAGGTATTACTATAATGGTTCGACCACGGTAGTCGCGCTGGTTTTCGAGATAATCGCGAATAACTCCAATCGCTCCGGAAAAATTTCAAAGTCCCGACGGATTTCAGAGTCCTCCGGCACTATCGTCCGAAGCCAAACTCGACCGATCCTCGAAACAACCATTGAACTCGATTCCTCGGCCCATTGCGAAGGTATTACTATAATGGTTCGACCACGGTAGTCGCGCTGGTTTTCGAGATAATCGCGAATAACTCCAATCGCTCCGGAAAAATTTCAAAGTCCCGACGGATTTCAGAGTCCTCCGGCACTATCGTCCGAAGCCAAACTCGACCGATCCTCGAAACAACCATTGAACTCGATTCCTCGGCCCATTGCGAAGGTATTACTATAATGGTTCGACCACGGTAGTCGCGCTGGTTTTCGAGATAATCGCGAATAACTCCAATCGCTCCGGAAAAATTTCAAAGTCCCGACGGATTTCAGAGTCCTCCGGCACTATCGTCCGAAGCCAAACTCGACCGATCCTCGAAACAACCATTGAACTCGATTCCTCGGCCCATTGCGAAGGTATTACTATAATGGTTCGACCACGGTAGTCGCGCTGGTTTTCGAGATAATCGCGAATAACTCCAATCGCTCCGGAAAAATTTCAAAGTCCCGACGGATTTCAGAGTCCTCCGGCACTATCGTCCGAAGCCAAACTCGACCGATCCTCGAAACAACCATTGAACTCGATTCCTCGGCCCATTGCGAAGGTATTACTATAATGGTTCGACCACGGTAGTCGCGCTGGTTTTCGAGATAATCGCGAATAACTCCAATCGCTCCGGAAAAATTTCAAAGTCCCGACGGATTTCAGAGTCCTCCGGCACTATCGTCCGAAGCCAAACTCGACCGATCCTCGAAACAACCATTGAACTCGATTCCTCGGCCCATTGCGAAGGTATTACTATAATGGTTCGACCACGGTAGTCGCGCTGGTTTTCGAGATAATCGCGAATAACTCCAATCGCTCCGGAAAAATTTCAAAGTCCCGACGGATTTCAGAGTCCTCCGGCACTATCGTCCGAAGCCAAACTCGACCGATCCTCGAAACAACCATTGAACTCGATTCCTCGGCCCATTGCGAAGGTATTACTATAATGGTTCGACCACGGTAGTCGCGCTGGTTTTCGAGATAATCGCGAATAACTCCAATCGCTCCGGAAAAATTTCAAAGTCCCGACGGATTTCAGAGTCCTCCGGCACTATCGTCCGAAGCCAAACTCGACCGATCCTCGAAACAACCATTGAACTCGATTCCTCGGCCCATTGCGAAGGTATTACTATAATGGTTCGACCACGGTAGTCGCGCTGGTTTTCGAGATAATCGCGAATAACTCCAATCGCTCCGGAAAAATTTCAAAGTCCCGACGGATTTCAGAGTCCTCCGGCACTATCGTCCGAAGCCAAACTCGACCGATCCTCGAAACAACCATTGAACTCGATTCCTCGGCCCATTGCGAAGGTATTACTATAATGGTTCGACCACGGTAGTCGCGCTGGTTTTCGAGATAATCGCGAATAACTCCAATCGCTCCGGAAAAATTTCAAAGTCCCGACGGATTTCAGAGTCCTCCGGCACTATCGTCCGAAGCCAAACTCGACCGATCCTCGAAACAACCATTGAACTCGATTCCTCGGCCCATTGCGAAGGTATTACTATAATGGTTCGACCACGGTAGTCGCGCTGGTTTTCGAGATAATCGCGAATAACTCCAATCGCTCCGGAAAAATTTCAAAGTCCCGACGGATTTCAGAGTCCTCCGGCACTATCGTCCGAAGCCAAACTCGACCGATCCTCGAAACAACCATTGAACTCGATTCCTCGGCCCATTGCGAAGGTATTACTATAATGGTTCGACCACGGTAGTCGCGCTGGTTTTCGAGATAATCGCGAATAACTCCAATCGCTCCGGAAAAATTTCAAAGTCCCGACGGATTTCAGAGTCCTCCGGCACTATCGTCCGAAGCCAAACTCGACCGATCCTCGAAACAACCATTGAACTCGATTCCTCGGCCCATTGCGAAGGTATTACTATAATGGTTCGACCACGGTAGTCGCGCTGGTTTTCGAGATAATCGCGAATAACTCCAATCGCTCCGGAAAAATTTCAAAGTCCCGACGGATTTCAGAGTCCTCCGGCACTATCGTCCGAAGCCAAACTCGACCGATCCTCGAAACAACCATTGAACTCGATTCCTCGGCCCATTGCGAAGGTATTACTATAATGGTTCGACCACGGTAGTCGCGCTGGTTTTCGAGATAATCGCGAATAACTCCAATCGCTCCGGAAAAATTTCAAAGTCCCGACGGATTTCAGAGTCCTCCGGCACTATCGTCCGAAGCCAAACTCGACCGATCCTCGAAACAACCATTGAACTCGATTCCTCGGCCCATTGCGAAGGTATTACTATAATGGTTCGACCACGGTAGTCGCGCTGGTTTTCGAGATAATCGCGAATAACTCCAATCGCTCCGGAAAAATTTCAAAGTCCCGACGGATTTCAGAGTCCTCCGGCACTATCGTCCGAAGCCAAACTCGACCGATCCTCGAAACAACCATTGAACTCGATTCCTCGGCCCATTGCGAAGGTATTACTATAATGGTTCGACCACGGTAGTCGCGCTGGTTTTCGAGATAATCGCGAATAACTCCAATCGCTCCGGAAAAATTTCAAAGTCCCGACGGATTTCAGAGTCCTCCGGCACTATCGTCCGAAGCCAAACTCGACCGATCCTCGAAACAACCATTGAACTCGATTCCTCGGCCCATTGCGAAGGTATTACTATAATGGTTCGACCACGGTAGTCGCGCTGGTTTTCGAGATAATCGCGAATAACTCCAATCGCTCCGGAAAAATTTCAAAGTCCCGACGGATTTCAGAGTCCTCCGGCACTATCGTCCGAAGCCAAACTCGACCGATCCTCGAAACAACCATTGAACTCGATTCCTCGGCCCATTGCGAAGGTATTACTATAATGGTTCGACCACGGTAGTCGCGCTGGTTTTCGAGATAATCGCGAATAACTCCAATCGCTCCGGAAAAATTTCAAAGTCCCGACGGATTTCAGAGTCCTCCGGCACTATCGTCCGAAGCCAAACTCGACCGATCCTCGAAACAACCATTGAACTCGATTCCTCGGCCCATTGCGAAGGTATTACTATAATGGTTCGACCACGGTAGTCGCGCTGGTTTTCGAGATAATCGCGAATAACTCCAATCGCTCCGGAAAAATTTCAAAGTCCCGACGGATTTCAGAGTCCTCCGGCACTATCGTCCGAAGCCAAACTCGACCGATCCTCGAAACAACCATTGAACTCGATTCCTCGGCCCATTGCGAAGGTATTACTATAATGGTTCGACCACGGTAGTCGCGCTGGTTTTCGAGATAATCGCGAATAACTCCAATCGCTCCGGAAAAATTTCAAAGTCCCGACGGATTTCAGAGTCCTCCGGCACTATCGTCCGAAGCCAAACTCGACCGATCCTCGAAACAACCATTGAACTCGATTCCTCGGCCCATTGCGAAGGTATTACTATAATGGTTCGACCACGGTAGTCGCGCTGGTTTTCGAGATAATCGCGAATAACTCCAATCGCTCCGGAAAAATTTCAAAGTCCCGACGGATTTCAGAGTCCTCCGGCACTATCGTCCGAAGCCAAACTCGACCGATCCTCGAAACAACCATTGAACTCGATTCCTCGGCCCATTGCGAAGGTATTACTATAATGGTTCGACCACGGTAGTCGCGCTGGTTTTCGAGATAATCGCGAATAACTCCAATCGCTCCGGAAAAATTTCAAAGTCCCGACGGATTTCAGAGTCCTCCGGCACTATCGTCCGAAGCCAAACTCGACCGATCCTCGAAACAACCATTGAACTCGATTCCTCGGCCCATTGCGAAGGTATTACTATAATGGTTCGACCACGGTAGTCGCGCTGGTTTTCGAGATAATCGCGAATAACTCCAATCGCTCCGGAAAAATTTCAAAGTCCCGACGGATTTCAGAGTCCTCCGGCACTATCGTCCGAAGCCAAACTCGACCGATCCTCGAAACAACCATTGAACTCGATTCCTCGGCCCATTGCGAAGGTATTACTATAATGGTTCGACCACGGTAGTCGCGCTGGTTTTCGAGATAATCGCGAATAACTCCAATCGCTCCGGAAAAATTTCAAAGTCCCGACGGATTTCAGAGTCCTCCGGCACTATCGTCCGAAGCCAAACTCGACCGATCCTCGAAACAACCATTGAACTCGATTCCTCGGCCCATTGCGAAGGTATTACTATAATGGTTCGACCACGGTAGTCGCGCTGGTTTTCGAGATAATCGCGAATAACTCCAATCGCTCCGGAAAAATTTCAAAGTCCCGACGGATTTCAGAGTCCTCCGGCACTATCGTCCGAAGCCAAACTCGACCGATCCTCGAAACAACCATTGAACTCGATTCCTCGGCCCATTGCGAAGGTATTACTATAATGGTTCGACCACGGTAGTCGCGCTGGTTTTCGAGATAATCGCGAATAACTCCAATCGCTCCGGAAAAATTTCAAAGTCCCGACGGATTTCAGAGTCCTCCGGCACTATCGTCCGAAGCCAAACTCGACCGATCCTCGAAACAACCATTGAACTCGATTCCTCGGCCCATTGCGAAGGTATTACTATAATGGTTCGACCACGGTAGTCGCGCTGGTTTTCGAGATAATCGCGAATAACTCCAATCGCTCCGGAAAAATTTCAAAGTCCCGACGGATTTCAGAGTCCTCCGGCACTATCGTCCGAAGCCAAACTCGACCGATCCTCGAAACAACCATTGAACTCGATTCCTCGGCCCATTGCGAAGGTATTACTATAATGGTTCGACCACGGTAGTCGCGCTGGTTTTCGAGATAATCGCGAATAACTCCAACCGCTCCGGAAAAATTTCAAAGTCCCGACGGATTTCAGAGTCCTCCGGCACTATCGTCCGAAGCCAAACTCGACCGATCCTCGAAACAACCATTGAACTCGATTCCTCGGCCCATTGCGAAGGTATTACTATAATGGTTCGACCACGGTAGTCGCGCTGGTTTTCGAGATAATCGCGAATAACTCCAATCGCTCCGGAAAAATTTCAAAGTCCCGACGGATTTCAGAGTCCTCCGGCACTATCGTCCGAAGCCAAACTCGACCGATCCTCGAAACAACCATTGAACTCGATTCCTCGGCCCATTGCGAAGGTATTACTATAATGGTTCGACCACGGTAGTCGCGCTGGTTTTCGAGATAATCGCGAATAACTCCAATCGCTCCGGAAAAATTTCAAAGTCCCGACGGATTTCAGAGTCCTCCGGCACTATCGTCCGAAGCCAAACTCGACCGATCCTCGAAACAACCATTGAACTCGATTCCTCGGCCCATTGCGAAGGTATTACTATAATGGTTCGACCACGGTAGTCGCGCTGGTTTTCGAGATAATCGCGAATAACTCCAATCGCTCCGGAAAAATTTCAAAGTCCCGACGGATTTCAGAGTCCTCCGGCACTATCGTCCGAAGCCAAACTCGACCGATCCTCGAAACAACCATTGAACTCGATTCCTCGGCCCATTGCGAAGGTATTACTATAATGGTTCGACCACGGTAGTCGCGCTGGTTTTCGAGATAATCGCGAATAACTCCAATCGCTCCGGAAAAATTTCAAAGTCCCGACGGATTTCAGAGTCCTCCGGCACTATCGTCCGAAGCCAAACTCGACCGATCCTCGAAACAACCATTGAACTCGATTCCTCGGCCCATTGCGAAGGTATTACTATAATGGTTCGACCACGGTAGTCGCGCTGGTTTTCGAGATAATCGCGAATAACTCCAATCGCTCCGGAAAAATTTCAAAGTCCCGACGGATTTCAGAGTCCTCCGGCACTATCGTCCGAAGCCAAACTCGACCGATCCTCGAAACAACCATTGAACTCGATTCCTCGGCCCATTGCGAAGGTATTACTATAATGGTTCGACCACGGTAGTCGCGCTGGTTTTCGAGATAATCGCGAATAACTCCAATCGCTCCGGAAAAATTTCAAAGTCCCGACGGATTTCAGAGTCCTCCGGCACTATCGTCCGAAGCCAAACTCGACCGATCCTCGAAACAACCATTGAACTCGATTCCTCGGCCCATTGCGAAGGTATTACTATAATGGTTCGACCACGGTAGTCGCGCTGGTTTTCGAGATAATCGCGAATAACTCCAATCGCTCCGGAAAAATTTCAAAGTCCCGACGGATTTCAGAGTCCTCCGGCACTATCGTCCGAAGCCAAACTCGACCGATCCTCGAAACAACCATTGAACTCGATTCCTCGGCCCATTGCGAAGGTATTACTATAATGGTTCGACCACGGTAGTCGCGCTGGTTTTCGAGATAATCGCGAATAACTCCAATCGCTCCGGAAAAATTTCAAAGTCCCGACGGATTTCAGAGTCCTCCGGCACTATCGTCCGAAGCCAAACTCGACCGATCCTCGAAACAACCATTGAACTCGATTCCTCGGCCCATTGCGAAGGTATTACTATAATGGTTCGACCACGGTAGTCGCGCTGGTTTTCGAGATAATCGCGAATAACTCCAATCGCTCCGGAAAAATTTCAAAGTCCCGACGGATTTCAGAGTCCTCCGGCACTATCGTCCGAAGCCAAACTCGACCGATCCTCGAAACAACCATTGAACTCGATTCCTCGGCCCATTGCGAAGGTATTACTATAATGGTTCGACCACGGTAGTCGCGCTGGTTTTCGAGATAATCGCGAATAACTCCAATCGATCCGGAAAAATTTCAAAGTCCCGCGATATAATTTTGGAATGTCGTTTGTGACCGAGTATGTGTCGTGGTAATGTTCGCGGCGAATGTGTATAATAATTCGTTTAGTCGGTTTACTCTTGTCTCCGACACTGTCCGCGGCTAAGTCCGAAAGTGCCGGGCGAGCGGTCTGTTGTAGCGGCGGTTTACACCCATAAGCGCCCGTGCGTAAGGTACGGCGGCGCCGGCGTTCCGGCCGGCCGTTCGGTATCTATAAGGGAGAGCGACGGTCCGAGCGTCTCGGTCGGAGCAGCGTTGGGCGCGTGGCTATTCTACGACCTCGG
>OZ020481.1:22988230-22995730 GCA_963971345.1 Andrena flavipes | reverse complement strand
ATAGAGCGCGGAGTGCGCGCGGCATACGTGCGCGCCGATCTATATCGTCGCGTTCACGCGGCCCCAGGGATTTTAAAAAGAGAGAAGAGGGTCGTCGTTTTGACAGTGAGAGTGAAAAGTCACAATCTATACATCGAGGGCACAACAACACATACTCGTTCTTCGGGACGCCGTGAAGATCCACAAGGATGGTGTACATGAATGGAGAGGCGCCTGTGCGGGATGATAAATAAAAAAACCACTCGTTAACATGATCGGGTCGATTTATTTCCCCGTCGTTGCGCGTGGCCTCGCCTAGCCCTCTCGTCATTCCCTCCCTATGGCCACGTTCCGTCGACACACAGAGAGTGTAGTTTGTATGCGCCAAACATCCGATGAGAAGAGAAGTGGTTGCGCTCCACGCCGTCGTTTAAAACGTTTCTGTACCCAGTTTCTCTGAATCCTCGTTGGCGCGGCTGCGTGAATTTGAACTTTGACGAACCGAAAGGCGCCGATGCCGCGAAAGGTGTGCAAGGAAAGACTCTCACTTCGTAGAATTGAAGAGAAAGAGTCTCCCCGATCGCCCCATGTCTTTGTCGCGTTGTTGGTCGATCGTATACGAGAGCCGCGGGTCTCGCCGGTCGTTCAGTCCACGGAAGAAAAGCTTATTTTTCCACGGTTCCCTCTGCTGCGAGTCACTGCTCGCGGCGTGAAGGGATAGCGGAATCTCAAAGCTGATAATAGCGGACGAACGTTAAAGTAAAAACCGGTGGTCGTTCCGCGAGAGTCTCTGATCGAATCGACGATGCGCGACGAAAAGACACTTTGGCGAGGCGCAAATAGAGGTAGGGGTGAACTCTATAATTCTCTCTCGATTAGAGAAGAAGAGAGATAGTCCAATGTACCTTTTCTCTGAAAAAATCATGCGATGGCACCTCTGGATACTACACGAGATCGATGATCACCATCATCGACACGACAATATCCAAAAGAGGGAGCATGATTCATATACCGGAGGCGCGCCGCGCGCTTCTCCAAAATATCTTCTCTCTCTACTTGGCGGTCTCGGTTTTTTTTCTCTGATGACACATTTGTATAATATATAACGATTGACGACCTCAGAGTAGGCGAGATTACCCGCTGAATTTAAGCATATTACTAAGCGGAGGAAAAGAAACTAACAAGGATTTCCTTAGTAGCGGCGAGCGAACAGGAATTAGCCCAGCACTGAATCCCGCGGTTCCGCCGCAGGGAATTGTAGTGTTCAGGAGGATCCGTTTATCCCGTGACGTCGCACCGCGTCCAAGTCCATCTTGAATGGGGCCACTTACCCGGAGAGGGTGCCAGGCCCGTAGCGACCGGTACGCGTTTCGGGAGGATCTCTCCATAGAGTCGGGTTGCTTGAGAGTGCAACCCTAAGTGGGTGGTAAACTCCATCTAAGGCTAAATACAACCACGAGACCGATAGCGAACAAGTACCGTGAGGGAAAGTTGAAAAGAACTTTGAAGAGAGAGTTCAAGAGTACGTGAAACCGTTCAGGGGTAAACCTGAGAAACCCAAAAGATCGAATGGGGAGATTCATCGTCGACGAGGCTGGCTCCCGTCGGTGCGCGATACTCCGGATGGACCTTCGTGGTTCCATTAACGAGGGTACACCACCGGCGGCGAATGTTCCGGCCACGTAGTCGTGCACTTCTCCCCTAGTAGAACGTCGCGACCCGTTGCGTGTCGGTCTACGGCCCGAGCGGTTGCCTGTTTCGTTGCTCCCAGAGCACGCGACAGACCCTCGGCCGCCTGGCCGGCTGCGCGACGGTACTCTGAGACGGTATCGGGCCGCAACCAATCCATTTTCGAATGTGTGTGCGTCAGGCCCGCCGCAAGCCCGGTCAGTTCTTACCCGGAGGCACGGACCTGGTGCCGTCCCCGGGCCTGGCCAGCTGTTAGCAGGCGGTGTCCTTGGACTGGGCCAAGCTTCGAATTACCGGTCGGCGACGCTACTGCTTTGGGTACTCTCAGGACCCGTCTTGAAACACGGACCAAGGAGTCTAACATGTGCGCGAGTCATTGGGAGAAAGAAACCTAAAGGCGGAATGAAAGTGAAGGTCGACCTTTGCGTCGACCGAGGGAGGATCGGCCGCGTTACGATGCGGCCTCGCACTCCCGGGGCGTCTCGTTCTCATTGCGAGAAGAGGCGCACCTAGAGCGTACACGTTGGGACCCGAAAGATGGTGAACTATGCCTGGTCAGGACGAAGTCAGGGGAAACCCTGATGGAGGTCCGTAGCGATTCTGACGTGCAAATCGATCGTCGGAACTGGGTATAGGGGCGAAAGACTAATCGAACCATCTAGTAGCTGGTTCCCTCCGAAGTTTCCCTCAGGATAGCTGGCACTCGCTCGTTCCTACGCGAACGTGTGCGAGTTTCATCTGGTAAAGCGAATGATTAGAGGCCTTGGGGCCGAAACGACCTCAACCTATTCTCAAACTTTAAATGGGTGAGATCTCTGGCTTGCTTGGATCATGAAGCCACGAGATTATATTGAATCAGAGTGCCAAGTGGGCCAATTTTGGTAAGCAGAACTGGCGCTGTGGGATGAACCAAACGCAGAGTTAAGGCGCCTAAGTCGACGCTTATGGGATACCATGAAAGGCGTTGGTTGCTTAAGACAGCAGGACGGTGGCCATGGAAGTCGGAATCCGCTAAGGAGTGTGTAACAACTCACCTGCCGAAGCAACTAGCCCTGAAAATGGATGGCGCTGAAGCGTCGCGCCTATACTCCGCCGTCAGCGGCAAGTGGGGAGGGACGTGCCACCCGCTCGCGGGTGACCGTCCTCCATGAAGCCCTGACGAGTAGGAGGGTCGCGGCGGTGTGCGCAGAAGGGTCTGGGCGTGAGCCTGCCTGGAGCCACCGTCGGTGCAGATCTTGGTGGTAGTAGCAAATACTCCAGCGAGGCCCTGGAGGACTGACGTGGAGAAGGGTTTCGTGTGAACAGCCGTTGCACACGAGTCAGTCGATCCTAAGCCCTAAGAGAAATCCTATGCAGATGTGGTGTCCTAAAACAGTTTTTTTTGAGACACACACCCGTTGGGCGAAAGGGAATCCGGTTCCTATTCCGGAACCCGGTAGCGGAACCGCAAACCATTCGGGCCCTCGTAAGAGTGTTCGTCGGGGTAACCCAAAATGACCTGGAGACGCCGTCGGGAGATCCGGGAAGAGTTTTCTTTTCTGTATAAGCGTTCGAGTTCCCTGGAAACCTCTAGCAGGGAGATAGGGTTTGGAACGCGAAGAGCACCGCAGTTGCGGCGGTGTCCGGATCTTCCCCTCGGACCTTGAAAATCCAGGAGAGGGCCACGTGGAGGTGTCGCGCCGGTTCGTACCCATATCCGCAGCAGGTCTCCAAGGTAAAGAGCCTCTAGTCGATAGATTAATGTAGGTAAGGGAAGTCGGCAAATTGGATCCGTAACTTCGGAATAAGGATTGGCTCTGAGGAGCGGGGCGTGTCGGGCTTGGTTGGGAAACGGGTTTGGTTGACGAGCCGGGCCTGGGTGAGGTGAACGGTCGGGATTTCGGTCTCGCATCCGGGATCCGAGCTCGGTCCCGTGCCATCGCCTCCCGCGGATCTTCCTTGCTGCGAGGCTTCCGTGTCGGTTTCACCGTCGTGGTCGTCCTCTTCGGCCGCCATTCAACGCTCAGCTCAGAACTGGCACGGACTAGGGGAATCCGACTGTCTAATTAAAACAAAGCATTGCGATGGCCCCCGAGGGTGTTGACGCAATGTGATTTCTGCCCAGTGCTCTGAATGTCAACGTGAAGAAATTCAAAAAAGCGCGGGTAAACGGTCGCTTGAGGTGTCGGTGGCGCTGATCAGAATAAGTCCACTAGTATCCGAGACCAACGCGCTGGTGCAAATCGGCAGGAGTTCCGACACTGGCCGCCGGTGCGCAACATGGGCGCTAATCCGTGGAAATCGGAGAGCATGGTCGCGTTCTGAGCTCCATGGTATCAGAAACGGGTGAGATTGTCCGGGCGGTGGTGTCCTGGCCTCGTCGATGCTGCTACTTCTTGCTGTAAGAGAGGATTAACTCTCCGGTTCTTGCCCGAATCATCATGGCTAAGGTGCGCGGATCGCAGCCGACACCTGTAGGGATTTCCCGGGGAGGCTAACCGCCTCCCCGGACCCCTCGGTGCGGTCGTAACTATGACTCTCTTAAGGTAGCCAAATGCCTCGTCATCTAATTAGTGACGCGCATGAATGGATTAACGAGATTCCCTCTGTCCCTATCTACTGACTTTTCCAAGATGGCCGCCGTGAGTGTAGACGCGTCGCGAGTCGCTCCGCAGAAAACTTACAGTAAAGTGGTTTATTCTTGAGAGAAATTCATTTATCATAGTCGACAGTGAAGCGCAAGTGATAGCGAACAAACAGAGATAATAAACAGTGTTTTTCATTCAGTGGATTGAATTCTACAGACAAAAACAGTGAAAGCGTCAGCTAACCTCACTTCGGCCGCTTCGCAACGCCACCGTCGCGCGGGGGCTGGCGCCACTGGCGCTACCGCGGGAGATTCAAACCTCGAAAGTGACTCGTGCATCACTAGTGACAGATTGCAAAGCAAAGTGACGTTCGTTTGTGCCACATATTCGAGTCGTGCAAGCATTAAGACGCCAGTACTCCGCAATAGTCAAGCGAAAGCAATACGTCGCCGGGACTCAGAAAATCTCTGAGTCCCATACATCTGCTGCCCAGTACGCTCTCAGTGACGAGTCTAAAGATGCCGAACACACTGAAAGACTTTTCAGTGAGCATGGATGAGGCCTCCTCTACCGACGTTGAGTCAGTCGTTTTGGACCAACGCATGGTCAATCGAGTCCGTAAGCGAAAAATGTCGCAGCACAGTAGTGGCTCCGAGAAACACCAAGGCCGAGGCGACTCCTCGTCAGAAGCTCAAAAGGCGCCCAAAAAGAAGCCGATCACAGCCACTACCTCTGGTTCAAACAAAAACCATAAGACCCAAATACAGGACTTGGACTCCGAGTTTGCGACTCCTGAATCTGGTATCCTCAGCCTCAAATCTAAGTCGGAGCGTATTCAGAGCAGTCTACTGTCGTACCTGACAAATCCGGTAAACGCAATCAGTCCCGAGACACTAAAGTTTATCATGGGGAAATTCATGAAGTCTCATGGCCTACTCAACGAGTCCCTCCTCCTAAATAGCCATTTAGAGGGGAAAATCGAGGCACTCAAGGACGAGAGCGAAGACCAAAGGAAAACTTTCAAGGACAGTTTAGGAAAAGCTGCGACGCAGGCATCCAACAGTCGACCACTGACGTACGCAGAACGCGTCGGGGTGAAATCCAGAACGGCAGCTCGCTCCAACCTGAGACAGGACCCTCCAAATATAATTACAATAATACCTCAGGACCTAAACGCATATGATTCGAGCGACAAAACAAAGGAGGCCGTCCTCCGTTTAGTGTCCCCGAAAGAAGACAAGCTGCAAGTGAAGAATGTCCGCAGGATCCAAGGAAACGGCATCCTAGTCGAGACCGCCAAACAAACAGATATCTCCGCTCTTCTCAAAAATGAAAAGCTTAGAGCCGCGGGCCTCATTGCTGGAGCACCTGCAAAGAAAAACCCACGGATAATTATTTACGAAGTGCCGAGGGGAGTCGACGACGAGGCCACCCTGTCAACGATCATCGATCAGAACATTGCCGAGCACGAGAAACAGAAAATCCGGCAGCAGGTAAAACTCGCCTTTAAGACCGGGAACAAAACACGCGAGAACTGCAATCTAGTACTAGACGTATCCAAAGACGCAAGGGACCTTCTAATTAAGAAGGAACGGTTATATATCGGATGGAACTGCTGCAAAGTCCATGACTATGTAGCTGCAACGAGGTGCTATAAATGCCACTCCTTCGGACATACGTCCAAATACTGCAAAGCCGAGGAAGACATCTGCGGTCACTGCGCGGTTTCGGGCCACACATACAAGAATTGCCCCAACGCCTCGCAAGTACCAGCTTGTGTGAATTGCAAAAAGTCCGGAAAACACTACGACCATAGCGTCACGAGCAAAAATTGCCCCGCGTACATATCAGCCATCAACATAACACTCTCACGCACTGACTATGGTTATTAGACCCATATCTTTAGAATCCCAGGGAATCACAATTGCACAACTCAACATGAGACGATCGCAGGCTGTTACCTTGGAAATGGCCAAAATAATGGAATCGAAAAACATCGACGTACTCTTAATGCAGGAACCGTACAACCCTAAGGGAAAGTCTATCGGCTTCGGCCGCCAGACCCTCGTTGTCCTCGGAGGAAACGCAGGGGCCCCCTCACAGGCAGGGATCGTAATCAAAAGCTCACGAATTACGGTTCTAAAGCTATCCCACCTAAGCAACGAACACTGTACATGCATTGAAGTGTCCGGGCCGTTCGGGAGCCTCTATCTGGCGAGTATGTACTTCCAGTGCTCCCATAGTATCGAGCCTTACCTCGAGCATCTACGAAAAATATTAGCGCATCTCCCGCGGCAGCGACTAATAATCGGAGCTGACGTTAACGCCAAATCCACCATGTGGCACGGTCCTACATCGGATAACCGCGGCGAAGCCCTTGAACAAGTAATCTTGAATCTTAACCTCACTGTACTGAATGAGCCCGATACAATCCCCACATACCGCTCCCATTTTGGTGACTCGCGTATCGACGTCACGCTTGCCACGGAAGCGACACTGAGGGATGTCAGAAACTGGAGAGTTAAGGAAGGCTGGACAACGAGCGACCACAATTTAATTATATTCACGTATCGTTCGAGCACAAACACCGCTCACTCAAGTCAGCTTCCACGTTTTAACATCAGAAAAGCCAACTGGGACAAATTCGAGGAAGTTCTGTCACAGGAAAAAGAACAGAAGTTAAGAAACCTCCCCTATAACACCGTGGAGGACGTCGAAGCGGCTGCCACTAGTATCCGAGACGTTATTTTAGTGGCATGCGAACGATCTATGAAGGTGAAGTCGCTATATACCAGATCTGTGCCCTGGTGGACGGAAAATTTAACTGCGCTGAAAAAACGCACATACAAAACCAGACGTGTGTTCCAACGTGAAAGGGACCCGACAAGGCGACTCGAGAAGAAGGAGGTATACACTAGGATAAGAAGGGAATATACCACCGAAGTATATCGAGCCAAGAGAGCCAACATGCAGGAGTTCGCCACGGAGGAGGGAAACAACAACCCATGGGGAGTGAATTATAAACTCCGAATGAACAAGATAACGTCCGAGAGAGCCCTCGCTGTCTCGGGACGCGGACCAGCCGACCCTGTAACCTGGATGGACGCTGCTTTGAACCTCCTGATAACCCTCGTCCCCGATGACACGGAAGATTCCATGGAAATTCAGCGAGACCGACGAAGAATTCGAGACACCCTACCCGACACAGACGACGCAGAGGAATTCGACGAATTCGAGATCTGCAATGCAATCCGCAGCCTCCGCA
>OZ020481.1:22955730-22983230 GCA_963971345.1 Andrena flavipes | reverse complement strand
TATTACTATAATGGTTCGACCACGGTAGTCGCGCTGGTTTTCGAGATAATCGCGAATAACTCCAATCGCTCCGGAAAAATTTCAAAGTCCCGACGGATTTCAGAGTCCTCCGGCACTATCGTCCGAAGCCAAACTCGACCGATCCTCGAAACAACCATTGAACTCGATTCCTCGGCCCATTGCGAAGGTATTACTATAATGGTTCGACCACGGTAGTCGCGCTGGTTTTCGAGATAATCGCGAATAACTCCAATCGCTCCGGAAAAATTTCAAAGTCCCGACGGATTTCAGAGTCCTCCGGCACTATCGTCCGAAGCCAAACTCGACCGATCCTCGAAACAACCATTGAACTCGATTCCTCGGCCCATTGCGAAGGTATTACTATAATGGTTCGACCACGGTAGTCGCGCTGGTTTTCGAGATAATCGCGAATAACTCCAATCGCTCCGGAAAAATTTCAAAGTCCCGACGGATTTCAGAGTCCTCCGGCACTATCGTCCGAAGCCAAACTCGACCGATCCTCGAAACAACCATTGAACTCGATTCCTCGGCCCATTGCGAAGGTATTACTATAATGGTTCGACCACGGTAGTCGCGCTGGTTTTCGAGATAATCGCGAATAACTCCAATCGCTCCGGAAAAATTTCAAAGTCCCGACGGATTTCAGAGTCCTCCGGCACTATCGTCCGAAGCCAAACTCGACCGATCCTCGAAACAACCATTGAACTCGATTCCTCGGCCCATTGCGAAGGTATTACTATAATGGTTCGACCACGGTAGTCGCGCTGGTTTTCGAGATAATCGCGAATAACTCCAATCGCTCCGGAAAAATTTCAAAGTCCCGACGGATTTCAGAGTCCTCCGGCACTATCGTCCGAAGCCAAACTCGACCGATCCTCGAAACAACCATTGAACTCGATTCCTCGGCCCATTGCGAAGGTATTACTATAATGGTTCGACCACGGTAGTCGCGCTGGTTTTCGAGATAATCGCGAATAACTCCAATCGCTCCGGAAAAATTTCAAAGTCCCGACGGATTTCAGAGTCCTCCGGCACTATCGTCCGAAGCCAAACTCGACCGATCCTCGAAACAACCATTGAACTCGATTCCTCGGCCCATTGCGAAGGTATTACTATAATGGTTCGACCACGGTAGTCGCGCTGGTTTTCGAGATAATCGCGAATAACTCCAATCGCTCCGGAAAAATTTCAAAGTCCCGACGGATTTCAGAGTCCTCCGGCACTATCGTCCGAAGCCAAACTCGACCGATCCTCGAAACAACCATTGAACTCGATTCCTCGGCCCATTGCGAAGGTATTACTATAATGGTTCGACCACGGTAGTCGCGCTGGTTTTCGAGATAATCGCGAATAACTCCAATCGCTCCGGAAAAATTTCAAAGTCCCGACGGATTTCAGAGTCCTCCGGCACTATCGTCCGAAGCCAAACTCGACCGATCCTCGAAACAACCATTGAACTCGATTCCTCGGCCCATTGCGAAGGTATTACTATAATGGTTCGACCACGGTAGTCGCGCTGGTTTTCGAGATAATCGCGAATAACTCCAATCGCTCCGGAAAAATTTCAAAGTCCCGACGGATTTCAGAGTCCTCCGGCACTATCGTCCGAAGCCAAACTCGACCGATCCTCGAAACAACCATTGAACTCGATTCCTCGGCCCATTGCGAAGGTATTACTATAATGGTTCGACCACGGTAGTCGCGCTGGTTTTCGAGATAATCGCGAATAACTCCAATCGCTCCGGAAAAATTTCAAAGTCCCGACGGATTTCAGAGTCCTCCGGCACTATCGTCCGAAGCCAAACTCGACCGATCCTCGAAACAACCATTGAACTCGATTCCTCGGCCCATTGCGAAGGTATTACTATAATTGAAATACAGGAGAAGTGTGTTGAACAACTTTTTGTTAAGGTGCGTTTTGGAAATTCTTTGTATATCTTTGGTGCAGTTTATATTTCTCCGTCTTCGGATTGCACATTATATGAGAAACACTGCTCAACTGTCACGGATGTATCTTCAGCTCGACCAAATACAAACATTTACGTCATTGGCGATTATAACCTTCGTCATACTGTTTGGTTTACGGATGTGGTGGGTGCTTTAAATTATACGACAACAGTCTCTCAGGTGCGCGTACCAGCTGATACTATTTGTGAATATTTTAACATGTTACACCTTTACCAGAAAAATGACGTGTGTAACGTGTATGGGTCATTTTTAGACTTAATTTTTACCAATGACAGCGTGTGCAGAGTGTATATACCACCAGAAAATCTTTTGACATGCGATTCTTACCATCCTGCGCTGTGCATCTGTATTTCGGCTCGTATTGAGAGACCTTCCCAATCAACTTTTCCGAGCAAGGCCAATTTTAATCTCGCTGACTATAGCTCCATCATAGACTGCTTAGGTTTTGTAGACTGGGATAACAGTTTAAAAGGATTATCTGCGGATGAAGCCGTGGATTTCCTTTATTCACATCTCAATTATGCAATAGACACCCATGTTCCTAAATTATATGTTCGGTCCTCGCTTTATCCTGAATGGTTCTCAGCCCATGTCAGAAACTTAATTCGCTTGAAGAAAATAGCGCACATTAATTATAAAAACAGCAACTTATATTCTGACTATCTATGCTTCTCGGCCCTGAGGACTCAATGCAAAACTGCCTTAAGGAAAAGTTGGTTGGAACATGTACGTAGAGTTGAAGCGAAGACTTCAACTAACATTAAAAGCTTTTGGAAGTTTATCAATTCGAGAAATAGAGATCTTTCTCTTCCGCAATCGATGCATCTTGATGGTCGTTATTTTCATAACGATTTGGATATTACTAATAGCTTTGCGTCCTTCTTTCAATCGGTATATGTTCGCGACACTCCATGCAGTCAATCCTTCAATTCTAATCATGATATTGATGTCTCTGACTTGTCCATTAGTATTGGTGAAGTTTTTCATAAAATTTCCTATCTCGATGTCAACAAAGGACCGGGTGATGACACTATTCCACCGATCTTTTTTAAATCATGCAAATTTATCATAGCCAGGGTCTTGTGCATTATTTTTAATATATCGTTAGGATCTGGAGTTTTTCCGTCGAAGTGGAAAGGCAGTATTGTATCGCCTATTTTCAAGGCAAATGATAAGTCAGATATTACGAATTACAGGCCAGTTAGTATCTTAAATGTCATGCCTCGTGTTTTCGAGAGTATTATTACGGATAAGCTGGCAGCTCTTACTAAGAATATTATTATTAAAGAGCAGCATGGTTTTGTTCCGGGTCGCTCGACTACCACAAATCTAATGTTGTACCATCATTATATTGTAAATGAACTTGAGCGTGGTTATCAAGTGGACTCTATCTATACTGACTTTCGTAAAGCCTTTGACACCGTCAAACACTCGGTCCTTTTGCGAAAACTAAATGCTATTGGCATCCGAGGCAATTTACTTGGTTGGTTATCAAGTTACTTAACAAATAGATACCAAAAGGTCAAGTTTAAAAGCAACTTTTCGAGGACTTATAAAGTTACTTCAGGTGTACCTCAGGGATCGCACCTCGGTCCTCTGCTGTTTAACATCTTCGTTAATGATGTTTCTGATGTTTTCCAGTGTTGTCTTTTCCTGCTCTACGCAGATGACCTGAAGATATTTAAAAGAATTGCGATTGACGAGGATGTAAATCTTGTACAGGGCGATCTTAATAGGCTGTGTGACTGGTGTAGGGATAATGAAATGACACTGAATGTCTCCAAGTGTCACGTTCTGCATTTTTCTCGTAAAAAATGTTTGCAACAAAATGAGTATACACTTAATGGTGCCTTAGTTGACTCTATCGCTACTATTCGTGATCTTGGAATTACTTTCTGTTCTTCGTTGTCTTTTTCCCAGCACTACTATAATGTAAGAAATCATGCGGCTAGAATGCTTGGGTTCATCACGCGTGCATCGGCAGATTTCGTTAATCCTGGTACCTTAATCACCCTGTACAATGCATTAGTCGTTCCTCACTTAATGTATGCGTCTCCTGTTTGGAATCCCTACCAGGATAAATATATTAGGTTATTGGAACGCGTTCAGCATAAATTCTTACGACTGCTGGCTTTTAAACTCGGTGCTCCGGTGTCTCGACTATGCCACGAATATAATTCTATTCTGGAGGCCAGCGGTCTTCTTACATTGGAACATCGTCGTTGTCTATCCGATCTTACTTGCCTTTTTGGTATTATTAATGGCTACACCGACTCTGCGGACATTTTAGCTCTCGTCAACTTTTATGCGCCTATTGTTTCTATCAGGTCACCTGCTCTCTTTTACATATCGCCGCATAACACTTCGTACGGGATGAACAACTCCATTAATAGAATATGTAAATTAGCGAATCGGTGTAGTGCACATGTCGATTTTTTTAACGGTACGTTGGACACATTTAAATATCGTTTGCGGGCTTTGGCTCGATCGAATGTCTATATACACGCCCGTTAATTCTTATTCTAAGTGTGATTGTATTTGTTAATTTATGTAAGTACGTAGTAAGTATTTTATACCATTATGAATTGTTGATTATAAACTAAAGGGTTTTTACCCGTGGAATCAAATAAATAAATAAATAAATAAATAAATAATGGTTCGACCACGGTAGTCGCGCTGGTTTTCGAGATAATCGCGAATAACTCCAATCGCTCCGGAAAAATTTCAAAGTCCCGACGGATTTCAGAGTCCTCCGGCACTATCGTCCGAAGCCAAACTCGACCGATCCTCGAAACAACCATTGAACTCGATTCCTCGGCCCATTGCGAAGGTATTACTATAATGGTTCGACCACGGTAGTCGCGCTGGTTTTCGAGATAATCGCGAATAACTCCAATCGCTCCGGAAAAATTTCAAAGTCCCGACGGATTTCAGAGTCCTCCGGCACTATCGTCCGAAGCCAAACTCGACCGATCCTCGAAACAACCATTGAACTCGATTCCTCGGCCCATTGCGAAGGTATTACTATAATGGTTCGACCACGGTAGTCGCGCTGGTTTTCGAGATAATCGCGAATAACTCCAATCGCTCCGGAAAAATTTCAAAGTCCCGACGGATTTCAGAGTCCTCCGGCACTATCGTCCGAAGCCAAACTCGACCGATCCTCGAAACAACCATTGAACTCGATTCCTCGGCCCATTGCGAAGGTATTACTATAATGGTTCGACCACGGTAGTCGCGCTGGTTTTCGAGATAATCGCGAATAACTCCAATCGCTCCGGAAAAATTTCAAAGTCCCGACGGATTTCAGAGTCCTCCGGCACTATCGTCCGAAGCCAAACTCGACCGATCCTCGAAACAACCATTGAACTCGATTCCTCGGCCCATTGCGAAGGTATTACTATAATGGTTCGACCACGGTAGTCGCGCTGGTTTTCGAGATAATCGCGAATAACTCCAATCGCTCCGGAAAAATTTCAAAGTCCCGACGGATTTCAGAGTCCTCCGGCACTATCGTCCGAAGCCAAACTCGACCGATCCTCGAAACAACCATTGAACTCGATTCCTCGGCCCATTGCGAAGGTATTACTATAATGGTTCGACCACGGTAGTCGCGCTGGTTTTCGAGATAATCGCGAATAACTCCAATCGCTCCGGAAAAATTTCAAAGTCCCGACGGATTTCAGAGTCCTCCGGCACTATCGTCCGAAGCCAAACTCGACCGATCCTCGAAACAACCATTGAACTCGATTCCTCGGCCCATTGCGAAGGTATTACTATAATGGTTCGACCACGGTAGTCGCGCTGGTTTTCGAGATAATCGCGAATAACTCCAATCGCTCCGGAAAAATTTCAAAGTCCCGACGGATTTCAGAGTCCTCCGGCACTATCGTCCGAAGCCAAACTCGACCGATCCTCGAAACAACCATTGAACTCGATTCCTCGGCCCATTGCGAAGGTATTACTATAATGGTTCGACCACGGTAGTCGCGCTGGTTTTCGAGATAATCGCGAATAACTCCAATCGCTCCGGAAAAATTTCAAAGTCCCGACGGATTTCAGAGTCCTCCGGCACTATCGTCCGAAGCCAAACTCGACCGATCCTCGAAACAACCATTGAACTCGATTCCTCGGCCCATTGCGAAGGTATTACTATAATGGTTCGACCACGGTAGTCGCGCTGGTTTTCGAGATAATCGCGAATAACTCCAATCGCTCCGGAAAAATTTCAAAGTCCCGACGGATTTCAGAGTCCTCCGGCACTATCGTCCGAAGCCAAACTCGACCGATCCTCGAAACAACCATTGAACTCGATTCCTCGGCCCATTGCGAAGGTATTACTATAATGGTTCGACCACGGTAGTCGCGCTGGTTTTCGAGATAATCGCGAATAACTCCAATCGCTCCGGAAAAATTTCAAAGTCCCGACGGATTTCAGAGTCCTCCGGCACTATCGTCCGAAGCCAAACTCGACCGATCCTCGAAACAACCATTGAACTCGATTCCTCGGCCCATTGCGAAGGTATTACTATAATGGTTCGACCACGGTAGTCGCGCTGGTTTTCGAGATAATCGCGAATAACTCCAATCGCTCCGGAAAAATTTCAAAGTCCCGACGGATTTCAGAGTCCTCCGGCACTATCGTCCGAAGCCAAACTCGACCGATCCTCGAAACAACCATTGAACTCGATTCCTCGGCCCATTGCGAAGGTATTACTATAATGGTTCGACCACGGTAGTCGCGCTGGTTTTCGAGATAATCGCGAATAACTCCAATCGCTCCGGAAAAATTTCAAAGTCCCGACGGATTTCAGAGTCCTCCGGCACTATCGTCCGAAGCCAAACTCGACCGATCCTCGAAACAACCATTGAACTCGATTCCTCGGCCCATTGCGAAGGTATTACTATAATGGTTCGACCACGGTAGTCGCGCTGGTTTTCGAGATAATCGCGAATAACTCCAATCGCTCCGGAAAAATTTCAAAGTCCCGACGGATTTCAGAGTCCTCCGGCACTATCGTCCGAAGCCAAACTCGACCGATCCTCGAAACAACCATTGAACTCGATTCCTCGGCCCATTGCGAAGGTATTACTATAATGGTTCGACCACGGTAGTCGCGCTGGTTTTCGAGATAATCGCGAATAACTCCAATCGCTCCGGAAAAATTTCAAAGTCCCGACGGATTTCAGAGTCCTCCGGCACTATCGTCCGAAGCCAAACTCGACCGATCCTCGAAACAACCATTGAACTCGATTCCTCGGCCCATTGCGAAGGTATTACTATAATGGTTCGACCACGGTAGTCGCGCTGGTTTTCGAGATAATCGCGAATAACTCCAATCGCTCCGGAAAAATTTCAAAGTCCCGACGGATTTCAGAGTCCTCCGGCACTATCGTCCGAAGCCAAACTCGACCGATCCTCGAAACAACCATTGAACTCGATTCCTCGGCCCATTGCGAAGGTATTACTATAATGGTTCGACCACGGTAGTCGCGCTGGTTTTCGAGATAATCGCGAATAACTCCAATCGCTCCGGAAAAATTTCAAAGTCCCGACGGATTTCAGAGTCCTCCGGCACTATCGTCCGAAGCCAAACTCGACCGATCCTCGAAACAACCATTGAACTCGATTCCTCGGCCCATTGCGAAGGTATTACTATAATGGTTCGACCACGGTAGTCGCGCTGGTTTTCGAGATAATCGCGAATAACTCCAATCGCTCCGGAAAAATTTCAAAGTCCCGACGGATTTCAGAGTCCTCCGGCACTATCGTCCGAAGCCAAACTCGACCGATCCTCGAAACAACCATTGAACTCGATTCCTCGGCCCATTGCGAAGGTATTACTATAATGGTTCGACCACGGTAGTCGCGCTGGTTTTCGAGATAATCGCGAATAACTCCAATCGCTCCGGAAAAATTTCAAAGTCCCGACGGATTTCAGAGTCCTCCGGCACTATCGTCCGAAGCCAAACTCGACCGATCCTCGAAACAACCATTGAACTCGATTCCTCGGCCCATTGCGAAGGTATTACTATAATGGTTCGACCACGGTAGTCGCGCTGGTTTTCGAGATAATCGCGAATAACTCCAATCGCTCCGGAAAAATTTCAAAGTCCCGACGGATTTCAGAGTCCTCCGGCACTATCGTCCGAAGCCAAACTCGACCGATCCTCGAAACAACCATTGAACTCGATTCCTCGGCCCATTGCGAAGGTATTACTATAATGGTTCGACCACGGTAGTCGCGCTGGTTTTCGAGATAATCGCGAATAACTCCAATCGCTCCGGAAAAATTTCAAAGTCCCGACGGATTTCAGAGTCCTCCGGCACTATCGTCCGAAGCCAAACTCGACCGATCCTCGAAACAACCATTGAACTCGATTCCTCGGCCCATTGCGAAGGTATTACTATAATGGTTCGACCACGGTAGTCGCGCTGGTTTTCGAGATAATCGCGAATAACTCCAATCGCTCCGGAAAAATTTCAAAGTCCCGACGGATTTCAGAGTCCTCCGGCACTATCGTCCGAAGCCAAACTCGACCGATCCTCGAAACAACCATTGAACTCGATTCCTCGGCCCATTGCGAAGGTATTACTATAATGGTTCGACCACGGTAGTCGCGCTGGTTTTCGAGATAATCGCGAATAACTCCAATCGCTCCGGAAAAATTTCAAAGTCCCGACGGATTTCAGAGTCCTCCGGCACTATCGTCCGAAGCCAAACTCGACCGATCCTCGAAACAACCATTGAACTCGATTCCTCGGCCCATTGCGAAGGTATTACTATAATGGTTCGACCACGGTAGTCGCGCTGGTTTTCGAGATAATCGCGAATAACTCCAATCGCTCCGGAAAAATTTCAAAGTCCCGACGGATTTCAGAGTCCTCCGGCACTATCGTCCGAAGCCAAACTCGACCGATCCTCGAAACAACCATTGAACTCGATTCCTCGGCCCATTGCGAAGGTATTACTATAATGGTTCGACCACGGTAGTCGCGCTGGTTTTCGAGATAATCGCGAATAACTCCAATCGCTCCGGAAAAATTTCAAAGTCCCGACGGATTTCAGAGTCCTCCGGCACTATCGTCCGAAGCCAAACTCGACCGATCCTCGAAACAACCATTGAACTCGATTCCTCGGCCCATTGCGAAGGTATTACTATAATGGTTCGACCACGGTAGTCGCGCTTGGGAGCAGAAGGCTCTGGAAGGGTCTCCATCGGCCGTCGGCTTACCGGCTTTTGTCGATGGAGAACTCCGATGGGTTCCATGTTCTCTCAACTGGGTCGTCGCCTCTGGTGGTACCCCCGGACCTTAGGGTCGCGGTGGGAGGATCCTGAGGCAGCCCGGAGCGGAGAACTTGGACGAAGTTGGAGGCCCGACCGGGGCAAGACCATGTACCACACCTCCACGTGGGGCTCCTGGGGTCCCTGCACGACATAGTCGGGTAGGGACGCGAACGTGGACATGGCATTTGCGCTCCCCTGCGGTGCATTTCGCCGCAGGGGTACCTGTCCTCCTCAATGAGGGGGACCTTCTCTTCGGCAGGGAAGTAAAACGCACGCCGGGTGCCCCCCCCCCGCCTTAGTGGGGAAGGTTTGGGAGATCGCTGGGCGATGGGGTTGTCGCCCTTAAAGACATTTCATGGAATGGAGAAAAGACGAATAGCCTCGGAACAAACGCCGCTATCGGGGGGTCGCCCGACTCAACCTGGCCTTGTCAGCAGCCAGGTTGAAGTAAGGACTCAGACTGACGACGCCGAGCTGCTGTCTCGGGCCGGCGTCGCTGGAAGTGGGGAGGGTATGTTGCCACCCCACCCAGTACAAGCTACTGAGATAGACATGGCTTCCACAAAGGACTCGATTTTAGATACGGACCGGACTCTGGGCCCTTCTCCTAGGAGGAGTGAAAGACTCCTGGGGAGAAGTGATGGTGCGGTGTCGCGATCCCGTAACGTGTCGCGATCCCCGATCCGCCCGGAGAGGGATGATTCGCGAGAGAGTACGGCTGGGAAATGGGCTGCGGTCATTCGATCCAAGGACCGTGTGCTCGATGAGCAGAAACAGCTCATCGGTCGTCTTGAGAGCCAGATTAGCCGGCTTCTCCAGGAATTGGATAAGCAGAGGCTGGAGGCGACAAACAGCCAGCGGAGGGAGCAGAGCCTGCTGGACAGGCTCAAGAACATAAGCGAGAGGACGAGATTCGCTGCCCCCGCATCTGCCGAGACACGAGCGTGCGACGCTGGCGCACGGGAGACCACGGGCCCGACAATTAGGCCTAGTCAGGAAGACCTTGGGGCCTTCGCGAACCCGATCATGAATATGATCGACCGGCTTAGCGAGGCGATGATGATCCTGGCTGAGAGGCTGACTGCCCTCGAAAAAGGAAGCCCAGCCCCCCCCACAGCAACGGGGGCTGTACCTGTGCAACCGACAGGATCGGCGCCGGGAACGGAGGAGTACCCCCTTCCAAGGGATGTCCTTGCAAAAGGGAAAAAGAAGAGGAGGCAGATGGCCCAAAGAAAAGCCAATGCTTCGGCGTTTGCGGGCGCGACCGCGAGGAACGTCGACGTCGGGACCACCGCCCCGATTACTTGGGTGAGTGTGGTCGGCCGGGGGGGACCGACACGGAAGGGCGGCGACAGGCCGCGGCCACCGAAAGCGGGAAGGGGGATTGGGCCCCGCCTACCGCGACTCCCGCATGGAGCGGCGGTTGGTATAGTGGCGGAGGAAGGCAGGGAGGCAGACTTCGCGGGCGCCATTACTGAGGCTATGCAGTCTATCCCTCTGGAGCCTATGGGAATTCCAGCCCTACGCCCCAAGCGAGCGGCCAATGGGGCTCTGCTCATCACGGTCCCTGGACCGGATGCCCAGGACAAGGCAGATGCTCTAGCGGGAGCAATAAGGGAGGCAACCCAGGGGAAAGGGGTGAAGGTCACCCGCCCCCAGAGATGGGGTGAGGTCCGAATCCGCGGCCTCACCGAACTGGCAACCCCTGCTACATTGCGGGAGGCTCTTGCGGTGGCCGGAGGGTGCGCGCGTGAGGACGTACGCGTTGGGGACTTCCGTCCGGACAGCGCGGGATTATTCTCCGCGTATGCACGTTGCCCGCTGGGAGGGATCGCCAAGATCCTGAAGACAGGAGAGGTCAGGCTTGGCCTCTTTGCTCCTAGGGTGGAGCTCTTGGAGAGGCGGGCACTTCAGTGCCATCGTTGCCTGGTCTTCGGGCATGTTCGGAGGGCATGCCCCTCCAGGGAAGATAGGAGCACTTTGTGCTACAGATGTGGCACGGAGGGGCATACTGCCCAGAGGTGTGAAGCGGCGGTTAACTGCCCTATTTGCTCGGCTGCTAAGCTCCCTGCGGGGCATCGCATGGGTGGACGAGCGTGCAGAAAGCCGACTGCGTCGATGATGGCTTCGACCAAATGTGGGAAGGATCGGTCGCGAAAAACGACCAGACCCGAGAAGCAGCCGCCGAAGGAGAAGCCGGCGCCCCCCGAGCTTCCGACCGACCAGACAGTCGGTTCGGCTCCCTTGGAGATGAAGACGTCTGCCCCTACGGCGGAGCCTGGGTCGGCGATGGACGTGACCGCCACCCAGGGCATCCGAAGACGACTGGCGAGCGATACCGGGGAGGAGAGGACCTCCTCCGGCTCCCCGCCGAGGGCCCCTCGTAAGAGGTCTAGGACCGCGGACAGGAGCCCGGTGATCTCGGACATCGACACGGACGCGGATGACGAGATTGTGGAGGGGGAGGATGAGGAGGCGCGATCCATATCATCTGGATCGTCCTTCGCGGTCCTCAAGTTTATGGACGCGGTCTACGGCCCCTCGGGGTCCCCGCATTTGCTCCCCCCTATGAAGGAGGTAGATGTGGAGGAGGAGAGGGTTGCCGCTCCTGTGGAGCTGATGCCGGGCACCCAAGAAGAGGCACTGGTTCGATCGCCGGCACTCCTGCCGGTCGAATCGGCCTCAAGTGATGTGTCGAGGAAGAGCACCCCGGAAAAGGAGAAGGGGAAGAAAGAAGAGGAGCAGGGCACCGCCCCCATTGTGGTGAGTCCGGTGGTCTCTGCGAGTTCCGACCAGGGGAGCTGGGAGGTCGCTGCCGCCGCCGAAATCCCGTCCGAGGACGATGACGAGGGTGACGAGGTGGACCTCGGCGAGAAGATTTCTGGGGAGGATCCCTATGGCCTTATCGGTCCGGAGGACCTGGGCCCTGATGGGCGCCCGTACGAGGACGACGACCGGGTGTTCCCCGGGGAGGAGTATACCGCAGACTCGGGCCAGGTCTGGGTCATGCGAGGCGAAGAGGGGGAGATGGGTGCGGCCGGCGACAGGACCTTCTTGGAGGTCGTTGACCGAATGTGGTACGACCTGCACCTTAAGGAGGAGGACCATTGGGATGGCCGCGTGGAGTATGCGGGCGTATGGGCCCGGTGCGCTGTGCTCCGGTGTCCCACACCCGGCGGACTTAGGAGGTCCAGAAAGCTGGCGAAAGCGCTGGACCAGCACTTTAAGGGAAGGGGTGTGGTCGTCTCGGAGGCGGGTCCTGTCCCGCCGAAGATGAGGACGGACCTGAAAGACCTGGCCGCCAAGAGGGATGTGGTTGACTGTGGCCACTGGAAAGATCTGTGCCGTAAATATGCACGGTTCGCCACGAACGCCTTCGAGAAAGAGCGGTGTGTGCTCGAGGGAAGGCGCTCGGCGAGACGCGACACCGGGGTGAGCTTTATGAAGAAGGGTGCTAAGCTCTTCTAAGTGAGGCCCCCCGGTGTCTTATAGCGTTGGCGAGGGGGGAGATGCGTGGGGATTAGAGGGCCAAGGGAGGATGGAGATTTCTCCGGAAGGAGACTTCTCCCCTCCCAGGCCCCACCCACGCACAATATCGGGGCGCGATGGGGGGGGTTATGGGCGGGGGGTGTCGGCGGCGTGCGGTCGGCGGGGGGGCATGTGGGCCGGGTTCGTCCTGGTCCCTTTCCTCTCGCCGGGCGCTCGCCGCCGGCACCTCCCTCCCACTTGGGCGTGAATGGTGTCCGCGGGGCGGTGTGGTGGGCCGGGGGAAGTATTCTCCCGGACCCACACTGCCCCGAACAGTGCGCCTCAGAGCGGCTGGCGGCGCCGGAGGGCTGTGGGGGAGGCGAGCGGGGGCTGGCCGAACCTAGAAGCAGCAGCCAGAGAAGGGGGGCGGCATTGGCGTGTAACCCGCAATGCTGCCCCGGTGTTAGAAAAACAGGATTACTTCCGGGGAGCTTCTCTCCCCCTTGGAAAAGTGCCAACTCTGGCAAAAAGGCGAAGATGTCGGGGCTCTTGGAGGGTGGCCTAGCGAATGTATCGCTAGTTTGCTCTCGCGTAAGAACGGCCACCTTCCTTGCCTAACATCTTCGCCCTAGGCGTTTACCGTGCAGGTTTTAGTTGGTTGGAGCCCAACATAACCCCTGACCTCCCCCGAGGTTAGGGTGTATCCGTTCCGGATTTCCTGCACGTTAAAAAAAAAAAAAAAAAAAAAAAACGGTAGTCGCGCTGGTTTTCGAGATAATCGCGAATAACTCCAATCGCTCCGGAAAAATTTCAAAGTCCCGACGGATTTCAGAGTCCTCCGGCACTATCGTCCGAAGCCAAACTCGACCGATCCTCGAAACAACCATTGAACTCGATTCCTCGGCCCATTGCGAAGGTATTACTATAATGGTTCGACCACGGTAGTCGCGCTGGTTTTCGAGATAATCGCGAATAACTCCAATCGCTCCGGAAAAATTTCAAAGTCCCGACGGATTTCAGAGTCCTCCGGCACTATCGTCCGAAGCCAAACTCGACCGATCCTCGAAACAACCATTGAACTCGATTCCTCGGCCCATTGCGAAGGTATTACTATAATGGTTCGACCACGGTAGTCGCGCTGGTTTTCGAGATAATCGCGAATAACTCCAATCGCTCCGGAAAAATTTCAAAGTCCCGACGGATTTCAGAGTCCTCCGGCACTATCGTCCGAAGCCAAACTCGACCGATCCTCGAAACAACCATTGAACTCGATTCCTCGGCCCATTGCGAAGGTATTACTATAATGGTTCGACCACGGTAGTCGCGCTGGTTTTCGAGATAATCGCGAATAACTCCAATCGCTCCGGAAAAATTTCAAAGTCCCGACGGATTTCAGAGTCCTCCGGCACTATCGTCCGAAGCCAAACTCGACCGATCCTCGAAACAACCATTGAACTCGATTCCTCGGCCCATTGCGAAGGTATTACTATAATGGTTCGACCACGGTAGTCGCGCTGGTTTTCGAGATAATCGCGAATAACTCCAATCGCTCCGGAAAAATTTCAAAGTCCCGACGGATTTCAGAGTCCTCCGGCACTATCGTCCGAAGCCAAACTCGACCGATCCTCGAAACAACCATTGAACTCGATTCCTCGGCCCATTGCGAAGGTATTACTATAATGGTTCGACCACGGTAGTCGCGCTGGTTTTCGAGATAATCGCGAATAACTCCAATCGCTCCGGAAAAATTTCAAAGTCCCGACGGATTTCAGAGTCCTCCGGCACTATCGTCCGAAGCCAAACTCGACCGATCCTCGAAACAACCATTGAACTCGATTCCTCGGCCCATTGCGAAGGTATTACTATAATGGTTCGACCACGGTAGTCGCGCTGGTTTTCGAGATAATCGCGAATAACTCCAATCGCTCCGGAAAAATTTCAAAGTCCCGACGGATTTCAGAGTCCTCCGGCACTATCGTCCGAAGCCAAACTCGACCGATCCTCGAAACAACCATTGAACTCGATTCCTCGGCCCATTGCGAAGGTATTACTATAATGGTTCGACCACGGTAGTCGCGCTGGTTTTCGAGATAATCGCGAATAACTCCAATCGCTCCGGAAAAATTTCAAAGTCCCGACGGATTTCAGAGTCCTCCGGCACTATCGTCCGAAGCCAAACTCGACCGATCCTCGAAACAACCATTGAACTCGATTCCTCGGCCCATTGCGAAGGTATTACTATAATGGTTCGACCACGGTAGTCGCGCTGGTTTTCGAGATAATCGCGAATAACTCCAATCGCTCCGGAAAAATTTCAAAGTCCCGACGGATTTCAGAGTCCTCCGGCACTATCGTCCGAAGCCAAACTCGACCGATCCTCGAAACAACCATTGAACTCGATTCCTCGGCCCATTGCGAAGGTATTACTATAATGGTTCGACCACGGTAGTCGCGCTGGTTTTCGAGATAATCGCGAATAACTCCAATCGCTCCGGAAAAATTTCAAAGTCCCGACGGATTTCAGAGTCCTCCGGCACTATCGTCCGAAGCCAAACTCGACCGATCCTCGAAACAACCATTGAACTCGATTCCTCGGCCCATTGCGAAGGTATTACTATAATGGTTCGACCACGGTAGTCGCGCTGGTTTTCGAGATAATCGCGAATAACTCCAATCGCTCCGGAAAAATTTCAAAGTCCCGACGGATTTCAGAGTCCTCCGGCACTATCGTCCGAAGCCAAACTCGACCGATCCTCGAAACAACCATTGAACTCGATTCCTCGGCCCATTGCGAAGGTATTACTATAATGGTTCGACCACGGTAGTCGCGCTGGTTTTCGAGATAATCGCGAATAACTCCAATCGCTCCGGAAAAATTTCAAAGTCCCGACGGATTTCAGAGTCCTCCGGCACTATCGTCCGAAGCCAAACTCGACCGATCCTCGAAACAACCATTGAACTCGATTCCTCGGCCCATTGCGAAGGTATTACTATAATGGTTCGACCACGGTAGTCGCGCTGGTTTTCGAGATAATCGCGAATAACTCCAATCGCTCCGGAAAAATTTCAAAGTCCCGACGGATTTCAGAGTCCTCCGGCACTATCGTCCGAAGCCAAACTCGACCGATCCTCGAAACAACCATTGAACTCGATTCCTCGGCCCATTGCGAAGGTATTACTATAATGGTTCGACCACGGTAGTCGCGCTGGTTTTCGAGATAATCGCGAATAACTCCAATCGCTCCGGAAAAATTTCAAAGTCCCGACGGATTTCAGAGTCCTCCGGCACTATCGTCCGAAGCCAAACTCGACCGATCCTCGAAACAACCATTGAACTCGATTCCTCGGCCCATTGCGAAGGTATTACTATAATGGTTCGACCACGGTAGTCGCGCTGGTTTTCGAGATAATCGCGAATAACTCCAATCGCTCCGGAAAAATTTCAAAGTCCCGACGGATTTCAGAGTCCTCCGGCACTATCGTCCGAAGCCAAACTCGACCGATCCTCGAAACAACCATTGAACTCGATTCCTCGGCCCATTGCGAAGGTATTACTATAATGGTTCGACCACGGTAGTCGCGCTGGTTTTCGAGATAATCGCGAATAACTCCAATCGCTCCGGAAAAATTTCAAAGTCCCGACGGATTTCAGAGTCCTCCGGCACTATCGTCCGAAGCCAAACTCGACCGATCCTCGAAACAACCATTGAACTCGATTCCTCGGCCCATTGCGAAGGTATTACTATAATGGTTCGACCACGGTAGTCGCGCTGGTTTTCGAGATAATCGCGAATAACTCCAATCGCTCCGGAAAAATTTCAAAGTCCCGACGGATTTCAGAGTCCTCCGGCACTATCGTCCGAAGCCAAACTCGACCGATCCTCGAAACAACCATTGAACTCGATTCCTCGGCCCATTGCGAAGGTATTACTATAATGGTTCGACCACGGTAGTCGCGCTGGTTTTCGAGATAATCGCGAATAACTCCAATCGCTCCGGAAAAATTTCAAAGTCCCGACGGATTTCAGAGTCCTCCGGCACTATCGTCCGAAGCCAAACTCGACCGATCCTCGAAACAACCATTGAACTCGATTCCTCGGCCCATTGCGAAGGTATTACTATAATGGTTCGACCACGGTAGTCGCGCTGGTTTTCGAGATAATCGCGAATAACTCCAATCGCTCCGGAAAAATTTCAAAGTCCCGACGGATTTCAGAGTCCTCCGGCACTATCGTCCGAAGCCAAACTCGACCGATCCTCGAAACAACCATTGAACTCGATTCCTCGGCCCATTGCGAAGGTATTACTATAATGGTTCGACCACGGTAGTCGCGCTGGTTTTCGAGATAATCGCGAATAACTCCAATCGCTCCGGAAAAATTTCAAAGTCCCGACGGATTTCAGAGTCCTCCGGCACTATCGTCCGAAGCCAAACTCGACCGATCCTCGAAACAACCATTGAACTCGATTCCTCGGCCCATTGCGAAGGTATTACTATAATGGTTCGACCACGGTAGTCGCGCTGGTTTTCGAGATAATCGCGAATAACTCCAATCGCTCCGGAAAAATTTCAAAGTCCCGACGGATTTCAGAGTCCTCCGGCACTATCGTCCGAAGCCAAACTCGACCGATCCTCGAAACAACCATTGAACTCGATTCCTCGGCCCATTGCGAAGGTATTACTATAATGGTTCGACCACGGTAGTCGCGCTGGTTTTCGAGATAATCGCGAATAACTCCAATCGCTCCGGAAAAATTTCAAAGTCCCGACGGATTTCAGAGTCCTCCGGCACTATCGTCCGAAGCCAAACTCGACCGATCCTCGAAACAACCATTGAACTCGATTCCTCGGCCCATTGCGAAGGTATTACTATAATGGTTCGACCACGGTAGTCGCGCTGGTTTTCGAGATAATCGCGAATAACTCCAATCGCTCCGGAAAAATTTCAAAGTCCCGACGGATTTCAGAGTCCTCCGGCACTATCGTCCGAAGCCAAACTCGACCGATCCTCGAAACAACCATTGAACTCGATTCCTCGGCCCATTGCGAAGGTATTACTATAATGGTTCGACCACGGTAGTCGCGCTGGTTTTCGAGATAATCGCGAATAACTCCAATCGCTCCGGAAAAATTTCAAAGTCCCGACGGATTTCAGAGTCCTCCGGCACTATCGTCCGAAGCCAAACTCGACCGATCCTCGAAACAACCATTGAACTCGATTCCTCGGCCCATTGCGAAGGTATTACTATAATGGTTCGACCACGGTAGTCGCGCTGGTTTTCGAGATAATCGCGAATAACTCCAATCGCTCCGGAAAAATTTCAAAGTCCCGACGGATTTCAGAGTCCTCCGGCACTATCGTCCGAAGCCAAACTCGACCGATCCTCGAAACAACCATTGAACTCGATTCCTCGGCCCATTGCGAAGGTATTACTATAATGGTTCGACCACGGTAGTCGCGCTGGTTTTCGAGATAATCGCGAATAACTCCAATCGCTCCGGAAAAATTTCAAAGTCCCGACGGATTTCAGAGTCCTCCGGCACTATCGTCCGAAGCCAAACTCGACCGATCCTCGAAACAACCATTGAACTCGATTCCTCGGCCCATTGCGAAGGTATTACTATAATGGTTCGACCACGGTAGTCGCGCTGGTTTTCGAGATAATCGCGAATAACTCCAATCGCTCCGGAAAAATTTCAAAGTCCCGACGGATTTCAGAGTCCTCCGGCACTATCGTCCGAAGCCAAACTCGACCGATCCTCGAAACAACCATTGAACTCGATTCCTCGGCCCATTGCGAAGGTATTACTATAATGGTTCGACCACGGTAGTCGCGCTGGTTTTCGAGATAATCGCGAATAACTCCAATCGCTCCGGAAAAATTTCAAAGTCCCGACGGATTTCAGAGTCCTCCGGCACTATCGTCCGAAGCCAAACTCGACCGATCCTCGAAACAACCATTGAACTCGATTCCTCGGCCCATTGCGAAGGTATTACTATAATGGTTCGACCACGGTAGTCGCGCTGGTTTTCGAGATAATCGCGAATAACTCCAATCGCTCCGGAAAAATTTCAAAGTCCCGACGGATTTCAGAGTCCTCCGGCACTATCGTCCGAAGCCAAACTCGACCGATCCTCGAAACAACCATTGAACTCGATTCCTCGGCCCATTGCGAAGGTATTACTATAATGGTTCGACCACGGTAGTCGCGCTGGTTTTCGAGATAATCGCGAATAACTCCAATCGCTCCGGAAAAATTTCAAAGTCCCGACGGATTTCAGAGTCCTCCGGCACTATCGTCCGAAGCCAAACTCGACCGATCCTCGAAACAACCATTGAACTCGATTCCTCGGCCCATTGCGAAGGTATTACTATAATGGTTCGACCACGGTAGTCGCGCTGGTTTTCGAGATAATCGCGAATAACTCCAATCGCTCCGGAAAAATTTCAAAGTCCCGACGGATTTCAGAGTCCTCCGGCACTATCGTCCGAAGCCAAACTCGACCGATCCTCGAAACAACCATTGAACTCGATTCCTCGGCCCATTGCGAAGGTATTACTATAATGGTTCGACCACGGTAGTCGCGCTGGTTTTCGAGATAATCGCGAATAACTCCAATCGCTCCGGAAAAATTTCAAAGTCCCGACGGATTTCAGAGTCCTCCGGCACTATCGTCCGAAGCCAAACTCGACCGATCCTCGAAACAACCATTGAACTCGATTCCTCGGCCCATTGCGAAGGTATTACTATAATGGTTCGACCACGGTAGTCGCGCTGGTTTTCGAGATAATCGCGAATAACTCCAATCGCTCCGGAAAAATTTCAAAGTCCCGACGGATTTCAGAGTCCTCCGGCACTATCGTCCGAAGCCAAACTCGACCGATCCTCGAAACAACCATTGAACTCGATTCCTCGGCCCATTGCGAAGGTATTACTATAATGGTTCGACCACGGTAGTCGCGCTGGTTTTCGAGATAATCGCGAATAACTCCAATCGCTCCGGAAAAATTTCAAAGTCCCGACGGATTTCAGAGTCCTCCGGCACTATCGTCCGAAGCCAAACTCGACCGATCCTCGAAACAACCATTGAACTCGATTCCTCGGCCCATTGCGAAGGTATTACTATAATGGTTCGACCACGGTAGTCGCGCTGGTTTTCGAGATAATCGCGAATAACTCCAATCGCTCCGGAAAAATTTCAAAGTCCCGACGGATTTCAGAGTCCTCCGGCACTATCGTCCGAAGCCAAACTCGACCGATCCTCGAAACAACCATTGAACTCGATTCCTCGGCCCATTGCGAAGGTATTACTATAATGGTTCGACCACGGTAGTCGCGCTGGTTTTCGAGATAATCGCGAATAACTCCAATCGCTCCGGAAAAATTTCAAAGTCCCGACGGATTTCAGAGTCCTCCGGCACTATCGTCCGAAGCCAAACTCGACCGATCCTCGAAACAACCATTGAACTCGATTCCTCGGCCCATTGCGAAGGTATTACTATAATGGTTCGACCACGGTAGTCGCGCTGGTTTTCGAGATAATCGCGAATAACTCCAATCGCTCCGGAAAAATTTCAAAGTCCCGACGGATTTCAGAGTCCTCCGGCACTATCGTCCGAAGCCAAACTCGACCGATCCTCGAAACAACCATTGAACTCGATTCCTCGGCCCATTGCGAAGGTATTACTATAATGGTTCGACCACGGTAGTCGCGCTGGTTTTCGAGATAATCGCGAATAACTCCAATCGCTCCGGAAAAATTTCAAAGTCCCGACGGATTTCAGAGTCCTCCGGCACTATCGTCCGAAGCCAAACTCGACCGATCCTCGAAACAACCATTGAACTCGATTCCTCGGCCCATTGCGAAGGTATTACTATAATGGTTCGACCACGGTAGTCGCGCTGGTTTTCGAGATAATCGCGAATAACTCCAATCGCTCCGGAAAAATTTCAAAGTCCCGACGGATTTCAGAGTCCTCCGGCACTATCGTCCGAAGCCAAACTCGACCGATCCTCGAAACAACCATTGAACTCGATTCCTCGGCCCATTGCGAAGGTATTACTATAATGGTTCGACCACGGTAGTCGCGCTGGTTTTCGAGATAATCGCGAATAACTCCAATCGCTCCGGAAAAATTTCAAAGTCCCGACGGATTTCAGAGTCCTCCGGCACTATCGTCCGAAGCCAAACTCGACCGATCCTCGAAACAACCATTGAACTCGATTCCTCGGCCCATTGCGAAGGTATTACTATAATGGTTCGACCACGGTAGTCGCGCTGGTTTTCGAGATAATCGCGAATAACTCCAATCGCTCCGGAAAAATTTCAAAGTCCCGACGGATTTCAGAGTCCTCCGGCACTATCGTCCGAAGCCAAACTCGACCGATCCTCGAAACAACCATTGAACTCGATTCCTCGGCCCATTGCGAAGGTATTACTATAATGGTTCGACCACGGTAGTCGCGCTGGTTTTCGAGATAATCGCGAATAACTCCAATCGCTCCGGAAAAATTTCAAAGTCCCGACGGATTTCAGAGTCCTCCGGCACTATCGTCCGAAGCCAAACTCGACCGATCCTCGAAACAACCATTGAACTCGATTCCTCGGCCCATTGCGAAGGTATTACTATAATGGTTCGACCACGGTAGTCGCGCTGGTTTTCGAGATAATCGCGAATAACTCCAATCGCTCCGGAAAAATTTCAAAGTCCCGACGGATTTCAGAGTCCTCCGGCACTATCGTCCGAAGCCAAACTCGACCGATCCTCGAAACAACCATTGAACTCGATTCCTCGGCCCATTGCGAAGGTATTACTATAATGGTTCGACCACGGTAGTCGCGCTGGTTTTCGAGATAATCGCGAATAACTCCAATCGCTCCGGAAAAATTTCAAAGTCCCGACGGATTTCAGAGTCCTCCGGCACTATCGTCCGAAGCCAAACTCGACCGATCCTCGAAACAACCATTGAACTCGATTCCTCGGCCCATTGCGAAGGTATTACTATAATGGTTCGACCACGGTAGTCGCGCTGGTTTTCGAGATAATCGCGAATAACTCCAATCGCTCCGGAAAAATTTCAAAGTCCCGACGGATTTCAGAGTCCTCCGGCACTATCGTCCGAAGCCAAACTCGACCGATCCTCGAAACAACCATTGAACTCGATTCCTCGGCCCATTGCGAAGGTATTACTATAATGGTTCGACCACGGTAGTCGCGCTGGTTTTCGAGATAATCGCGAATAACTCCAATCGCTCCGGAAAAATTTCAAAGTCCCGACGGATTTCAGAGTCCTCCGGCACTATCGTCCGAAGCCAAACTCGACCGATCCTCGAAACAACCATTGAACTCGATTCCTCGGCCCATTGCGAAGGTATTACTATAATGGTTCGACCACGGTAGTCGCGCTGGTTTTCGAGATAATCGCGAATAACTCCAATCGCTCCGGAAAAATTTCAAAGTCCCGACGGATTTCAGAGTCCTCCGGCACTATCGTCCGAAGCCAAACTCGACCGATCCTCGAAACAACCATTGAACTCGATTCCTCGGCCCATTGCGAAGGTATTACTATAATGGTTCGACCACGGTAGTCGCGCTGGTTTTCGAGATAATCGCGAATAACTCCAATCGCTCCGGAAAAATTTCAAAGTCCCGACGGATTTCAGAGTCCTCCGGCACTATCGTCCGAAGCCAAACTCGACCGATCCTCGAAACAACCATTGAACTCGATTCCTCGGCCCATTGCGAAGGTATTACTATAATGGTTCGACCACGGTAGTCGCGCTGGTTTTCGAGATAATCGCGAATAACTCCAATCGCTCCGGAAAAATTTCAAAGTCCCGACGGATTTCAGAGTCCTCCGGCACTATCGTCCGAAGCCAAACTCGACCGATCCTCGAAACAACCATTGAACTCGATTCCTCGGCCCATTGCGAAGGTATTACTATAATGGTTCGACCACGGTAGTCGCGCTGGTTTTCGAGATAATCGCGAATAACTCCAATCGCTCCGGAAAAATTTCAAAGTCCCGACGGATTTCAGAGTCCTCCGGCACTATCGTCCGAAGCCAAACTCGACCGATCCTCGAAACAACCATTGAACTCGATTCCTCGGCCCATTGCGAAGGTATTACTATAATGGTTCGACCACGGTAGTCGCGCTGGTTTTCGAGATAATCGCGAATAACTCCAATCGCTCCGGAAAAATTTCAAAGTCCCGACGGATTTCAGAGTCCTCCGGCACTATCGTCCGAAGCCAAACTCGACCGATCCTCGAAACAACCATTGAACTCGATTCCTCGGCCCATTGCGAAGGTATTACTATAATGGTTCGACCACGGTAGTCGCGCTGGTTTTCGAGATAATCGCGAATAACTCCAATCGCTCCGGAAAAATTTCAAAGTCCCGACGGATTTCAGAGTCCTCCGGCACTATCGTCCGAAGCCAAACTCGACCGATCCTCGAAACAACCATTGAACTCGATTCCTCGGCCCATTGCGAAGGTATTACTATAATGGTTCGACCACGGTAGTCGCGCTGGTTTTCGAGATAATCGCGAATAACTCCAATCGCTCCGGAAAAATTTCAAAGTCCCGACGGATTTCAGAGTCCTCCGGCACTATCGTCCGAAGCCAAACTCGACCGATCCTCGAAACAACCATTGAACTCGATTCCTCGGCCCATTGCGAAGGTATTACTATAATGGTTCGACCACGGTAGTCGCGCTGGTTTTCGAGATAATCGCGAATAACTCCAATCGCTCCGGAAAAATTTCAAAGTCCCGACGGATTTCAGAGTCCTCCGGCACTATCGTCCGAAGCCAAACTCGACCGATCCTCGAAACAACCATTGAACTCGATTCCTCGGCCCATTGCGAAGGTATTACTATAATGGTTCGACCACGGTAGTCGCGCTGGTTTTCGAGATAATCGCGAATAACTCCAATCGCTCCGGAAAAATTTCAAAGTCCCGACGGATTTCAGAGTCCTCCGGCACTATCGTCCGAAGCCAAACTCGACCGATCCTCGAAACAACCATTGAACTCGATTCCTCGGCCCATTGCGAAGGTATTACTATAATGGTTCGACCACGGTAGTCGCGCTGGTTTTCGAGATAATCGCGAATAACTCCAATCGCTCCGGAAAAATTTCAAAGTCCCGACGGATTTCAGAGTCCTCCGGCACTATCGTCCGAAGCCAAACTCGACCGATCCTCGAAACAACCATTGAACTCGATTCCTCGGCCCATTGCGAAGGTATTACTATAATGGTTCGACCACGGTAGTCGCGCTGGTTTTCGAGATAATCGCGAATAACTCCAATCGCTCCGGAAAAATTTCAAAGTCCCGACGGATTTCAGAGTCCTCCGGCACTATCGTCCGAAGCCAAACTCGACCGATCCTCGAAACAACCATTGAACTCGATTCCTCGGCCCATTGCGAAGGTATTACTATAATGGTTCGACCACGGTAGTCGCGCTGGTTTTCGAGATAATCGCGAATAACTCCAATCGCTCCGGAAAAATTTCAAAGTCCCGACGGATTTCAGAGTCCTCCGGCACTATCGTCCGAAGCCAAACTCGACCGATCCTCGAAACAACCATTGAACTCGATTCCTCGGCCCATTGCGAAGGTATTACTATAATGGTTCGACCACGGTAGTCGCGCTGGTTTTCGAGATAATCGCGAATAACTCCAATCGCTCCGGAAAAATTTCAAAGTCCCGACGGATTTCAGAGTCCTCCGGCACTATCGTCCGAAGCCAAACTCGACCGATCCTCGAAACAACCATTGAACTCGATTCCTCGGCCCATTGCGAAGGTATTACTATAATGGTTCGACCACGGTAGTCGCGCTGGTTTTCGAGATAATCGCGAATAACTCCAATCGCTCCGGAAAAATTTCAAAGTCCCGACGGATTTCAGAGTCCTCCGGCACTATCGTCCGAAGCCAAACTCGACCGATCCTCGAAACAACCATTGAACTCGATTCCTCGGCCCATTGCGAAGGTATTACTATAATGGTTCGACCACGGTAGTCGCGCTGGTTTTCGAGATAATCGCGAATAACTCCAATCGCTCCGGAAAAATTTCAAAGTCCCGACGGATTTCAGAGTCCTCCGGCACTATCGTCCGAAGCCAAACTCGACCGATCCTCGAAACAACCATTGAACTCGATTCCTCGGCCCATTGCGAAGGTATTACTATAATGGTTCGACCACGGTAGTCGCGCTGGTTTTCGAGATAATCGCGAATAACTCCAATCGCTCCGGAAAAATTTCAAAGTCCCGACGGATTTCAGAGTCCTCCGGCACTATCGTCCGAAGCCAAACTCGACCGATCCTCGAAACAACCATTGAACTCGATTCCTCGGCCCATTGCGAAGGTATTACTATAATGGTTCGACCACGGTAGTCGCGCTGGTTTTCGAGATAATCGCGAATAACTCCAATCGCTCCGGAAAAATTTCAAAGTCCCGACGGATTTCAGAGTCCTCCGGCACTATCGTCCGAAGCCAAACTCGACCGATCCTCGAAACAACCATTGAACTCGATTCCTCGGCCCATTGCGAAGGTATTACTATAATGGTTCGACCACGGTAGTCGCGCTGGTTTTCGAGATAATCGCGAATAACTCCAATCGCTCCGGAAAAATTTCAAAGTCCCGACGGATTTCAGAGTCCTCCGGCACTATCGTCCGAAGCCAAACTCGACCGATCCTCGAAACAACCATTGAACTCGATTCCTCGGCCCATTGCGAAGGTATTACTATAATGGTTCGACCACGGTAGTCGCGCTGGTTTTCGAGATAATCGCGAATAACTCCAATCGCTCCGGAAAAATTTCAAAGTCCCGACGGATTTCAGAGTCCTCCGGCACTATCGTCCGAAGCCAAACTCGACCGATCCTCGAAACAACCATTGAACTCGATTCCTCGGCCCATTGCGAAGGTATTACTATAATGGTTCGACCACGGTAGTCGCGCTGGTTTTCGAGATAATCGCGAATAACTCCAATCGCTCCGGAAAAATTTCAAAGTCCCGACGGATTTCAGAGTCCTCCGGCACTATCGTCCGAAGCCAAACTCGACCGATCCTCGAAACAACCATTGAACTCGATTCCTCGGCCCATTGCGAAGGTATTACTATAATGGTTCGACCACGGTAGTCGCGCTGGTTTTCGAGATAATCGCGAATAACTCCAATCGCTCCGGAAAAATTTCAAAGTCCCGACGGATTTCAGAGTCCTCCGGCACTATCGTCCGAAGCCAAACTCGACCGATCCTCGAAACAACCATTGAACTCGATTCCTCGGCCCATTGCGAAGGTATTACTATAATGGTTCGACCACGGTAGTCGCGCTGGTTTTCGAGATAATCGCGAATAACTCCAATCGCTCCGGAAAAATTTCAAAGTCCCGACGGATTTCAGAGTCCTCCGGCACTATCGTCCGAAGCCAAACCGACCGATCCTCGAAACAACCATTGAACTCGATTCCTCGGCCCATTGCGAAGGTATTACTATAATGGTTCGACCACGGTAGTCGCGCTGGTTTTCGAGATAATCGCGAATAACTCCAATCGCTCCGGAAAAATTTCAAAGTCCCGACGGATTTCCAGAGTCCTCCGGCACTATCGTCCGAAGCCAAACTCGACCGATCCTCGAAACAACCATTGAACTCGATTCCTCGGCCCATTGCGAAGGTATTACTATAATGGTTCGACCACGGTAGTCGCGCTGGTTTTCGAGATAATCGCGAATAACTCCAATCGATCCGGAAAAATTTCAAAGTCCCGCGATATAATTTTGGAATGTCGTTTGTGACCGAGTATGTGTCGTGGTAATGTTCGCGGCGAATGTGTATAATAATTCGTTTAGTCGGTTTACTCTTGTCTCCGACACTGTCCGCGGCTAAGTCCGAAAGTGCCGGGCGAGCGGTCTGTTGTAGCGGCGGTTTACACCCATAAGCGCCCGTGCGTAAGGTACGGCGGCGCCGGCGTTCCGGCCGGCCGTTCGGTATCTATAAGGGAGAGCGACGGTCCGAGCGTCTCGGTCGGAGCAGCGTTGGGCGCGTGGCTATTCTACGACCTCGGTCGAGAAGCAGTCACCGCTCCTCGAGATTCTGTCTCGACTGTTCTTGCCGTGTTGCGTTTCGGATTTCTCCACACAGCATAACCACGGGTCGGTGTCTAAGACCGAATGGCCCTTATGTGGTGAGCGTCCAAAAGTGACGTTGGTGACACATATGCATGCATTCAACTCTTTATCCACGCAGATGGACGATTTGAACTTAACAAAACGCTAAGTAAGGCTAGCGTCCGGGTATATTATAAAGTATCGAACTAAATGTTCGAACTTTGAAAGAGGGAGAAAGTAGATACAAACCCAAGAGGTGTCAGATCTCGATATGCCTAGCGCGCACATTACGTCCCAACTCGTTATGCCCAGCATGGCACGATTCGCGCTTTCCCGTTTGCTCAGCATGCACTTGTCCGCGCTATTACGTACATGACCAGCGTGAATGTTACGCGCTTTGTCGATTTGTCCAGCGTGTAGTGGTCCGTGCTTATACGGTTGATGCTAGCGTGTCCGTGTACTCCGTGCTTCCCGATGGATGGTGCGGGACGCGTGATTTACGCGCTTTATCGAGCATCCGATGCCATCCTTATTTATAAGGGAAATTTAATGAATTTTGTCCGAGATCTTTCTGTGAACGTATATAAAAGGCACATATCCGATTAACATTAGTCCGTGGA
>OZ020481.1:22943230-22953230 GCA_963971345.1 Andrena flavipes | reverse complement strand
CCGTGGCACGGCTTACGTGGGGAGGTCGCTACAGACGGAGAACCTGGTTTCTCACCGCGACGCTCCCGTCCGCTGCCATCGGTGAAGCGCAAAGAGAGAGAGAGAGAGCAGCAAGCAAGCAAGCAAGCGAACGCTCCAGACCGCCAGACGCGCCCCTCTTTGAGAACGGGAAGACGATAATAATACGAACGCAATCACGAGTGCGCTCGCGCGAGGTTTCTCGAGAGACCGTCGTTAACTGGATCGGGAAGAACCAAGACCCCGTCGTTGCGATCGTGTTCTCCTCTAGGTAACCCGCCGCCTCGTCGATTCGCGTAAACCCTCGTATCGGAGGCGTTTGCCCGTGTCTGTGCGTGTTTGTCTGCGCGAGCTTGTAGATGCTCGTATCGAGAAAGGAGTCACTCGCGACCCAAGACAGGGAGGAAAACACACCACAAGCGCTCCGAGTGGTGGTGGTGGTGGTTAATTGAGAGAAGAGAGAGCAGGAACGAGCCGCCGTCGAAGCCTCGGCTTCGCGACGTTTTTCTCTCTTTCTCTCGACGACGCTTCTTCCACTCGCATCCCGCTTCCTTAGTTTTGGTCGCGCGCTCCGAAGAGTCCTGTGACGGACACTCTCCTCGGAGAGGATCCGGGTAACCTAGGGGTTGCGGCGCTCTTACCATCCATCGCGTCGAGGTGCATCCCGAGTATCATCGCTCGCTTCTTAATCGCGTGCCCCGTTAGCAAAATGAAAGGGACCGGCTGTGAAGCTTCGATAGCGAAAGTCCGATTGGACCGATCGAAGCCGGCCGTGCGTCCGCTTTCGGGCGACTACGACGATAGAGAGAGAGAGAGAGCGTGTAAGTAGAAGAGGATGCTGCCGCGTACGGTGGTCTGGGCCCCCGCCTCCGTGTACACGCAATTACAAAGGGTCTCGTACCCAACCGCCGTGTATCTCGATGGTTTTTAAATGAATAATATACGCTCGGCCGTCGGACGTGTCGCGCGGTGTTTCCGCCGCGGTACGTTTCGACGGTGTTCCCGTCCTGGACACAAATCACACACAGTGTCGTCAACGCTGGCGACGCCCGGACGAACCTCCTTCGCGCGCTGGTTGGAGGCGCACGGGCCTCGGCTTCACCCGAACCGAGAACAAAGATAAAATTACGAACATATTTAATAAAACACGATTACCCTGAACGGTGGATCACTTGGCTCGTGGGTCGATGAAGAACGCAGCTAATTGCGCGTCAACGTGTGAACTGCAGGACACATGAACATCGACATTTCGAACGCACATTGCGGTCCACGGATACAATTCCTGGACCACGCCTGGCTGAGGGTCGTTATCACGTACAAAAGACTGCTTGCGTCGGATCTCTGCGTATTCACATCCTCGCCGTCTCGCGTTTCCGACGATGTAACGCGTTTCGGAGTCGGGTCGAATGATACACGCGAGATACGCGACGTACGAGCGAAAGTTGGGTCGTTCGTCGGCGTTTGCAACGGGCTCGCGTGAGAATCGTGAAGCGTGTGTACTCTCTCCGGTGCGAGAACCAGAAAGAGAGAGGCGAGAATGTGATGAATGATCGTTTGGGGACTCGCGTGCGTGCTTACACGGCGTTGTGCGTCGTTGCTTTATAACGACCGCCCGTGTGCTGCACCGCTCCCCTTGGATCACACACAGCGGCCTCTCCGCTCGCACTGGTGTGTAGAATATGCCTTCACGTTCCGCGCGAGATCTTTTACCGTGCTCCCGACGTCGCCTGAAATGAAAAATTTGTCCCGAGAAAGAGAGACCCAAAAAAGAGCGAGATGATAGAGAGATAGAGCGCGGAGTGCGCGCGGCATACGTGCGCGCCGATCTATATCGTCGCGTTCACGCGGCCCCAGGGATTTTAAAAAGAGAGAAGAGGGTCGTCGTTTTGACAGTGAGAGTGAAAAGTCACAATCTATACATCGAGGGCACAACAACACATACTCGTTCTTCGGGACGCCGTGAAGATCCACAAGGATGGTGTACATGAATGGAGAGGCGCCTGTGCGGGATGATAAATAAAAAAACCACTCGTTAACATGATCGGGTCGATTTATTTCCCCGTCGTTGCGCGTGGCCTCGCCTAGCCCTCTCGTCATTCCCTCCCTATGGCCACGTTCCGTCGACACACAGAGAGTGTAGTTTGTATGCGCCAAACATCCGATGAGAAGAGAAGTGGTTGCGCTCCACGCCGTCGTTTAAAACGTTTCTGTACCCAGTTTCTCTGAATCCTCGTTGGCGCGGCTGCGTGAATTTGAACTTTGACGAACCGAAAGGCGCCGATGCCGCGAAAGGTGTGCAAGGAAAGACTCTCACTTCGTAGAATTGAAGAGAAAGAGTCTCCCCGATCGCCCCATGTCTTTGTCGCGTTGTTGGTCGATCGTATACGAGAGCCGCGGGTCTCGCCGGTCGTTCAGTCCACGGAAGAAAAGCTTATTTTTCCACGGTTCCCTCTGCTGCGAGTCACTGCTCGCGGCGTGAAGGGATAGCGGAATCTCAAAGCTGATAATAGCGGACGAACGTTAAAGTAAAAACCGGTGGTCGTTCCGCGAGAGTCTCTGATCGAATCGACGATGCGCGACGAAAAGACACTTTGGCGAGGCGCAAATAGAGGTAGGGGTGAACTCTATAATTCTCTCTCGATTAGAGAAGAAGAGAGATAGTCCAATGTACCTTTTCTCTGAAAAAATCATGCGATGGCACCTCTGGATACTACACGAGATCGATGATCACCATCATCGACACGACAATATCCAAAAGAGGGAGCATGATTCATATACCGGAGGCGCGCCGCGCGCTTCTCCAAAATATCTTCTCTCTCTACTTGGCGGTCTCGGTTTTTTTTCTCTGATGACACATTTGTATAATATATAACGATTGACGACCTCAGAGTAGGCGAGATTACCCGCTGAATTTAAGCATATTACTAAGCGGAGGAAAAGAAACTAACAAGGATTTCCTTAGTAGCGGCGAGCGAACAGGAATTAGCCCAGCACTGAATCCCGCGGTTCCGCCGCAGGGAATTGTAGTGTTCAGGAGGATCCGTTTATCCCGTGACGTCGCACCGCGTCCAAGTCCATCTTGAATGGGGCCACTTACCCGGAGAGGGTGCCAGGCCCGTAGCGACCGGTACGCGTTTCGGGAGGATCTCTCCATAGAGTCGGGTTGCTTGAGAGTGCAACCCTAAGTGGGTGGTAAACTCCATCTAAGGCTAAATACAACCACGAGACCGATAGCGAACAAGTACCGTGAGGGAAAGTTGAAAAGAACTTTGAAGAGAGAGTTCAAGAGTACGTGAAACCGTTCAGGGGTAAACCTGAGAAACCCAAAAGATCGAATGGGGAGATTCATCGTCGACGAGGCTGGCTCCCGTCGGTGCGCGATACTCCGGATGGACCTTCGTGGTTCCATTAACGAGGGTACACCACCGGCGGCGAATGTTCCGGCCACGTAGTCGTGCACTTCTCCCCTAGTAGAACGTCGCGACCCGTTGCGTGTCGGTCTACGGCCCGAGCGGTTGCCTGTTTCGTTGCTCCCAGAGCACGCGACAGACCCTCGGCCGCCTGGCCGGCTGCGCGACGGTACTCTGAGACGGTATCGGGCCGCAACCAATCCATTTTCGAATGTGTGTGCGTCAGGCCCGCCGCAAGCCCGGTCAGTTCTTACCCGGAGGCACGGACCTGGTGCCGTCCCCGGGCCTGGCCAGCTGTTAGCAGGCGGTGTCCTTGGACTGGGCCAAGCTTCGAATTACCGGTCGGCGACGCTACTGCTTTGGGTACTCTCAGGACCCGTCTTGAAACACGGACCAAGGAGTCTAACATGTGCGCGAGTCATTGGGAGAAAGAAACCTAAAGGCGGAATGAAAGTGAAGGTCGACCTTTGCGTCGACCGAGGGAGGATCGGCCGCGTTACGATGCGGCCTCGCACTCCCGGGGCGTCTCGTTCTCATTGCGAGAAGAGGCGCACCTAGAGCGTACACGTTGGGACCCGAAAGATGGTGAACTATGCCTGGTCAGGACGAAGTCAGGGGAAACCCTGATGGAGGTCCGTAGCGATTCTGACGTGCAAATCGATCGTCGGAACTGGGTATAGGGGCGAAAGACTAATCGAACCATCTAGTAGCTGGTTCCCTCCGAAGTTTCCCTCAGGATAGCTGGCACTCGCTCGTTCCTACGCGAACGTGTGCGAGTTTCATCTGGTAAAGCGAATGATTAGAGGCCTTGGGGCCGAAACGACCTCAACCTATTCTCAAACTTTAAATGGGTGAGATCTCTGGCTTGCTTGGATCATGAAGCCACGAGATTATATTGAATCAGAGTGCCAAGTGGGCCAATTTTGGTAAGCAGAACTGGCGCTGTGGGATGAACCAAACGCAGAGTTAAGGCGCCTAAGTCGACGCTTATGGGATACCATGAAAGGCGTTGGTTGCTTAAGACAGCAGGACGGTGGCCATGGAAGTCGGAATCCGCTAAGGAGTGTGTAACAACTCACCTGCCGAAGCAACTAGCCCTGAAAATGGATGGCGCTGAAGCGTCGCGCCTATACTCCGCCGTCAGCGGCAAGTGGGGAGGGACGTGCCACCCGCTCGCGGGTGACCGTCCTCCATGAAGCCCTGACGAGTAGGAGGGTCGCGGCGGTGTGCGCAGAAGGGTCTGGGCGTGAGCCTGCCTGGAGCCACCGTCGGTGCAGATCTTGGTGGTAGTAGCAAATACTCCAGCGAGGCCCTGGAGGACTGACGTGGAGAAGGGTTTCGTGTGAACAGCCGTTGCACACGAGTCAGTCGATCCTAAGCCCTAAGAGAAATCCTATGCAGATGTGGTGTCCTAAAACAGTTTTTTTTGAGACACACACCCGTTGGGCGAAAGGGAATCCGGTTCCTATTCCGGAACCCGGTAGCGGAACCGCAAACCATTCGGGCCCTCGTAAGAGTGTTCGTCGGGGTAACCCAAAATGACCTGGAGACGCCGTCGGGAGATCCGGGAAGAGTTTTCTTTTCTGTATAAGCGTTCGAGTTCCCTGGAAACCTCTAGCAGGGAGATAGGGTTTGGAACGCGAAGAGCACCGCAGTTGCGGCGGTGTCCGGATCTTCCCCTCGGACCTTGAAAATCCAGGAGAGGGCCACGTGGAGGTGTCGCGCCGGTTCGTACCCATATCCGCAGCAGGTCTCCAAGGTAAAGAGCCTCTAGTCGATAGATTAATGTAGGTAAGGGAAGTCGGCAAATTGGATCCGTAACTTCGGAATAAGGATTGGCTCTGAGGAGCGGGGCGTGTCGGGCTTGGTTGGGAAACGGGTTTGGTTGACGAGCCGGGCCTGGGTGAGGTGAACGGTCGGGATTTCGGTCTCGCATCCGGGATCCGAGCTCGGTCCCGTGCCATCGCCTCCCGCGGATCTTCCTTGCTGCGAGGCTTCCGTGTCGGTTTCACCGTCGTGGTCGTCCTCTTCGGCCGCCATTCAACGCTCAGCTCAGAACTGGCACGGACTAGGGGAATCCGACTGTCTAATTAAAACAAAGCATTGCGATGGCCCCCGAGGGTGTTGACGCAATGTGATTTCTGCCCAGTGCTCTGAATGTCAACGTGAAGAAATTCAAAAAAGCGCGGGTAAACGGCGGGAGTAACTATGACTCTCTTAATGACAGCATATGCCCAAGAGTCCATGCAAGCCTTTTATAATCAGGTGAGGGGCATCATTGGTAGGATTAACACAATGGCTCCTGCGACTGAGGAAGAAGTGCTATTAGTGAGACTCACCGCCTTCTTAGCGTTAACGCTATACAGATTTGCAACCAAAACAGTGGTACAGATGACCAACACGTTCAGGAAGAGTCAATACCGCACTAACGTAACAGGATTGACAGGATGGCCCAGAGATGCACCATTTTCTCCACCTTGTGAGGCTTGCTTAAACATTTGCGAGGGGGCTTTGGTCAAGGGTAATATAGGCACCACTAACCTCTTCATCAAGGTGGTTAGAGAGTTTTGTCAGCCTAATCATGACCCTAAGTATGAGAATACCTCGGCCCCGGGGTTCTTGGCGGCTTCCCTTCTGACTCACACTGCCAACAATGGTTTAGGGATCCTCCATATGATAGATCAAGTGGAGACAATTACAGACTTAAAATGGAAGGAACAATTAGAATGGTCCTTCATCCCTGCCACAAGAGCATCATGGACGATGATTACAAACTTCTATAAGAAGCAAACCAATCGCGAAACACCCCAACACAGCTTTTACTGGGCTAGGATCATTGATCATGGATACTTTAGAGGGTTAGCTCCAAAAGAGAATAAATTCTTAGCTACTATTTTGGCTTCCATTATTGGAGAAATACAGGGTCCTGGGGTTTGGGCTGCAGAATGGGCCAGAGGGGCTGCACTATCGGAGGATGCCAAATACTTTGGACGAGCCATATACGCCCTCAGCCAGCCTTCCATCAAGGAAGCTGATTGCTCTGAGGGCGCCAAGCATGTGGCTAGAAAGGCCCAGGAGTTGAAGCAGCAGGAGCATGGTGTGAACGGGGGTCTTGCTGCAGCCATGGCAGTGGGATGGGACTAGGGTTCTGAGGCGACTTCCATCCATTGTAGATTAAGAAAAACCAAGGAAACATATTCCACTGATTCTATATGTGTTACGAGTGGCTTGATTGGTCATATCTCACATTTTGGCGAGCTTCTGAGGTACAGTCTTCCCGTATCGCTGCGGAACCAACCTCTTTACTTGTGAGACCAGAGTATCCACTAACGGTACAACCGAGTCCAAAAGCTCATACAGTCCCTGAGTCCAACTATATTCTTGTTTGGATTGGTTCTTGTTTTTTACTCTTGTTCACAATGAGTCAAGCAAAGCGCAAATCTCACAAGCTCAACAAGTCTTCCAATATTCCTCCTGAGATTCAGGCCTGTATGGACGACCCAAACATCACTGCCAGCATCAAGGTTCCTTACAGTGAGTATCTGGAACATGACCATCCCACCCCGGATCCCTCGGCTGGTAGTTCTCGCCAATCGATCTCCACCCCTTGGGCTGAGGCGGGAGTAACTATGACTCTCTTAACAGGAGTTAGCGCCCGCTCATTGCTCAAGCGGTGAGGCTTGACGCCCCGCTAAGCGGCGAGGCCTTACGGCCCCCCTTAGCGGTGCGGCGTCGGGCCCCCTTGAAGCCTTCGAGTGCGTGGCGGGGCACTCCTTAAGGCAGCCGAAGAACTGGCTGCCCCAGGCCGACCGCGGACCTGGGTGAGGTCTCTAACATGTCCCATATGCGTGGTTGGCCTTGAGCCAAGCCGCGGGGTGTTAGGGCATAGTTACAAGGGACGTATGCGAATACATAGCCTCTGGCGTTCCTAGTCGTGTTGAGGTACCTCCAAGCGGGACTACGCCGGGATACCCAGACGTGGGTATGCAGAATCCTCACACGGCGGGGAGTTGCGTTCGAAACCCGTTAAATTACGGACAGAACGCGCTCCTCTTGAGTTCCCGATGCGCTCTCCAAACGAGGCGGCTATTATGAATGAGGCACAAACGTGCCTACAAAGGATCGAGGATAATGACTGGGTAGCATGGCAAAAAGATCGTAGCTAAAGCCGGCACGACTGAAAAAGCTCTTCGAGCAAAACAAACAGAAGAAGGTGTCAATATAGAAACGAGACAATGTCTCGAATAAACAAATAATATATAAGCAAAAGGAAGACTCCGTCCAGCGTGGGGGCCCTATCTTGCACCTAGCGGGAAGGGCCCCCACATTCACGATGGTCGAAATTTTGCTATACCGGCGATTAAGCTGCCTGGGGCGGTTACCTTCACCACGGCAAAGCAATACGCCGCCAGTCCTTGTATGGGGTGAGGACGAAGCAATACGCTGCCAGCACTCGGATGGCCTACGGTGGTGGCAACACGCCATAGGGTGTCCGGATGCTGACTCGGCGATAAAGAAGCGAGTAGAGGGCCTCACGAGGCAGAGCGCATTGGGTGTAGACGAATTGGCTTTCACTTGGACAATGAGTTGGAACGGACATGATTGATGCACCCGGCTTGAAAATTTAAAAAGAAAATGTACAGAGACGAAGAAGATGAAGCCTCGGACACTGAAGCCCATGGTCCCGGGTCTTCAGTGGCGGACTTGTCCGCTAGCTGTGAGGGGACCATAGATGACGACTCTGGCGAAACCCATGGACATGAGTGGAGCCAAATAATAGGAATACCGATAAGCGGTCCTATACAATGCCAAGTATGCCTAAGCCACAACAAAATCATGCAGTTCCTCACAGAAGGGAACTTTGAGACCCACGTTAGGAAGGCTCACCCAACGAAGGGAATCAAGTGGAAATGTGCAAAGTGTGGCAAACTGTATGACAAAATTCATGCAGTAAAATGCCACTTGCCAAAATGCAAAGGGCCAATAGAACAGCAGCAACTTGAATCCCAATGTTCACAATGCGAGGCTTCCTTTGCCTCGCAAAGAGGGCTCTCGATGCATGAAAGGGCTAGGCACCCCGAGCTACGTAATGAGAAAAGACAGGGGGCACTAGGGGTAGGCAAAGCCCCCAAGAAGAAAGGCGCCAAGGCCTCAGTATGGTCAGAGGAGGAGACAGCTCTCCTCAAAGAGCTAGACCCGAAATTTAGGGGCCTGGCCCAGGCAAACGCAGCCATGAGGGAATACTTCCCGAATAAGTCGCTGAAGCAGATTAGTGACAAAAGGAGGCAACTAAAACCCCCGGAAGTAGAGACGGTGGAGATATCGGACTCTGATCCGGAGCCCGATAGCCAGCCTCCAAGTATGGAAGCAGCACCTGCTGGCGATAGCGCTGCGGATCAGGTACTGGTGGAGACAGACGCCTGGAAAGATGCCTTGAAAGAGGCAATAACCACAAGCGAGGTAGACGCTGCCGAATGGGCTGACATCCCGAACCGCATAAAGATATCGGCCGCAAGAAGCGATTCCTCGGCAGCGGAATTAGACGCTCTAGTAGGCGAAATTATCCAGAACCTACTAGGAACGGAACCGCCTAGACCTCGAGGGCGGCAGAAAAGAGGCAAAAGAGGTAACGAAAGGAATGGCCTGGAAGCATACCACAGCAGACGCACAAAAAAGAAAAGGTACACATTCCACAAGTACCAAGAATTATACGCTGAATGTCCCAAAAAATTGGCCAACATGGCGATGTTAGGCAAAATAGTGGGTGATGACGAAGAGGGCGTTAGTCACCCAGAAACAGCAAAAATAAAAGAGCTATACGCATTGCTCTGGGGGGTAGCGGGCCCCCAGACAATAACGATGCCGGTCAGACAAGGCATCAGGGAAAACACCCAGACTAGCCAGGTCTGGACCCCCATCGAGGCCGAGGAAATCATAAAAAGAATAGCAAAAATGAAAAACAACACAGCAGCCGGACTCGATGGCATTAAAAAGGCTCACCTCAGAAGACACGGCGCAGTACAGGTCCTGGCCATGCTCTTCAATCTGCTGATTCTAAAAGGCCATTATCCAGTACAATGGAAAGCCAATAGAACCACGCTAATCCCCAAACCTGGGAAAGACACGAAGGACGCCAAAAATTGGCGGCCTATTACAATAGGCTCCCTAGTAAGCAGACTGCTATCTAATATGATAGACAGTAGGCTAAGAGGCAACATTGAATTGTCGGAAAGGCAGAAAGGCTTCGTCAGCGAAAACGGCTGCAAGCACAACATAGCCATCCTAGGCACGCTAATAGCGGAAATGAAGCAAGGTAAAGGGGGAGTCTTCACCATTGTGGATATTGCGAAAGCCTTCGATACGGTCCCGCACGCCTCGCTAAACGAAGCTTTAGCCATACAAGGTCTGCCGGGGCCGGTCAGGTCGTACGTCATGAACATGTACGACCAATGCCACACCTCCATCAAGACGAGTGATGGAGAGAATATAAATATCACGCTCCAAAGAGGAGTGAAGCAAGGAGACCCATTGTCTCCTCTATTGTTCAACGCAGTAATGGACCCCATCATCAG
>OZ020481.1:22860730-22938230 GCA_963971345.1 Andrena flavipes | reverse complement strand
AGAGCTATCTCACTAACCGTATGCAGATTGTCAAAGTATCTGGACATGCTTCTGAGATCATAAATGTCTCCTCGGGTGTTCCGCAAGGCTCACACCTTGGCCCGCTACTGTTCAATCTTTTTATTAACGATCTGAGCGTTGTCTTCTCCAACAGTCACTTTTTATTGTATGCCGATGATCTGAAGATGTTCTGTAGAGTCTCGGATCTACGCGATGCTCATAACATGCAACTTGACCTTAAAAGATTTGAACGCTGGTGTGTCATAAATAAGATGAGACTTAACCTTTCAAAGTGTATGGTAATGAGGGCATCCCAATCTTCTATCTGCATAGAGTATCCATATGAATTAAATGGCACGGTCCTAGGCCATGTTACAGAAGTGACTGATCTTGGGGTTTCTATAACCCCATGCTTTGACTTCAGGAATCATTATGCCAACATTACCAGCAAAGCATTTAGAACATTGGGCTTTGTGAAAAGATTCTCGGCACATTTTAAGAACAAGGAAACTCTGAGACTTCTATACACTTCCCTCGTTAGACCGCATGTTGAGTACGCCTCGGTTATTTGGAATCCTGGGCACAGTAAGAAGTATATCAAACTCCTTGAAAGCGTCCAACACAGGTTCTTAAGATTTGCAGCGCGTACTTTGGGGCGCCCTATGAACATTACAGATCACGATTACCGGCCTATTCTTCAAATCCTCAACCTCACAGATCTCTCAGATCGTCGGCTTGTTTCTGATCTGGTTTTTCTTCATAAAATCATTAATAATTCCATTGACTGTCCGGAGTTGCTTGGATCGCTTAAATTCAATGCACCATTAAGACCACTAAGGACGTGTTCTTTGTTGGTGCCGGGACTTCTTACCCACAAATGTAGTGTTACGAACCCGATTAACCGATGTATGACTGAGGCGAATATGCATCTTGGGGAATGTGATCTTTTTTATGGATCAATTATTACATTCCGTAACTCTTTATATAGACAATTGAGTGGCCTTCTCCGCACATAGTACTTATTTACATATTGCTGCAGTGTGCTATTCAGCATAAAATTACCATAATTTACTCTATGTACTAAAGGGTTTTACCCGTTAATTAAAATAAAAATAAAAAAAAAAAAAAAAAAAAAGTCCCGACGGATTTCAGAGTCCTCCGGCACTATCGTCCGAAGCCAAACTCGACCGATCCTCGAAACAACCATTGAACTCGATTCCTCGGCCCATTGCGAAGGTATTACTATAATGGTTCGACCACGGTAGTCGCGCTGGTTTTCGAGATAATCGCGAATAACTCCAATCGCTCCGGAAAAATTTCAAAGTCCCGACGGATTTCAGAGTCCTCCGGCACTATCGTCCGAAGCCAAACTCGACCGATCCTCGAAACAACCATTGAACTCGATTCCTCGGCCCATTGCGAAGGTATTACTATAATGGTTCGACCACGGTAGTCGCGCTGGTTTTCGAGATAATCGCGAATAACTCCAATCGCTCCGGAAAAATTTCAAAGTCCCGACGGATTTCAGAGTCCTCCGGCACTATCGTCCGAAGCCAAACTCGACCGATCCTCGAAACAACCATTGAACTCGATTCCTCGGCCCATTGCGAAGGTATTACTATAATGGTTCGACCACGGTAGTCGCGCTGGTTTTCGAGATAATCGCGAATAACTCCAATCGCTCCGGAAAAATTTCAAAGTCCCGACGGATTTCAGAGTCCTCCGGCACTATCGTCCGAAGCCAAACTCGACCGATCCTCGAAACAACCATTGAACTCGATTCCTCGGCCCATTGCGAAGGTATTACTATAATGGTTCGACCACGGTAGTCGCGCTGGTTTTCGAGATAATCGCGAATAACTCCAATCGCTCCGGAAAAATTTCAAAGTCCCGACGGATTTCAGAGTCCTCCGGCACTATCGTCCGAAGCCAAACTCGACCGATCCTCGAAACAACCATTGAACTCGATTCCTCGGCCCATTGCGAAGGTATTACTATAATGGTTCGACCACGGTAGTCGCGCTGGTTTTCGAGATAATCGCGAATAACTCCAATCGCTCCGGAAAAATTTCAAAGTCCCGACGGATTTCAGAGTCCTCCGGCACTATCGTCCGAAGCCAAACTCGACCGATCCTCGAAACAACCATTGAACTCGATTCCTCGGCCCATTGCGAAGGTATTACTATAATGGTTCGACCACGGTAGTCGCGCTGGTTTTCGAGATAATCGCGAATAACTCCAATCGCTCCGGAAAAATTTCAAAGTCCCGACGGATTTCAGAGTCCTCCGGCACTATCGTCCGAAGCCAAACTCGACCGATCCTCGAAACAACCATTGAACTCGATTCCTCGGCCCATTGCGAAGGTATTACTATAATGGTTCGACCACGGTAGTCGCGCTGGTTTTCGAGATAATCGCGAATAACTCCAATCGCTCCGGAAAAATTTCAAAGTCCCGACGGATTTCAGAGTCCTCCGGCACTATCGTCCGAAGCCAAACTCGACCGATCCTCGAAACAACCATTGAACTCGATTCCTCGGCCCATTGCGAAGGTATTACTATAATGGTTCGACCACGGTAGTCGCGCTGGTTTTCGAGATAATCGCGAATAACTCCAATCGCTCCGGAAAAATTTCAAAGTCCCGACGGATTTCAGAGTCCTCCGGCACTATCGTCCGAAGCCAAACTCGACCGATCCTCGAAACAACCATTGAACTCGATTCCTCGGCCCATTGCGAAGGTATTACTATAATGGTTCGACCACGGTAGTCGCGCTGGTTTTCGAGATAATCGCGAATAACTCCAATCGCTCCGGAAAAATTTCAAAGTCCCGACGGATTTCAGAGTCCTCCGGCACTATCGTCCGAAGCCAAACTCGACCGATCCTCGAAACAACCATTGAACTCGATTCCTCGGCCCATTGCGAAGGTATTACTATAATGGTTCGACCACGGTAGTCGCGCTGGTTTTCGAGATAATCGCGAATAACTCCAATCGCTCCGGAAAAATTTCAAAGTCCCGACGGATTTCAGAGTCCTCCGGCACTATCGTCCGAAGCCAAACTCGACCGATCCTCGAAACAACCATTGAACTCGATTCCTCGGCCCATTGCGAAGGTATTACTATAATGGTTCGACCACGGTAGTCGCGCTGGTTTTCGAGATAATCGCGAATAACTCCAATCGCTCCGGAAAAATTTCAAAGTCCCGACGGATTTCAGAGTCCTCCGGCACTATCGTCCGAAGCCAAACTCGACCGATCCTCGAAACAACCATTGAACTCGATTCCTCGGCCCATTGCGAAGGTATTACTATAATGGTTCGACCACGGTAGTCGCGCTGGTTTTCGAGATAATCGCGAATAACTCCAATCGCTCCGGAAAAATTTCAAAGTCCCGACGGATTTCAGAGTCCTCCGGCACTATCGTCCGAAGCCAAACTCGACCGATCCTCGAAACAACCATTGAACTCGATTCCTCGGCCCATTGCGAAGGTATTACTATAATGGTTCGACCACGGTAGTCGCGCTGGTTTTCGAGATAATCGCGAATAACTCCAATCGCTCCGGAAAAATTTCAAAGTCCCGACGGATTTCAGAGTCCTCCGGCACTATCGTCCGAAGCCAAACTCGACCGATCCTCGAAACAACCATTGAACTCGATTCCTCGGCCCATTGCGAAGGTATTACTATAATGGTTCGACCACGGTAGTCGCGCTGGTTTTCGAGATAGTCGCGAATAACTCCAATCGCTCCGGAAAAATTTCAAAGTCCCGACGGATTTCAGAGTCCTCCGGCACTATCGTCCGAAGCCAAACTCGACCGATCCTCGAAACAACCATTGAACTCGATTCCTCGGCCCATTGCGAAGGTATTACTATAATGGTTCGACCACGGTAGTCGCGCTGGTTTTCGAGATAATCGCGAATAACTCCAATCGCTCCGGAAAAATTTCAAAGTCCCGACGGATTTCAGAGTCCTCCGGCACTATCGTCCGAAGCCAAACTCGACCGATCCTCGAAACAACCATTGAACTCGATTCCTCGGCCCATTGCGAAGGTATTACTATAATGGTTCGACCACGGTAGTCGCGCTGGTTTTCGAGATAATCGCGAATAACTCCAATCGCTCCGGAAAAATTTCAAAGTCCCGACGGATTTCAGAGTCCTCCGGCACTATCGTCCGAAGCCAAACTCGACCGATCCTCGAAACAACCATTGAACTCGATTCCTCGGCCCATTGCGAAGGTATTACTATAATGGTTCGACCACGGTAGTCGCGCTGGTTTTCGAGATAATCGCGAATAACTCCAATCGCTCCGGAAAAATTTCAAAGTCCCGACGGATTTCAGAGTCCTCCGGCACTATCGTCCGAAGCCAAACTCGACCGATCCTCGAAACAACCATTGAACTCGATTCCTCGGCCCATTGCGAAGGTATTACTATAATGGTTCGACCACGGTAGTCGCGCTGGTTTTCGAGATAATCGCGAATAACTCCAATCGCTCCGGAAAAATTTCAAAGTCCCGACGGATTTCAGAGTCCTCCGGCACTATCGTCCGAAGCCAAACTCGACCGATCCTCGAAACAACCATTGAACTCGATTCCTCGGCCCATTGCGAAGGTATTACTATAATGGTTCGACCACGGTAGTCGCGCTGGTTTTCGAGATAATCGCGAATAACTCCAATCGCTCCGGAAAAATTTCAAAGTCCCGACGGATTTCAGAGTCCTCCGGCACTATCGTCCGAAGCCAAACTCGACCGATCCTCGAAACAACCATTGAACTCGATTCCTCGGCCCATTGCGAAGGTATTACTATAATGGTTCGACCACGGTAGTCGCGCTGGTTTTCGAGATAATCGCGAATAACTCCAATCGCTCCGGAAAAATTTCAAAGTCCCGACGGATTTCAGAGTCCTCCGGCACTATCGTCCGAAGCCAAACTCGACCGATCCTCGAAACAACCATTGAACTCGATTCCTCGGCCCATTGCGAAGGTATTACTATAATGGTTCGACCACGGTAGTCGCGCTGGTTTTCGAGATAATCGCGAATAACTCCAATCGCTCCGGAAAAATTTCAAAGTCCCGACGGATTTCAGAGTCCTCCGGCACTATCGTCCGAAGCCAAACTCGACCGATCCTCGAAACAACCATTGAACTCGATTCCTCGGCCCATTGCGAAGGTATTACTATAATGGTTCGACCACGGTAGTCGCGCTGGTTTTCGAGATAATCGCGAATAACTCCAATCGCTCCGGAAAAATTTCAAAGTCCCGACGGATTTCAGAGTCCTCCGGCACTATCGTCCGAAGCCAAACTCGACCGATCCTCGAAACAACCATTGAACTCGATTCCTCGGCCCATTGCGAAGGTATTACTATAATGGTTCGACCACGGTAGTCGCGCTGGTTTTCGAGATAATCGCGAATAACTCCAATCGCTCCGGAAAAATTTCAAAGTCCCGACGGATTTCAGAGTCCTCCGGCACTATCGTCCGAAGCCAAACTCGACCGATCCTCGAAACAACCATTGAACTCGATTCCTCGGCCCATTGCGAAGGTATTACTATAATGGTTCGACCACGGTAGTCGCGCTGGTTTTCGAGATAATCGCGAATAACTCCAATCGCTCCGGAAAAATTTCAAAGTCCCGACGGATTTCAGAGTCCTCCGGCACTATCGTCCGAAGCCAAACTCGACCGATCCTCGAAACAACCATTGAACTCGATTCCTCGGCCCATTGCGAAGGTATTACTATAATGGTTCGACCACGGTAGTCGCGCTGGTTTTCGAGATAATCGCGAATAACTCCAATCGCTCCGGAAAAATTTCAAAGTCCCGACGGATTTCAGAGTCCTCCGGCACTATCGTCCGAAGCCAAACTCGACCGATCCTCGAAACAACCATTGAACTCGATTCCTCGGCCCATTGCGAAGGTATTACTATAATGGTTCGACCACGGTAGTCGCGCTGGTTTTCGAGATAATCGCGAATAACTCCAATCGCTCCGGAAAAATTTCAAAGTCCCGACGGATTTCAGAGTCCTCCGGCACTATCGTCCGAAGCCAAACTCGACCGATCCTCGAAACAACCATTGAACTCGATTCCTCGGCCCATTGCGAAGGTATTACTATAATGGTTCGACCACGGTAGTCGCGCTGGTTTTCGAGATAATCGCGAATAACTCCAATCGCTCCGGAAAAATTTCAAAGTCCCGACGGATTTCAGAGTCCTCCGGCACTATCGTCCGAAGCCAAACTCGACCGATCCTCGAAACAACCATTGAACTCGATTCCTCGGCCCATTGCGAAGGTATTACTATAATGGTTCGACCACGGTAGTCGCGCTGGTTTTCGAGATAATCGCGAATAACTCCAATCGCTCCGGAAAAATTTCAAAGTCCCGACGGATTTCAGAGTCCTCCGGCACTATCGTCCGAAGCCAAACTCGACCGATCCTCGAAACAACCATTGAACTCGATTCCTCGGCCCATTGCGAAGGTATTACTATAATGGTTCGACCACGGTAGTCGCGCTGGTTTTCGAGATAATCGCGAATAACTCCAATCGCTCCGGAAAAATTTCAAAGTCCCGACGGATTTCAGAGTCCTCCGGCACTATCGTCCGAAGCCAAACTCGACCGATCCTCGAAACAACCATTGAACTCGATTCCTCGGCCCATTGCGAAGGTATTACTATAATGGTTCGACCACGGTAGTCGCGCTGGTTTTCGAGATAATCGCGAATAACTCCAATCGCTCCGGAAAAATTTCAAAGTCCCGACGGATTTCAGAGTCCTCCGGCACTATCGTCCGAAGCCAAACTCGACCGATCCTCGAAACAACCATTGAACTCGATTCCTCGGCCCATTGCGAAGGTATTACTATAATGGTTCGACCACGGTAGTCGCGCTGGTTTTCGAGATAATCGCGAATAACTCCAATCGCTCCGGAAAAATTTCAAAGTCCCGACGGATTTCAGAGTCCTCCGGCACTATCGTCCGAAGCCAAACTCGACCGATCCTCGAAACAACCATTGAACTCGATTCCTCGGCCCATTGCGAAGGTATTACTATAATGGTTCGACCACGGTAGTCGCGCTGGTTTTCGAGATAATCGCGAATAACTCCAATCGCTCCGGAAAAATTTCAAAGTCAGAGCTTTGTTCCTAGGCGATCAGCTGTCACCAATTTAGCCGTATATCGGAACTTTGTCTCTACGGCTCACGAAGACAGATTTCAAGTAGATACTGTTTATACAGACTTCCAGAAGGCATTTGATACCGTCGATCATGAGATCTTACTCTGGAAATTGTCTTCTTGGGGCTTTAGCGGCTTTCTGCTGAGCTGGCTTAAGAGCTATCTCACTAACCGTATGCAGATTGTCAAAGTATCTGGACATGCTTCTGAGATCATAAATGTCTCCTCGGGTGTTCCGCAAGGCTCACACCTTGGCCCGCTACTGTTCAATCTTTTTATTAACGATCTGAGCGTTGTCTTCTCCAACAGTCACTTTTTATTGTATGCCGATGATCTGAAGATGTTCTGTAGAGTCTCGGATCTACGCGATGCTCATAACATGCAACTTGACCTTAAAAGATTTGAACGCTGGTGTGTCATAAATAAGATGAGACTTAACCTTTCAAAGTGTATGGTAATGAGGGCATCCCAATCTTCTATCTGCATAGAGTATCCATATGAATTAAATGGCACGGTCCTAGGCCATGTTACAGAAGTGACTGATCTTGGGGTTTCTATAACCCCATGCTTTGACTTCAGGAATCATTATGCCAACATTACCAGCAAAGCATTTAGAACATTGGGCTTTGTGAAAAGATTCTCGGCACATTTTAAGAACAAGGAAACTCTGAGACTTCTATACACTTCCCTCGTTAGACCGCATGTTGAGTACGCCTCGGTTATTTGGAATCCTGGGCACAGTAAGAAGTATATCAAACTCCTTGAAAGCGTCCAACACAGGTTCTTAAGATTTGCAGCGCGTACTTTGGGGCGCCCTATGAACATTACAGATCACGATTACCGGCCTATTCTTCAAATCCTCAACCTCACAGATCTCTCAGATCGTCGGCTTGTTTCTGATCTGGTTTTTCTTCATAAAATCATTAATAATTCCATTGACTGTCCGGAGTTGCTTGGATCGCTTAAATTCAATGCACCATTAAGACCACTAAGGACGTGTTCTTTGTTGGTGCCGGGACTTCTTACCCACAAATGTAGTGTTACGAACCCGATTAACCGATGTATGACTGAGGCGAATATGCATCTTGGGGAATGTGATCTTTTTTATGGATCAATTATTACATTCCGTAACTCTTTATATAGACAATTGAGTGGCCTTCTCCGCACATAGTACTTATTTACATATTGCTGCAGTGTGCTATTCAGCATAAAATTACCATAATTTACTCTATGTACTAAAGGGTTTTACCCGTTAATTAAAATAAAAATAAAAAAAAAAAAAAAAAAAAAGTCCCGACGGATTTCAGAGTCCTCCGGCACTATCGTCCGAAGCCAAACTCGACCGATCCTCGAAACAACCATTGAACTCGATTCCTCGGCCCATTGCGAAGGTATTACTATAATGGTTCGACCACGGTAGTCGCGCTGGTTTTCGAGATAATCGCGAATAACTCCAATCGCTCCGGAAAAATTTCAAAGTCCCGACGGATTTCAGAGTCCTCCGGCACTATCGTCCGAAGCCAAACTCGACCGATCCTCGAAACAACCATTGAACTCGATTCCTCGGCCCATTGCGAAGGTATTACTATAATGGTTCGACCACGGTAGTCGCGCTGGTTTTCGAGATAATCGCGAATAACTCCAATCGCTCCGGAAAAATTTCAAAGTCCCGACGGATTTCAGAGTCCTCCGGCACTATCGTCCGAAGCCAAACTCGACCGATCCTCGAAACAACCATTGAACTCGATTCCTCGGCCCATTGCGAAGGTATTACTATAATGGTTCGACCACGGTAGTCGCGCTGGTTTTCGAGATAATCGCGAATAACTCCAATCGCTCCGGAAAAATTTCAAAGTCCCGACGGATTTCAGAGTCCTCCGGCACTATCGTCCGAAGCCAAACTCGACCGATCCTCGAAACAACCATTGAACTCGATTCCTCGGCCCATTGCGAAGGTATTACTATAATGGTTCGACCACGGTAGTCGCGCTGGTTTTCGAGATAATCGCGAATAACTCCAATCGCTCCGGAAAAATTTCAAAGTCCCGACGGATTTCAGAGTCCTCCGGCACTATCGTCCGAAGCCAAACTCGACCGATCCTCGAAACAACCATTGAACTCGATTCCTCGGCCCATTGCGAAGGTATTACTATAATGGTTCGACCACGGTAGTCGCGCTGGTTTTCGAGATAATCGCGAATAACTCCAATCGCTCCGGAAAAATTTCAAAGTCCCGACGGATTTCAGAGTCCTCCGGCACTATCGTCCGAAGCCAAACTCGACCGATCCTCGAAACAACCATTGAACTCGATTCCTCGGCCCATTGCGAAGGTATTACTATAATGGTTCGACCACGGTAGTCGCGCTGGTTTTCGAGATAATCGCGAATAACTCCAATCGCTCCGGAAAAATTTCAAAGTCCCGACGGATTTCAGAGTCCTCCGGCACTATCGTCCGAAGCCAAACTCGACCGATCCTCGAAACAACCATTGAACTCGATTCCTCGGCCCATTGCGAAGGTATTACTATAATGGTTCGACCACGGTAGTCGCGCTGGTTTTCGAGATAATCGCGAATAACTCCAATCGCTCCGGAAAAATTTCAAAGTCCCGACGGATTTCAGAGTCCTCCGGCACTATCGTCCGAAGCCAAACTCGACCGATCCTCGAAACAACCATTGAACTCGATTCCTCGGCCCATTGCGAAGGTATTACTATAATGGTTCGACCACGGTAGTCGCGCTGGTTTTCGAGATAATCGCGAATAACTCCAATCGCTCCGGAAAAATTTCAAAGTCCCGACGGATTTCAGAGTCCTCCGGCACTATCGTCCGAAGCCAAACTCGACCGATCCTCGAAACAACCATTGAACTCGATTCCTCGGCCCATTGCGAAGGTATTACTATAATGGTTCGACCACGGTAGTCGCGCTGGTTTTCGAGATAATCGCGAATAACTCCAATCGCTCCGGAAAAATTTCAAAGTCCCGACGGATTTCAGAGTCCTCCGGCACTATCGTCCGAAGCCAAACTCGACCGATCCTCGAAACAACCATTGAACTCGATTCCTCGGCCCATTGCGAAGGTATTACTATAATGGTTCGACCACGGTAGTCGCGCTGGTTTTCGAGATAATCGCGAATAACTCCAATCGCTCCGGAAAAATTTCAAAGTACCGACGGATTTCAGAGTCCTCCGGCACTATCGTCCGAAGCCAAACTCGACCGATCCTCGAAACAACCATTGAACTCGATTCCTCGGCCCATTGCGAAGGTATTACTATAATGGTTCGACCACGGTAGTCGCGCTGGTTTTCGAGATAATCGCGAATAACTCCAATCGCTCCGGAAAAATTTCAAAGTCCCGACGGATTTCAGAGTCCTCCGGCACTATCGTCCGAAGCCAAACTCGACCGATCCTCGAAACAACCATTGAACTCGATTCCTCGGCCCATTGCGAAGGTATTACTATAATGGTTCGACCACGGTAGTCGCGCTGGTTTTCGAGATAATCGCGAATAACTCCAATCGCTCCGGAAAAATTTCAAAGTCCCGACGGATTTCAGAGTCCTCCGGCACTATCGTCCGAAGCCAAACTCGACCGATCCTCGAAACAACCATTGAACTCGATTCCTCGGCCCATTGCGAAGGTATTACTATAATGGTTCGACCACGGTAGTCGCGCTGGTTTTCGAGATAATCGCGAATAACTCCAATCGCTCCGGAAAAATTTCAAAGTCCCGACGGATTTCAGAGTCCTCCGGCACTATCGTCCGAAGCCAAACTCGACCGATCCTCGAAACAACCATTGAACTCGATTCCTCGGCCCATTGCGAAGGTATTACTATAATGGTTCGACCACGGTAGTCGCGCTGGTTTTCGAGATAATCGCGAATAACTCCAATCGCTCCGGAAAAATTTCAAAGTCCCGACGGATTTCAGAGTCCTCCGGCACTATCGTCCGAAGCCAAACTCGACCGATCCTCGAAACAACCATTGAACTCGATTCCTCGGCCCATTGCGAAGGTATTACTATAATGGTTCGACCACGGTAGTCGCGCTGGTTTTCGAGATAATCGCGAATAACTCCAATCGCTCCGGAAAAATTTCAAAGTCCCGACGGATTTCAGAGTCCTCCGGCACTATCGTCCGAAGCCAAACTCGACCGATCCTCGAAACAACCATTGAACTCGATTCCTCGGCCCATTGCGAAGGTATTACTATAATGGTTCGACCACGGTAGTCGCGCTGGTTTTCGAGATAATCGCGAATAACTCCAATCGCTCCGGAAAAATTTCAAAGTCCCGACGGATTTCAGAGTCCTCCGGCACTATCGTCCGAAGCCAAACTCGACCGATCCTCGAAACAACCATTGAACTCGATTCCTCGGCCCATTGCGAAGGTATTACTATAATGGTTCGACCACGGTAGTCGCGCTGGTTTTCGAGATAATCGCGAATAACTCCAATCGCTCCGGAAAAATTTCAAAGTCCCGACGGATTTCAGAGTCCTCCGGCACTATCGTCCGAAGCCAAACTCGACCGATCCTCGAAACAACCATTGAACTCGATTCCTCGGCCCATTGCGAAGGTATTACTATAATGGTTCGACCACGGTAGTCGCGCTGGTTTTCGAGATAATCGCGAATAACTCCAATCGCTCCGGAAAAATTTCAAAGTCCCGACGGATTTCAGAGTCCTCCGGCACTATCGTCCGAAGCCAAACTCGACCGATCCTCGAAACAACCATTGAACTCGATTCCTCGGCCCATTGCGAAGGTATTACTATAATGGTTCGACCACGGTAGTCGCGCTGGTTTTCGAGATAATCGCGAATAACTCCAATCGCTCCGGAAAAATTTCAAAGTCCCGACGGATTTCAGAGTCCTCCGGCACTATCGTCCGAAGCCAAACTCGACCGATCCTCGAAACAACCATTGAACTCGATTCCTCGGCCCATTGCGAAGGTATTACTATAATGGTTCGACCACGGTAGTCGCGCTGGTTTTCGAGATAATCGCGAATAACTCCAATCGCTCCGGAAAAATTTCAAAGTCCCGACGGATTTCAGAGTCCTCCGGCACTATCGTCCGAAGCCAAACTCGACCGATCCTCGAAACAACCATTGAACTCGATTCCTCGGCCCATTGCGAAGGTATTACTATAATGGTTCGACCACGGTAGTCGCGCTGGTTTTCGAGATAATCGCGAATAACTCCAATCGCTCCGGAAAAATTTCAAAGTCCCGACGGATTTCAGAGTCCTCCGGCACTATCGTCCGAAGCCAAACTCGACCGATCCTCGAAACAACCATTGAACTCGATTCCTCGGCCCATTGCGAAGGTATTACTATAATGGTTCGACCACGGTAGTCGCGCTGGTTTTCGAGATAATCGCGAATAACTCCAATCGCTCCGGAAAAATTTCAAAGTCCCGACGGATTTCAGAGTCCTCCGGCACTATCGTCCGAAGCCAAACTCGACCGATCCTCGAAACAACCATTGAACTCGATTCCTCGGCCCATTGCGAAGGTATTACTATAATGGTTCGACCACGGTAGTCGCGCTGGTTTTCGAGATAATCGCGAATAACTCCAATCGCTCCGGAAAAATTTCAAAGTCCCGACGGATTTCAGAGTCCTCCGGCACTATCGTCCGAAGCCAAACTCGACCGATCCTCGAAACAACCATTGAACTCGATTCCTCGGCCCATTGCGAAGGTATTACTATAATGGTTCGACCACGGTAGTCGCGCTGGTTTTCGAGATAATCGCGAATAACTCCAATCGCTCCGGAAAAATTTCAAAGTCCCGACGGATTTCAGAGTCCTCCGGCACTATCGTCCGAAGCCAAACTCGACCGATCCTCGAAACAACCATTGAACTCGATTCCTCGGCCCATTGCGAAGGTATTACTATAATGGTTCGACCACGGTAGTCGCGCTGGTTTTCGAGATAATCGCGAATAACTCCAATCGCTCCGGAAAAATTTCAAAGTCCCGACGGATTTCAGAGTCCTCCGGCACTATCGTCCGAAGCCAAACTCGACCGATCCTCGAAACAACCATTGAACTCGATTCCTCGGCCCATTGCGAAGGTATTACTATAATGGTTCGACCACGGTAGTCGCGCTGGTTTTCGAGATAATCGCGAATAACTCCAATCGCTCCGGAAAAATTTCAAAGTCCCGACGGATTTCAGAGTCCTCCGGCACTATCGTCCGAAGCCAAACTCGACCGATCCTCGAAACAACCATTGAACTCGATTCCTCGGCCCATTGCGAAGGTATTACTATAATGGTTCGACCACGGTAGTCGCGCTGGTTTTCGAGATAATCGCGAATAACTCCAATCGCTCCGGAAAAATTTCAAAGTCCCGACGGATTTCAGAGTCCTCCGGCACTATCGTCCGAAGCCAAACTCGACCGATCCTCGAAACAACCATTGAACTCGATTCCTCGGCCCATTGCGAAGGTATTACTATAATGGTTCGACCACGGTAGTCGCGCTGGTTTTCGAGATAATCGCGAATAACTCCAATCGCTCCGGAAAAATTTCAAAGTCCCGACGGATTTCAGAGTCCTCCGGCACTATCGTCCGAAGCCAAACTCGACCGATCCTCGAAACAACCATTGAACTCGATTCCTCGGCCCATTGCGAAGGTATTACTATAATGGTTCGACCACGGTAGTCGCGCTGGTTTTCGAGATAATCGCGAATAACTCCAATCGCTCCGGAAAAATTTCAAAGTCCCGACGGATTTCAGAGTCCTCCGGCACTATCGTCCGAAGCCAAACTCGACCGATCCTCGAAACAACCATTGAACTCGATTCCTCGGCCCATTGCGAAGGTATTACTATAATGGTTCGACCACGGTAGTCGCGCTGGTTTTCGAGATAATCGCGAATAACTCCAATCGCTCCGGAAAAATTTCAAAGTCCCGACGGATTTCAGAGTCCTCCGGCACTATCGTCCGAAGCCAAACTCGACCGATCCTCGAAACAACCATTGAACTCGATTCCTCGGCCCATTGCGAAGGTATTACTATAATGGTTCGACCACGGTAGTCGCGCTGGTTTTCGAGATAATCGCGAATAACTCCAATCGCTCCGGAAAAATTTCAAAGTCCCGACGGATTTCAGAGTCCTCCGGCACTATCGTCCGAAGCCAAACTCGACCGATCCTCGAAACAACCATTGAACTCGATTCCTCGGCCCATTGCGAAGGTATTACTATAATGGTTCGACCACGGTAGTCGCGCTGGTTTTCGAGATAATCGCGAATAACTCCAATCGCTCCGGAAAAATTTCAAAGTCCCGACGGATTTCAGAGTCCTCCGGCACTATCGTCCGAAGCCAAACTCGACCGATCCTCGAAACAACCATTGAACTCGATTCCTCGGCCCATTGCGAAGGTATTACTATAATGGTTCGACCACGGTAGTCGCGCTGGTTTTCGAGATAATCGCGAATAACTCCAATCGCTCCGGAAAAATTTCAAAGTCCCGACGGATTTCAGAGTCCTCCGGCACTATCGTCCGAAGCCAAACTCGACCGATCCTCGAAACAACCATTGAACTCGATTCCTCGGCCCATTGCGAAGGTATTACTATAATGGTTCGACCACGGTAGTCGCGCTGGTTTTCGAGATAATCGCGAATAACTCCAATCGCTCCGGAAAAATTTCAAAGTCCCGACGGATTTCAGAGTCCTCCGGCACTATCGTCCGAAGCCAAACTCGACCGATCCTCGAAACAACCATTGAACTCGATTCCTCGGCCCATTGCGAAGGTATTACTATAATGGTTCGACCACGGTAGTCGCGCTGGTTTTCGAGATAATCGCGAATAACTCCAATCGCTCCGGAAAAATTTCAAAGTCCCGACGGATTTCAGAGTCCTCCGGCACTATCGTCCGAAGCCAAACTCGACCGATCCTCGAAACAACCATTGAACTCGATTCCTCGGCCCATTGCGAAGGTATTACTATAATGGTTCGACCACGGTAGTCGCGCTGGTTTTCGAGATAATCGCGAATAACTCCAATCGCTCCGGAAAAATTTCAAAGTCCCGACGGATTTCAGAGTCCTCCGGCACTATCGTCCGAAGCCAAACTCGACCGATCCTCGAAACAACCATTGAACTCGATTCCTCGGCCCATTGCGAAGGTATTACTATAATGGTTCGACCACGGTAGTCGCGCTGGTTTTCGAGATAATCGCGAATAACTCCAATCGCTCCGGAAAAATTTCAAAGTCCCGACGGATTTCAGAGTCCTCCGGCACTATCGTCCGAAGCCAAACTCGACCGATCCTCGAAACAACCATTGAACTCGATTCCTCGGCCCATTGCGAAGGTATTACTATAATGGTTCGACCACGGTAGTCGCGCTGGTTTTCGAGATAATCGCGAATAACTCCAATCGCTCCGGAAAAATTTCAAAGTCCCGACGGATTTCAGAGTCCTCCGGCACTATCGTCCGAAGCCAAACTCGACCGATCCTCGAAACAACCATTGAACTCGATTCCTCGGCCCATTGCGAAGGTATTACTATAATGGTTCGACCACGGTAGTCGCGCTGGTTTTCGAGATAATCGCGAATAACTCCAATCGCTCCGGAAAAATTTCAAAGTCCCGACGGATTTCAGAGTCCTCCGGCACTATCGTCCGAAGCCAAACTCGACCGATCCTCGAAACAACCATTGAACTCGATTCCTCGGCCCATTGCGAAGGTATTACTATAATGGTTCGACCACGGTAGTCGCGCTGGTTTTCGAGATAATCGCGAATAACTCCAATCGCTCCGGAAAAATTTCAAAGTCCCGACGGATTTCAGAGTCCTCCGGCACTATCGTCCGAAGCCAAACTCGACCGATCCTCGAAACAACCATTGAACTCGATTCCTCGGCCCATTGCGAAGGTATTACTATAATGGTTCGACCACGGTAGTCGCGCTGGTTTTCGAGATAATCGCGAATAACTCCAATCGCTCCGGAAAAATTTCAAAGTCCCGACGGATTTCAGAGTCCTCCGGCACTATCGTCCGAAGCCAAACTCGACCGATCCTCGAAACAACCATTGAACTCGATTCCTCGGCCCATTGCGAAGGTATTACTATAATGGTTCGACCACGGTAGTCGCGCTGGTTTTCGAGATAATCGCGAATAACTCCAATCGCTCCGGAAAAATTTCAAAGTCCCGACGGATTTCAGAGTCCTCCGGCACTATCGTCCGAAGCCAAACTCGACCGATCCTCGAAACAACCATTGAACTCGATTCCTCGGCCCATTGCGAAGGTATTACTATAATGGTTCGACCACGGTAGTCGCGCTGGTTTTCGAGATAATCGCGAATAACTCCAATCGCTCCGGAAAAATTTCAAAGTCCCGACGGATTTCAGAGTCCTCCGGCACTATCGTCCGAAGCCAAACTCGACCGATCCTCGAAACAACCATTGAACTCGATTCCTCGGCCCATTGCGAAGGTATTACTATAATGGTTCGACCACGGTAGTCGCGCTGGTTTTCGAGATAATCGCGAATAACTCCAATCGCTCCGGAAAAATTTCAAAGTCCCGACGGATTTCAGAGTCCTCCGGCACTATCGTCCGAAGCCAAACTCGACCGATCCTCGAAACAACCATTGAACTCGATTCCTCGGCCCATTGCGAAGGTATTACTATAATGGTTCGACCACGGTAGTCGCGCTGGTTTTCGAGATAATCGCGAATAACTCCAATCGCTCCGGAAAAATTTCAAAGTCCCGACGGATTTCAGAGTCCTCCGGCACTATCGTCCGAAGCCAAACTCGACCGATCCTCGAAACAACCATTGAACTCGATTCCTCGGCCCATTGCGAAGGTATTACTATAATGGTTCGACCACGGTAGTCGCGCTGGTTTTCGAGATAATCGCGAATAACTCCAATCGCTCCGGAAAAATTTCAAAGTCCCGACGGATTTCAGAGTCCTCCGGCACTATCGTCCGAAGCCAAACTCGACCGATCCTCGAAACAACCATTGAACTCGATTCCTCGGCCCATTGCGAAGGTATTACTATAATGGTTCGACCACGGTAGTCGCGCTGGTTTTCGAGATAATCGCGAATAACTCCAATCGCTCCGGAAAAATTTCAAAGTCCCGACGGATTTCAGAGTCCTCCGGCACTATCGTCCGAAGCCAAACTCGACCGATCCTCGAAACAACCATTGAACTCGATTCCTCGGCCCATTGCGAAGGTATTACTATAATGGTTCGACCACGGTAGTCGCGCTGGTTTTCGAGATAATCGCGAATAACTCCAATCGCTCCGGAAAAATTTCAAAGTCCCGACGGATTTCAGAGTCCTCCGGCACTATCGTCCGAAGCCAAACTCGACCGATCCTCGAAACAACCATTGAACTCGATTCCTCGGCCCATTGCGAAGGTATTACTATAATGGTTCGACCACGGTAGTCGCGCTGGTTTTCGAGATAATCGCGAATAACTCCAATCGCTCCGGAAAAATTTCAAAGTCCCGACGGATTTCAGAGTCCTCCGGCACTATCGTCCGAAGCCAAACTCGACCGATCCTCGAAACAACCATTGAACTCGATTCCTCGGCCCATTGCGAAGGTATTACTATAATGGTTCGACCACGGTAGTCGCGCTGGTTTTCGAGATAATCGCGAATAACTCCAATCGCTCCGGAAAAATTTCAAAGTCCCGACGGATTTCAGAGTCCTCCGGCACTATCGTCCGAAGCCAAACTCGACCGATCCTCGAAACAACCATTGAACTCGATTCCTCGGCCCATTGCGAAGGTATTACTATAATGGTTCGACCACGGTAGTCGCGCTGGTTTTCGAGATAATCGTGAATAACTCCAATCGCTCCGGAAAAATTTCAAAGTCCCGACGGATTTCAGAGTCCTCCGGCACTATCGTCCGAAGCCAAACTCGACCGATCCTCGAAACAACCATTGAACTCGATTCCTCGGCCCATTGCGAAGGTATTACTATAATGGTTCGACCACGGTAGTCGCGCTGGTTTTCGAGATAATCGCGAATAACTCCAATCGCTCCGGAAAAATTTCAAAGTCCCGACGGATTTCAGAGTCCTCCGGCACTATCGTCCGAAGCCAAACTCGACCGATCCTCGAAACAACCATTGAACTCGATTCCTCGGCCCATTGCGAAGGTATTACTATAATAAATTTCAAATTGAGATTCTCGACCGTAGGTGTTAAATAAGATGATATTGGCGCGTTGATTCGGTCACAGTAAAACAGTTTATTTTATTATTTGAAAATAATAAAATAAAGAAATCACAGCTATTTCGTAATTAATTATAGAATATCCCGACGTTTCGGTTCCTGATTTGAACCATTCTCAAGGAAAGTGTAATAAATTATATAAAGTTACGTATGCTGGTGAAAGATGCGTCGTAGCAATAATAAAAGCAAACGACACCTGAGTCGGTTGGAAGCAGACTGAAGTAACAAACGGACAACGCAGACCCAGCTAGAGGTGAAACGGACTATGACCAAAACAAAGCCGTTAGCCATTTAAAATTATCAAAAGAAAAACCCCAAGATTTTTAAAAGGCATACAAACAAGGCAAAACAAACCAAACATTGAGCTCGTGTGATCAAATTTTTGTAATTTTCTTTGATATGACATATCTAATCATAGGTGTAGTAGAGCTGACAAAGATACATAAAATGCATAGAATATGTAAATAGTAGAGTGATCATACGGAGGTAAAATAGATAGACACATCATAACCCATTACTTATTTAGTAATGTTGCGTAGTATTCTTGTATCTTAGGTGTTTCATACCTGAGATTCACGCTGGGTGAACTCAGGAAACTTCCAGACTCCTAGAGAGACGTATTTACGAACATAAAAGAAATATTTTTTTATCCCCCTTACAACACACTGCTCTAACCAAACATTCTTTGGAGTTTGATCACAAGTTTGATTTTAACAATGCTAAAATTGTTGATAAAGAAAATAATTGGAATTTGAGGATTATTTTAGAGACACTACATATGATTAAACAACCCAGCGTGAATCTCAGGTATGAAACACCTAAGATACAAGAATACTACGCAACATTACTAAATAAGTAATGGGTTATGATGTGTCTATCTATTTTACCTCCGTATGATCACTCTACTATTTACATATTCTATGCATTTTATGTATCTTTGTCAGCTCTACTACACCTATGATTAGATATGTCATATCAAAGAAAATTACAAAAATTTGATCACACGAGCTCAATGTTTGGTTGGTTTTGCCTTGTTTGTATGCCTTTTAAAAATCTTGGGGTTTTTCTTTTGATAATTTTAAATGGCTAACGGCTTTGTTTTGGTCATAGTCCGTTTCACCTCTAGCTGGGTCTGCGTTGTCCGTTTGTTACTTCAGTCTGCTTCCAACCGACTCAGGTGTCGTTTGCTTTTATTATTGCTACGACGCATCTTTCACCAGCATACGTAACTTTATATAATTTATTACACTTTCCTTGAGAATGGTTCAAATCAGGAACCGAAACGTCGGGATATTCTATAATTAATTACGAAATAGCTGTGATTTCTTTATTTTATTATTTTCAAATAATAAAATAAACTGTTTTACTGTGACCGAATCAACGCGCCAATATCATCTTATATTACTATAATGGTTCGACCACGGTAGTCGCGCTGGTTTTCGAGATAATCGCGAATAACTCCAATCGCTCCGGAAAAATTTCAAAGTCCCGACGGATTTCAGAGTCCTCCGGCACTATCGTCCGAAGCCAAACTCGACCGATCCTCGAAACAACCATTGAACTCGATTCCTCGGCCCATTGCGAAGGTATTACTATAATGGTTCGACCACGGTAGTCGCGCTGGTTTTCGAGATAATCGCGAATAACTCCAATCGCTCCGGAAAAATTTCAAAGTCCCGACGGATTTCAGAGTCCTCCGGCACTATCGTCCGAAGCCAAACTCGACCGATCCTCGAAACAACCATTGAACTCGATTCCTCGGCCCATTGCGAAGGTATTACTATAATGGTTCGACCACGGTAGTCGCGCTGGTTTTCGAGATAATCGCGAATAACTCCAATCGCTCCGGAAAAATTTCAAAGTCCCGACGGATTTCAGAGTCCTCCGGCACTATCGTCCGAAGCCAAACTCGACCGATCCTCGAAACAACCATTGAACTCGATTCCTCGGCCCATTGCGAAGGTATTACTATAATGGTTCGACCACGGTAGTCGCGCTGGTTTTCGAGATAATCGCGAATAACTCCAATCGCTCCGGAAAAATTTCAAAGTCCCGACGGATTTCAGAGTCCTCCGGCACTATCGTCCGAAGCCAAACTCGACCGATCCTCGAAACAACCATTGAACTCGATTCCTCGGCCCATTGCGAAGGTATTACTATAATAAATTTCAAATTGAGATTCTCGACCGTAGGTGTTAAATAAGATGATATTGGCGCGTTGATTCGGTCACAGTAAAACAGTTTATTTTATTATTTGAAAATAATAAAATAAAGAAATCACAGCTATTTCGTAATTAATTATAGAATATCCCGACGTTTCGGTTCCTGATTTGAACCATTCTCAAGGAAAGTGTAATAAATTATATAAAGTTACGTATGCTGGTGAAAGATGCGTCGTAGCAATAATAAAAGCAAACGACACCTGAGTCGGTTGGAAGCAGACTGAAGTAACAAACGGACAACGCAGACCCAGCTAGAGGTGAAACGGACTATGACCAAAACAAAGCCGTTAGCCATTTAAAATTATCAAAAGAAAAACCCCAAGATTTTTAAAAGGCATACAAACAAGGCAAAACAAACCAAACATTGAGCTCGTGTGATCAAATTTTTGTAATTTTCTTTGATATGACATATCTAATCATAGGTGTAGTAGAGCTGACAAAGATACATAAAATGCATAGAATATGTAAATAGTAGAGTGATCATACGGAGGTAAAATAGATAGACACATCATAACCCATTACTTATTTAGTAATGTTGCGTAGTATTCTTGTATCTTAGGTGTTTCATACCTGAGATTCACGCTGGGTGAACTCAGGAAACTTCCAGACTCCTAGAGAGACGTATTTACGAACATAAAAGAAATATTTTTTTATCCCCCTTACAACACACTGCTCTAACCAAACATTCTTTGGAGTTTGATCACAAGTTTGATTTTAACAATGCTAAAATTGTTGATAAAGAAAATAATTGGAATTTGAGGATTATTTTAGAGACACTACATATGATTAAACAACCCAGCGTGAATCTCAGGTATGAAACACCTAAGATACAAGAATACTACGCAACATTACTAAATAAGTAATGGGTTATGATGTGTCTATCTATTTTACCTCCGTATGATCACTCTACTATTTACATATTCTATGCATTTTATGTATCTTTGTCAGCTCTACTACACCTATGATTAGATATGTCATATCAAAGAAAATTACAAAAATTTGATCACACGAGCTCAATGTTTGGTTTGTTTTGCCTTGTTTGTATGCCTTTTAAAAATCTTGGGGTTTTTCTTTTGATAATTTTAAATGGCTAACGGCTTTGTTTTGGTCATAGTCCGTTTCACCTCTAGCTGGGTCTGCGTTGTCCGTTTGTTACTTCAGTCTGCTTCCAACCGACTCAGGTGTCGTTTGCTTTTATTATTGCTACGACGCATCTTTCACCAGCATACGTAACTTTATATAATTTATTACACTTTCCTTGAGAATGGTTCAAATCAGGAACCGAAACGTCGGGATATTCTATAATTAATTACGAAATAGCTGTGATTTCTTTATTTTATTATTTTCAAATAATAAAATAAACTGTTTTACTGTGACCGAATCAACGCGCCAATATCATCTTATATTACTATAATGGTTCGACCACGGTAGTCGCGCTGGTTTTCGAGATAATCGCGAATAACTCCAATCGCTCCGGAAAAATTTCAAAGTCCCGACGGATTTCAGAGTCCTCCGGCACTATCGTCCGAAGCCAAACTCGACCGATCCTCGAAACAACCATTGAACTCGATTCCTCGGCCCATTGCGAAGGTATTACTATAATGGTTCGACCACGGTAGTCGCGCTGGTTTTCGAGATAATCGCGAATAACTCCAATCGCTCCGGAAAAATTTCAAAGTCCCGACGGATTTCAGAGTCCTCCGGCACTATCGTCCGAAGCCAAACTCGACCGATCCTCGAAACAACCATTGAACTCGATTCCTCGGCCCATTGCGAAGGTATTACTATAATGGTTCGACCACGGTAGTCGCGCTGGTTTTCGAGATAATCGCGAATAACTCCAATCGCTCCGGAAAAATTTCAAAGTCCCGACGGATTTCAGAGTCCTCCGGCACTATCGTCCGAAGCCAAACTCGACCGATCCTCGAAACAACCATTGAACTCGATTCCTCGGCCCATTGCGAAGGTATTACTATAATGGTTCGACCACGGTAGTCGCGCTGGTTTTCGAGATAATCGCGAATAACTCCAATCGCTCCGGAAAAATTTCAAAGTCCCGACGGATTTCAGAGTCCTCCGGCACTATCGTCCGAAGCCAAACTCGACCGATCCTCGAAACAACCATTGAACTCGATTCCTCGGCCCATTGCGAAGGTATTACTATAATGGTTCGACCACGGTAGTCGCGCTGGTTTTCGAGATAATCGCGAATAACTCCAATCGCTCCGGAAAAATTTCAAAGTCCCGACGGATTTCAGAGTCCTCCGGCACTATCGTCCGAAGCCAAACTCGACCGATCCTCGAAACAACCATTGAACTCGATTCCTCGGCCCATTGCGAAGGTATTACTATAATGGTTCGACCACGGTAGTCGCGCTGGTTTTCGAGATAATCGCGAATAACTCCAATCGCTCCGGAAAAATTTCAAAGTCCCGACGGATTTCAGAGTCCTCCGGCACTATCGTCCGAAGCCAAACTCGACCGATCCTCGAAACAACCATTGAACTCGATTCCTCGGCCCATTGCGAAGGTATTACTATAATGGTTCGACCACGGTAGTCGCGCTGGTTTTCGAGATAATCGCGAATAACTCCAATCGCTCCGGAAAAATTTCAAAGTCCCGACGGATTTCAGAGTCCTCCGGCACTATCGTCCGAAGCCAAACTCGACCGATCCTCGAAACAACCATTGAACTCGATTCCTCGGCCCATTGCGAAGGTATTACTATAATGGTTCGACCACGGTAGTCGCGCTGGTTTTCGAGATAATCGCGAATAACTCCAATCGCTCCGGAAAAATTTCAAAGTCCCGACGGATTTCAGAGTCCTCCGGCACTATCGTCCGAAGCCAAACTCGACCGATCCTCGAAACAACCATTGAACTCGATTCCTCGGCCCATTGCGAAGGTATTACTATAATGGTTCGACCACGGTAGTCGCGCTGGTTTTCGAGATAATCGCGAATAACTCCAATCGCTCCGGAAAAATTTCAAAGTCCCGACGGATTTCAGAGTCCTCCGGCACTATCGTCCGAAGCCAAACTCGACCGATCCTCGAAACAACCATTGAACTCGATTCCTCGGCCCATTGCGAAGGTATTACTATAATGGTTCGACCACGGTAGTCGCGCTGGTTTTCGAGATAATCGCGAATAACTCCAATCGCTCCGGAAAAATTTCAAAGTCCCGACGGATTTCAGAGTCCTCCGGCACTATCGTCCGAAGCCAAACTCGACCGATCCTCGAAACAACCATTGAACTCGATTCCTCGGCCCATTGCGAAGGTATTACTATAATGGTTCGACCACGGTAGTCGCGCTGGTTTTCGAGATAATCGCGAATAACTCCAATCGCTCCGGAAAAATTTCAAAGTCCCGACGGATTTCAGAGTCCTCCGGCACTATCGTCCGAAGCCAAACTCGACCGATCCTCGAAACAACCATTGAACTTGATTCCTCGGCCCATTGCGAAGGTATTACTATAATGGTTCGACCACGGTAGTCGCGCTGGTTTTCGAGATAATCGCGAATAACTCCAATCGCTCCGGAAAAATTTCAAAGTCCCGACGGATTTCAGAGTCCTCCGGCACTATCGTCCGAAGCCAAACTCGACCGATCCTCGAAACAACCATTGAACTCGATTCCTCGGCCCATTGCGAAGGTATTACTATAATGGTTCGACCACGGTAGTCGCGCTGGTTTTCGAGATAATCGCGAATAACTCCAATCGCTCCGGAAAAATTTCAAAGTCCCGACGGATTTCAGAGTCCTCCGGCACTATCGTCCGAAGCCAAACTCGACCGATCCTCGAAACAACCATTGAACTCGATTCCTCGGCCCATTGCGAAGGTATTACTATAATGGTTCGACCACGGTAGTCGCGCTGGTTTTCGAGATAATCGCGAATAACTCCAATCGCTCCGGAAAAATTTCAAAGTCCCGACGGATTTCAGAGTCCTCCGGCACTATCGTCCGAAGCCAAACTCGACCGATCCTCGAAACAACCATTGAACTCGATTCCTCGGCCCATTGCGAAGGTATTACTATAATGGTTCGACCACGGTAGTCGCGCTGGTTTTCGAGATAATCGCGAATAACTCCAATCGCTCCGGAAAAATTTCAAAGTCCCGACGGATTTCAGAGTCCTCCGGCACTATCGTCCGAAGCCAAACTCGACCGATCCTCGAAACAACCATTGAACTCGATTCCTCGGCCCATTGCGAAGGTATTACTATAATGGTTCGACCACGGTAGTCGCGCTGGTTTTCGAGATAATCGCGAATAACTCCAATCGCTCCGGAAAAATTTCAAAGTCCCGACGGATTTCAGAGTCCTCCGGCACTATCGTCCGAAGCCAAACTCGACCGATCCTCGAAACAACCATTGAACTCGATTCCTCGGCCCATTGCGAAGGTATTACTATAATGGTTCGACCACGGTAGTCGCGCTGGTTTTCGAGATAATCGCGAATAACTCCAATCGCTCCGGAAAAATTTCAAAGTCCCGACGGATTTCAGAGTCCTCCGGCACTATCGTCCGAAGCCAAACTCGACCGATCCTCGAAACAACCATTGAACTCGATTCCTCGGCCCATTGCGAAGGTATTACTATAATGGTTCGACCACGGTAGTCGCGCTGGTTTTCGAGATAATCGCGAATAACTCCAATCGCTCCGGAAAAATTTCAAAGTCCCGACGGATTTCAGAGTCCTCCGGCACTATCGTCCGAAGCCAAACTCGACCGATCCTCGAAACAACCATTGAACTCGATTCCTCGGCCCATTGCGAAGGTATTACTATAATGGTTCGACCACGGTAGTCGCGCTGGTTTTCGAGATAATCGCGAATAACTCCAATCGCTCCGGAAAAATTTCAAAGTCCCGACGGATTTCAGAGTCCTCCGGCACTATCGTCCGAAGCCAAACTCGACCGATCCTCGAAACAACCATTGAACTCGATTCCTCGGCCCATTGCGAAGGTATTACTATAATGGTTCGACCACGGTAGTCGCGCTGGTTTTCGAGATAATCGCGAATAACTCCAATCGCTCCGGAAAAATTTCAAAGTCCCGACGGATTTCAGAGTCCTCCGGCACTATCGTCCGAAGCCAAACTCGACCGATCCTCGAAACAACCATTGAACTCGATTCCTCGGCCCATTGCGAAGGTATTACTATAATGGTTCGACCACGGTAGTCGCGCTGGTTTTCGAGATAATCGCGAATAACTCCAATCGCTCCGGAAAAATTTCAAAGTCCCGACGGATTTCAGAGTCCTCCGGCACTATCGTCCGAAGCCAAACTCGACCGATCCTCGAAACAACCATTGAACTCGATTCCTCGGCCCATTGCGAAGGTATTACTATAATGGTTCGACCACGGTAGTCGCGCTGGTTTTCGAGATAATCGCGAATAACTCCAATCGCTCCGGAAAAATTTCAAAGTCCCGACGGATTTCAGAGTCCTCCGGCACTATCGTCCGAAGCCAAACTCGACCGATCCTCGAAACAACCATTGAACTCGATTCCTCGGCCCATTGCGAAGGTATTACTATAATGGTTCGACCACGGTAGTCGCGCTGGTTTTCGAGATAATCGCGAATAACTCCAATCGCTCCGGAAAAATTTCAAAGTCCCGACGGATTTCAGAGTCCTCCGGCACTATCGTCCGAAGCCAAACTCGACCGATCCTCGAAACAACCATTGAACTCGATTCCTCGGCCCATTGCGAAGGTATTACTATAATGGTTCGACCACGGTAGTCGCGCTGGTTTTCGAGATAATCGCGAATAACTCCAATCGCTCCGGAAAAATTTCAAAGTCCCGACGGATTTCAGAGTCCTCCGGCACTATCGTCCGAAGCCAAACTCGACCGATCCTCGAAACAACCATTGAACTCGATTCCTCGGCCCATTGCGAAGGTATTACTATAATGGTTCGACCACGGTAGTCGCGCTGGTTTTCGAGATAATCGCGAATAACTCCAATCGCTCCGGAAAAATTTCAAAGTCCCGACGGATTTCAGAGTCCTCCGGCACTATCGTCCGAAGCCAAACTCGACCGATCCTCGAAACAACCATTGAACTCGATTCCTCGGCCCATTGCGAAGGTATTACTATAATGGTTCGACCACGGTAGTCGCGCTGGTTTTCGAGATAATCGCGAATAACTCCAATCGCTCCGGAAAAATTTCAAAGTCCCGACGGATTTCAGAGTCCTCCGGCACTATCGTCCGAAGCCAAACTCGACCGATCCTCGAAACAACCATTGAACTTGATTCCTCGGCCCATTGCGAAGGTATTACTATAATGGTTCGACCACGGTAGTCGCGCTGGTTTTCGAGATAATCGCGAATAACTCCAATCGCTCCGGAAAAATTTCAAAGTCCCGACGGATTTCAGAGTCCTCCGGCACTATCGTCCGAAGCCAAACTCGACCGATCCTCGAAACAACCATTGAACTCGATTCCTCGGCCCATTGCGAAGGTATTACTATAATGGTTCGACCACGGTAGTCGCGCTGGTTTTCGAGATAATCGCGAATAACTCCAATCGCTCCGGAAAAATTTCAAAGTCCCGACGGATTTCAGAGTCCTCCGGCACTATCGTCCGAAGCCAAACTCGACCGATCCTCGAAACAACCATTGAACTCGATTCCTCGGCCCATTGCGAAGGTATTACTATAATGGTTCGACCACGGTAGTCGCGCTGGTTTTCGAGATAATCGCGAATAACTCCAATCGCTCCGGAAAAATTTCAAAGTCCCGACGGATTTCAGAGTCCTCCGGCACTATCGTCCGAAGCCAAACTCGACCGATCCTCGAAACAACCATTGAACTCGATTCCTCGGCCCATTGCGAAGGTATTACTATAATGGTTCGACCACGGTAGTCGCGCTGGTTTTCGAGATAATCGCGAATAACTCCAATCGCTCCGGAAAAATTTCAAAGTCCCGACGGATTTCAGAGTCCTCCGGCACTATCGTCCGAAGCCAAACTTTTTTTTTTTTTTTTTTTTTTTTTTTTTTTACGTGGTGGAAATCCCTAACGGATACCCCTCACCCCCGGGGGAGGGCGAGGGGTTATGTGGGGCTTGCACCCACTAAAACCACCACGGTGATCTTCCTCGTGCGCGGAGTTGCGCGCCTGAGGGGAAGGACTTACGCGAGAGCAAACTAGCGATACATTCGCTTGCCCCCCCCTCCTGCGCATGAGTGCAACTCCGCGCAAAAGCCTGCAGGGTCTTCCCTGGGGGAGTATTATATACCTCCCCCAGCTACACTCACCTGGGTTGGCGGCACGCGACGGACCACGCGTCCGTGCCGCCTCATCCGGGGTCGCTAGTCCGGAGCGGTGGCGTCCCCCGACGCCCCGCTCAGCGACCCCGCGATCGAACTCATACCCGCCGCAACAAAGATGTTAGGAGTCACGGACGGGCCGGGACATTGACGGCCTTGAGGACCGCCCTTGAACCGCCCGATGCCATGAGGGGCCCTAACGTGGGCACCCTCGCACGGGGCGGCTGGCGGTTCGCCAGCGGGGCGGCCCACTATCGGCCGCCAAGACTTGTCCCGCGAGTTCGATCGCACACTCTCGAACGGCCATCGACGGCCCAACGCAACGCGGGCCGCCGCCCTTTGCCTCCTTCCCTACCCCCGTCATCACACGCCCCCCACTCTCACCGGGGGGCGTACGGGCACTCCTCTTCCCACTCCCCCTCAACTGAGGGGGAACGCGTCAACGAGACCCGGGGCCTGTACCGGGGGAGCGGGGCGACCTTAAATCGACTAAGTCGCCGCTCGGCCTCCCCCGGCCCCGGGTCATCCGTTGGGGCGCCTTCCCGCCCGAACCGCGCGACGGGGCCGCAAACCGGCCCGCTCGCGGTCCCTCTCCGCCTCCTCCTTCTCCAGCATTATATCCTCGGAGAAGGAGGAGACCGCCACCCAACAGTCCCGATCCTCCGCCATCCGACGCACGACTGTCGGTAGCGAGAGGTCGGGACCCAGCTGCGCCCCGAGGACCCGGCGGTCGTCACTCCACTCTGGACACCTGGCCAGAGTGTGATCCGCCGAGTCCTCAACGCCCAGGTCGCAGCTGTGGCACTGCGACGACTCCTCCCGCCCTATGCGACACAGATAGTCACCGAAACAACCAACGCCGGTGATCATCTGTGTCAGGCGGAAGGTGAGCCTGCCATACCTGCGCCCTACCCATTCGGCGAGAATGGGCAGGAGCGCCCCGACGACGCGTCCCTCCCGATGTTCGGGGAGGGAGAGCCATTCGATCCATTTGGCTCCCACGCGCCGCCGGGCCTGACACCGCGCCTCGGGTCCAACCGGCGCCAGGGGGTCCCTCGCTCCGCGGAGATCGTGGGAGGCGAAGTAAACCTCCGCCTCCATCCCCGCGAGCAGGTGGAAAGGAGGGGACCCACCAAGCGCCGACAGCTCGGCATGCGACACCGTGCGGTAAGCCCGCACGGTACGGAGGACAGCGCGGCGGTGAACTTTTGCGAGAAGCTCCCGCCCGACGCGACAGCCCTCCAAGTCGCCGGCCCACACCGGGGCTCCGTAGAGCGCCATGGACCGGACGACCGTCACATATAAGCGCCGAACTGCTTCGTTAGGGCCCCCGAGGTTGGGCATGATGCGCCCGAAGGCAAACACCTGCCGCTCTAACCGGGGGCCCAGGACCCGAAAGTGGCGCGTAAACCGCCAGTAGGTATCCAGGGTCAGGCCGAGATACTTCATCGATCGGCCGACCCTGACGCAGGCTTCCCCGACTTGCAGGGACGCTCTATTCGGGACGCCTCTGCCGTCCCTGTCCGCGAGCCATATCGCCTCCGTTTTATCGAAGGCGACTCGCAGACCGAGCGCCCCTATCGCGGGGATAACGAGTCGCAGTGCCCTCTCAGCGAGGTCGAGTGCTGCTCGCCATGTCCGCCCGGAAGCCACCACCAGCGTATCGTCTGCGTAGCAGACGAGCGACACGTCCGGCGATGGCATTAACACCCGCAACACCGCGTCGTACGCAAGGTTCCACAACAGGGGTCCTAGAACGGACCCCTGTGGAACGCCGCGGTGTACATGAGTCACCCCGTCACCGTCCCGGCCGACGAAAGAGACCACCCGGCCGCGGAGGTAATCCCAGATCAGACGGCGAAGGTAGAGCGGGACGCGATGGTAAACAAGCGCCCGCTCGATCGCCGCCCAGGAGACGGTGTTGAACGCGTTGGCGATGTCGAGAGACACCGCCACGCTGACACCGCCCCCCTCGACCGCCTGGCGCGACAGCGATCTGACCAACAGGATGGCATCCACCGTTGATCGCTGCCGCCTAAAGCCAAATTGGCGGTCGGATAGATCCGGGACATCCGCGGCTCCTAGGTGGTCCAGGAGGCGGGCAGCCAGGATCCGTTCCAACAGCTTGCCCGCCTCGTTCAGGAGACAGATCGGCCGGTATGCCGAGGGTGACTCTGCGGGTTTTCCGGGCTTCCGGAGCAGCACCAACCTCGCTTCCTTCCAAATAGGGGGGAATCTCCCGGTCCTCAGGACTGCGTCGAACACGCGCCTGAGGCCGTCCCCAAGGGCGCCCATTGCGCAAGCCCATGCTCGCCCGGGCACTCCGTCCGGTCCGGGTGCAGCGTTCTTAGAACGCATTTTCTGCACCGCGGACGCGAGCTCCTCTGCTGTGACCCTCGGGGCATCCGAAATATCGGTGCCCCATGTCAGCCCCGGATCCCCCGACCCGTCGACGCCGCCCTCCCCCGGAACTGGGGGAGGGGGAAAGAGCGCCGACAGAACGTCGAGGAGGAACCGGTGCTCGAGGCCCTCTGTAACGGGGGGCGCCCAGGGACCGAGCTTGATGGACACGGTCCTATACGGGCGCCCCCAAGGGTCCTCGTTGAGGGTCGCAAGGAATTCCTCGCACGAACGGGCTTTGGCCCGGGCAATGGCTCCACGGAGCTCTCTGCGCGCCGCAGAAAACGCGATGCGCAGCTCCAGGAGCCGGTCCTCCGTGACCCGTCGTCGATCCCAACGCCGGGCCTTGGTATACTGGCGTCTCGCCCGCAAGTTCGCGGCACGGAGATTCGCGATCTCCATAGACCACCAATATACCGACCTCCGACCCCCACCCGGCACCGTGACTCTCGGCATAGTGGCGTCGCAGATGGACTGCAACGCTCGCCGGAGCCAGAGGGCGCCGGCAACGGGGTCGTCGAGGACGTCGCCCGGCAAAGGAGGCCAGGCGACGACGGAGGACGCCATTTGGGCTGCGCCAGCATCAAGCTGTTTGAGCGCCCAGCGTGGTGGCTGCCTACCGGCTCGAGGGGCACGAGGCAGGGCAGCGGAGGTGGCCAGCATCACATACATGTGATCGGAACCTGGCTCTGAATCCTCCGCCACCCAGCAGTCCGACGTCATCGCCGCGGCCGCGGGGTTAACCCAGACGAGGTCGATTACCGACTCGCCCCGCGGACCGCGAAACGTCGAAACTGCATAGGGGTTCTTTAAGACGAACCCCATTGCCTCCGCCCACTCGAGCAGCGCCTCGCCCCGGGAGTCGGTCCTGGGGGCGCCCCACTCACGAGCGTGGGCGTTAAAATCCCCCATGAGGACCACCGGCCGAGCTAGTTGGGGCGCTAGAAAGGCCCCTATCTCGCCCAGCCGGTCCTCGAACTCCGGGACGGTAAACCTAGGCGCTAGATAGCAGCCAACCACGAGGAGACCCCCCCACGTGGCGGCCATCCAGCCCCGTCCGTGTCGGGCGATCGAACACGACGGGGCGCCCCTTCCCACCTCCCACGTCATCGCCACCTGCCGATCCGGGTTCGTGGACCGATAACATCGGTCCCCCAGCGGATACGGCTCGGCGATGACGGCCAGCCCGATTCCCAACTCCACGCGAGCCTGCTCAAGCAGGTCGTGCGCTCGCATGGAGTGGTTAATGTTCGCGAGGAGTAACGGAGGGCCTCTTGACATTACGCGATGTCAACGTCGGCCTCCTCCGATACTCCCGCGGTTCGGGCCGCCCCCCCGATGGCGTTGGGGGGCCCGAGGCTCTCCGCCTCGTCGCCTGGGAGGTGGGAACCACCTCCATAGGAGGCAGCGATCGAGGACGCTAATTGCAGCGCCTCGTCGCTATCCGCCTCCACCGTCTCGACCCCCCCGGTCGGTGGGGGCTTCTTAGACTTTAGAAACGCCTCCCTCCCGACCGGCTGGGTTCCTCCAGGGGGGGGCTCTGGGGTGCCCCCACCCTTCACCCTCCTCTTCCTCCTCCCCGCCCTCGGGGACCCCTCAGGCGCCGACGAGGAAGGATCGCACGCCAGGGAGTCAGACTCCTCGCGATCCTTCCTTTTGCCCGCGCCCGCCACGGCCACGGAAGACGAGGCCAGGGGACCGGTCTCCATAAAATCCGACGGGGTCGCCGGTGGCGGGGACACGGGGGGCGAAGGGGTATCGCCCAAGGGTGGGGTGGTTCGTGCCCCGGACGACGTCGGGGCGGGAGCCTTCCTCCGCGCCCCAGGGCGAGTCGCAGGAGGGGGCCGGCAAGCCGGACCACCCATCCTGTGGCCACCCGGAAGGCCGGCCGCCGTGCACAGCGGGCAGCCGGGGGGGGCCACACAGGAGCGGGCCACGTGTCCCTCGCTACCACAACGGTAGCAGAGACCCCTCCTGTCAGTGGGGCTGCTGCACTTGGCCTGCACGTGGCCGAACTCTAGGCAGCGGAAGCATTGAAGCCTCCGCTGCGCTAGCGGAACCACGCGGGCCGTGAGCGCGTCCACGATTATCGTGGACACCTTGACAAGTTTGGCAGCAGCCGCCACCGGTGCGCGAACCCAGAGGGAAAAGAGCCCGGCGGTGTCTCGACGCATCTCGCCTAGCGAGACGTCCTCCGCCGCGCAACCCCCCTGGGCCGCGATGGCCCCCCTAACAGCCCCCCCTGACGCCAACTCCGTGAGGCCACATACCCGGAATTCGGCCAGCTTCTGGGGGCAATGGACCTTTATACCCGTGCCCCGGAGCTGCTCGGCCAGCTTCGCCTTCAAGGCGGCGGCCTTGGCCGAGCCTTGAGATCCTGGGATCTCAAGGACCAGTCCCCCGGTCACGGCGCGCCTCGGACGCATGGAAGCGATCCCGAGGTCAGCGACCTTAATGGCCGCCATCGCGCCGGCGACACGCGCGGAGAAATCTTTCTCCTCCCCGGCGGGAGCGGTGATAGCCACCGCGGCCGTTCTCGGTGCGCGCGGTATCGCAACCGGGGACAATCCGAGCGCGCCGGCCCGCCGTGGAGTCGGCGCCGCAACCGCGGTCGCCTGAACCGCTCCTCGGGCAGCCGTCCTCGCCCTGCGGCCGACCACTTGGGCCCAGGTGCCCTGCTGGGCAACCTGACTCGCCGGGGTCGGGGCCGTGCCTCGCACACACGCGGCGCCAGGCACACCAGGCGGAGCTTGCGCAGCTGCCGCCTTTTTGGCGGCCTTCGCGGCTCTTCTACGCGCCCGCCTGGTCTGCGTAGGGGTTAGGTGGGACGGAGAGCCCGTCCCATTCCCCACAAGCCCGGCCGCCGCGCGAGCGGTCTCCCGGGGGGAAACCTCCGGCGGGCCCCTCTTCTTCCCAGCCCTGGGTCTCGGACCGACGCCGCCCGGCGGCGGCGCCCCGGGGGCAGGCAGGGCACCAGCACCTCTCCCCCCAGAAGGATGCGACACAGGCACAGGCGGAGGAGCACACTCCGTGCGCGCGCTTTCGGACCCACCGACGGGCCCGCGGGAACCCCGCTCCGCCGCTTTCCTCCTCTGCTCCCTCCCCTTCTCTTTACGAGAAGGGGCACGAGCCCCGGCCCCGGCAACGCTCCCCCCGCCGACTGCCACGCTCCCCCCAGCATGGGCCGAGGGCCGGCTAGCCGATCCCGGCGCCGATCCCTCGCGCAGCATGACCCTTCCCAGGGCCAAAAGGCGCGCGTCTACGCGCCTCTCGAGCTCCTCCATCCGGCGCAGCACGACGTCCCACGGCTGTTCCGCAGGCGCGGCGACGGCGCCCCGAGATGGAGGGCATGAGGCCGGAGTCGGGGGTGGGGGAGACGCCTCCCTCCTCCTCTTCTTCTTACAGCTGGCGGCAACGCCGCCTCCAGCCGACTCGTCCGGCAGGGGGTCGGGCCTCGCGGCCGACGAGGGCCCAGGGGTAACCGCCGACTCAGCGCCGGTGTCCGTCCCGGGGGGCAAGCACGGCGGGAGGAGCTCCTCGCGGGTGGGCAGAGGGACGGAAGGATGGGAGGACATGGCCTCCGTCTCCGTCACCTCCACGCCGTTGAGAGCCGCCCACGTCTCAAGGCGGGCGCATTTCCCGCGGAGGGATTCCAACTCCCTCTCTCTGACGTGGAGGCACCTTGCCAGCGAATGCGCCTGGTCGGTCAGGGCCCGCACCTGGTCCGCCAGTTTGTGGTACTTAATTTCCCACATCCCCTGGCGGAACACGACCTCCCGCGCCGGCCTATTGGGGTTTTCCCCCCTCTCCGCCCTGCCCGTGAGCTCCGCCGCAACTGCGGAAGCGCGGCGGATGGCGATGCGGATCGCTCGCATATCCGTCGTCTTTAAATGCTTTGCAGCACTGACGGTTGCGGCGACCGCATCCAGCTCTCGCTGGGCCTGACCCGCCAGGCCACCCACCGACATGGTTTCCGCCCAATCGCGGAGATGCGACCTCGTCGGCAGGGCCTTCATTCCAGGGCCCAGACTCTTGGGGTCAGTCCAAACCCCGGGTCTCTGGCCCCTCTTGCCCGGCACAAATCTGGGCCGAGCAGGGTCGGTCCCCCCGTCGGACGACGTCGGCAGGGGGGCGTCCAGGCAGGCCCCAGCGGCGTCCTCCCAATCGCTGGCGTGGTCCCGGTCGGAGTCGGACGCTACCGTCGGGCGCACCCGACCCACGCCCCGAACAGCCCCAGCATCGAAGCCGCCGCCGCCGCCTCCACCACCGGTCGCAGCGTCAACCTCCATCGCGACGACGGCCTCACCCGACGTCCCCTCCCCGGCGTCCATGTCTCGGGGCACCGAACCCGCGCTGCCCATCCCCTCCCCCGACTCATCGTTGGAAGAAAGGACGATGACGCGCCCGCCGTCGGGTACGAGCGCGTCGCACCTCTCCAGGACGACGCGCGGAACGCCCGCCGCCGCCCCGCCACTCACCGCCGAAGCGTCAGGCCGGACCAATCCGGCCCGAGATCGGCCCCGCGACGACACGGCGACGGACACGGCGGCTGAGTCCAGACGCCCCACCAGCTGCGCCACCTCCTCATGAAGTCCAAGCAACGCTTGGACTTGTTCTGAAGTTTTGGACTCCACGCAGCGCACGTACGGCACACCTCTGGAGGCACGCTGTTCCACCCCAGCAGCCGCCCTACCATCTTCGACCCGCGGGAACGAGGAGACAGCCGAAGCCTCCTCGCCCGCAACTAGGCCGCCCGTGGCGTTCGCGACCGGGTGATCCTCGCGGGAAGTGGCTGGGTTGCCACCCCCGCTAATCCCACCCAACTCTCGCTCCTCCTCCTCCCTCCCAGCCAGGCCAGCCACCCGCGAAACCGCGATCGAGAACTGGACCTGGGATGAGGCCGACGACCCGCGCGAAGCGATCGAACGTCGGTCCTCGTTGCGCTCCAGCGACATAACCCGGTCGCTGGTCGGGGGTGAATGCAGGGCACCGCCCTCTCCTCCCTCCGTGTAGAATCCTTCCATAGTGTTCCCACGAGAAACCGCTTGGGGTAGTCACGCAACGGTAGAGGCGGCCTGCCGTTGCGAAGCCGTTATGCCCGGACCCCTAAGGGCGCGGGCTACGTCTGGGGGCGGCAGGTCCCAGACGGATCTTGGTTAGGCGGAGCATGACCCGCTCCGCCCACGTGTCCCCTCAGACTGAGGGGATCACGTGCCCCGGCACCACCAATGGGGCTCAGGGTTGGGGGGTTTGATTATAGAGGTTTTTCCTTACCTCGCGGCCCGGCCGGTTAAGGCAAGACCTTCGGTCCGTGCTGGTTTCGCATACCCTCGGGAGATAGCTCACCGAGGGGTCGTCGTTCCACACAGCACGGATTACGAAAAGCCCGACAGCGATGCGCTGCCGGGCGTCCCCTACTAAGGCGGGGGCGGCACCGTAGCCTCGGGAGCATCCCGAGACTACATCGTCCCCGTGACGGAAGACTTCCGCCACGGAGGGACCCCTACGGACAAGCCGATCATGGGGGGAAAGATGCCATGTCCGCGTTCGCGCCCCTACACGACTATGTCGTGTAGGGCCCCCAGCGGCACCGACGTGGAGGTGCGGTACATGGACTTACCCCGGTCAAGCCTCCAACTTCGTCCAAATTCTCCGCCCTGGCCTGCCTCTGGATCCTCCACCCGCGACCCAAAGGTCCGGGGGTACCACCAAAGGTGACGACCCAGTTGAGAGAATATGGAACCCATCGGAGTTCCCCACCAACCATGCGCCGGCAAGCCGACAGCTGGTGGGGTGCTCGACCAGAGCTTTCGGGATATTGACTGACCGGTCGGGGAGAACCCGCATCGGCAAATACCGAAATACGGACCGACCGACCAATCCCGAATGCCGCCGTCCGAAGCCAAACTCGACCGATCCTCGAAACAACCATTGAACTCGATTCCTCGGCCCATTGCGAAGGTATTACTATAATGGTTCGACCACGGTAGTCGCGCTGGTTTTCGAGATAATCGCGAATAACTCCAATCGCTCCGGAAAAATTTCAAAGTCCCGACGGATTTCAGAGTCCTCCGGCACTATCGTCCGAAGCCAAACTCGACCGATCCTCGAAACAACCATTGAACTCGATTCCTCGGCCCATTGCGAAGGTATTACTATAATGGTTCGACCACGGTAGTCGCGCTGGTTTTCGAGATAATCGCGAATAACTCCAATCGCTCCGGAAAAATTTCAAAGTCCCGACGGATTTCAGAGTCCTCCGGCACTATCGTCCGAAGCCAAACTCGACCGATCCTCGAAACAACCATTGAACTCGATTCCTCGGCCCATTGCGAAGGTATTACTATAATGGTTCGACCACGGTAGTCGCGCTGGTTTTCGAGATAATCGCGAATAACTCCAATCGCTCCGGAAAAATTTCAAAGTCCCGACGGATTTCAGAGTCCTCCGGCACTATCGTCCGAAGCCAAACTCGACCGATCCTCGAAACAACCATTGAACTCGATTCCTCGGCCCATTGCGAAGGTATTACTATAATGGTTCGACCACGGTAGTCGCGCTGGTTTTCGAGATAATCGCGAATAACTCCAATCGCTCCGGAAAAATTTCAAAGTCCCGACGGATTTCAGAGTCCTCCGGCACTATCGTCCGAAGCCAAACTCGACCGATCCTCGAAACAACCATTGAACTCGATTCCTCGGCCCATTGCGAAGGTATTACTATAATGGTTCGACCACGGTAGTCGCGCTGGTTTTCGAGATAATCGCGAATAACTCCAATCGCTCCGGAAAAATTTCAAAGTCCCGACGGATTTCAGAGTCCTCCGGCACTATCGTCCGAAGCCAAACTCGACCGATCCTCGAAACAACCATTGAACTCGATTCCTCGGCCCATTGCGAAGGTATTACTATAATGGTTCGACCACGGTAGTCGCGCTGGTTTTCGAGATAATCGCGAATAACTCCAATCGCTCCGGAAAAATTTCAAAGTCCCGACGGATTTCAGAGTCCTCCGGCACTATCGTCCGAAGCCAAACTCGACCGATCCTCGAAACAACCATTGAACTCGATTCCTCGGCCCATTGCGAAGGTATTACTATAATGGTTCGACCACGGTAGTCGCGCTGGTTTTCGAGATAATCGCGAATAACTCCAATCGCTCCGGAAAAATTTCAAAGTCCCGACGGATTTCAGAGTCCTCCGGCACTATCGTCCGAAGCCAAACTCGACCGATCCTCGAAACAACCATTGAACTCGATTCCTCGGCCCATTGCGAAGGTATTACTATAATGGTTCGACCACGGTAGTCGCGCTGGTTTTCGAGATAATCGCGAATAACTCCAATCGCTCCGGAAAAATTTCAAAGTCCCGACGGATTTCAGAGTCCTCCGGCACTATCGTCCGAAGCCAAACTCGACCGATCCTCGAAACAACCATTGAACTCGATTCCTCGGCCCATTGCGAAGGTATTACTATAATGGTTCGACCACGGTAGTCGCGCTGGTTTTCGAGATAATCGCGAATAACTCCAATCGCTCCGGAAAAATTTCAAAGTCCCGACGGATTTCAGAGTCCTCCGGCACTATCGTCCGAAGCCAAACTCGACCGATCCTCGAAACAACCATTGAACTCGATTCCTCGGCCCATTGCGAAGGTATTACTATAATGGTTCGACCACGGTAGTCGCGCTGGTTTTCGAGATAATCGCGAATAACTCCAATCGCTCCGGAAAAATTTCAAAGTCCCGACGGATTTCAGAGTCCTCCGGCACTATCGTCCGAAGCCAAACTCGACCGATCCTCGAAACAACCATTGAACTCGATTCCTCGGCCCATTGCGAAGGTATTACTATAATGGTTCGACCACGGTAGTCGCGCTGGTTTTCGAGATAATCGCGAATAACTCCAATCGCTCCGGAAAAATTTCAAAGTCCCGACGGATTTCAGAGTCCTCCGGCACTATCGTCCGAAGCCAAACTCGACCGATCCTCGAAACAACCATTGAACTCGATTCCTCGGCCCATTGCGAAGGTATTACTATAATGGTTCGACCACGGTAGTCGCGCTGGTTTTCGAGATAATCGCGAATAACTCCAATCGCTCCGGAAAAATTTCAAAGTCCCGACGGATTTCAGAGTCCTCCGGCACTATCGTCCGAAGCCAAACTCGACCGATCCTCGAAACAACCATTGAACTCGATTCCTCGGCCCATTGCGAAGGTATTACTATAATGGTTCGACCACGGTAGTCGCGCTGGTTTTCGAGATAATCGCGAATAACTCCAATCGCTCCGGAAAAATTTCAAAGTCCCGACGGATTTCAGAGTCCTCCGGCACTATCGTCCGAAGCCAAACTCGACCGATCCTCGAAACAACCATTGAACTCGATTCCTCGGCCCATTGCGAAGGTATTACTATAATGGTTCGACCACGGTAGTCGCGCTGGTTTTCGAGATAATCGCGAATAACTCCAATCGCTCCGGAAAAATTTCAAAGTCCCGACGGATTTCAGAGTCCTCCGGCACTATCGTCCGAAGCCAAACTCGACCGATCCTCGAAACAACCATTGAACTCGATTCCTCGGCCCATTGCGAAGGTATTACTATAATGGTTCGACCACGGTAGTCGCGCTGGTTTTCGAGATAATCGCGAATAACTCCAATCGCTCCGGAAAAATTTCAAAGTCCCGACGGATTTCAGAGTCCTCCGGCACTATCGTCCGAAGCCAAACTCGACCGATCCTCGAAACAACCATTGAACTCGATTCCTCGGCCCATTGCGAAGGTATTACTATAATGGTTCGACCACGGTAGTCGCGCTGGTTTTCGAGATAATCGCGAATAACTCCAATCGCTCCGGAAAAATTTCAAAGTCCCGACGGATTTCAGAGTCCTCCGGCACTATCGTCCGAAGCCAAACTCGACCGATCCTCGAAACAACCATTGAACTCGATTCCTCGGCCCATTGCGAAGGTATTACTATAATGGTTCGACCACGGTAGTCGCGCTGGTTTTCGAGATAATCGCGAATAACTCCAATCGCTCCGGAAAAATTTCAAAGTCCCGACGGATTTCAGAGTCCTCCGGCACTATCGTCCGAAGCCAAACTCGACCGATCCTCGAAACAACCATTGAACTCGATTCCTCGGCCCATTGCGAAGGTATTACTATAATGGTTCGACCACGGTAGTCGCGCTGGTTTTCGAGATAATCGCGAATAACTCCAATCGCTCCGGAAAAATTTCAAAGTCCCGACGGATTTCAGAGTCCTCCGGCACTATCGTCCGAAGCCAAACTCGACCGATCCTCGAAACAACCATTGAACTCGATTCCTCGGCCCATTGCGAAGGTATTACTATAATGGTTCGACCACGGTAGTCGCGCTGGTTTTCGAGATAATCGCGAATAACTCCAATCGCTCCGGAAAAATTTCAAAGTCCCGACGGATTTCAGAGTCCTCCGGCACTATCGTCCGAAGCCAAACTCGACCGATCCTCGAAACAACCATTGAACTCGATTCCTCGGCCCATTGCGAAGGTATTACTATAATGGTTCGACCACGGTAGTCGCGCTGGTTTTCGAGATAATCGCGAATAACTCCAATCGCTCCGGAAAAATTTCAAAGTCCCGACGGATTTCAGAGTCCTCCGGCACTATCGTCCGAAGCCAAACTCGACCGATCCTCGAAACAACCATTGAACTCGATTCCTCGGCCCATTGCGAAGGTATTACTATAATGGTTCGACCACGGTAGTCGCGCTGGTTTTCGAGATAATCGCGAATAACTCCAATCGCTCCGGAAAAATTTCAAAGTCCCGACGGATTTCAGAGTCCTCCGGCACTATCGTCCGAAGCCAAACTCGACCGATCCTCGAAACAACCATTGAACTCGATTCCTCGGCCCATTGCGAAGGTATTACTATAATGGTTCGACCACGGTAGTCGCGCTGGTTTTCGAGATAATCGCGAATAACTCCAATCGCTCCGGAAAAATTTCAAAGTCCCGACGGATTTCAGAGTCCTCCGGCACTATCGTCCGAAGCCAAACTCGACCGATCCTCGAAACAACCATTGAACTCGATTCCTCGGCCCATTGCGAAGGTATTACTATAATGGTTCGACCACGGTAGTCGCGCTGGTTTTCGAGATAATCGCGAATAACTCCAATCGCTCCGGAAAAATTTCAAAGTCCCGACGGATTTCAGAGTCCTCCGGCACTATCGTCCGAAGCCAAACTCGACCGATCCTCGAAACAACCATTGAACTCGATTCCTCGGCCCATTGCGAAGGTATTACTATAATGGTTCGACCACGGTAGTCGCGCTGGTTTTCGAGATAATCGCGAATAACTCCAATCGCTCCGGAAAAATTTCAAAGTCCCGACGGATTTCAGAGTCCTCCGGCACTATCGTCCGAAGCCAAACTCGACCGATCCTCGAAACAACCATTGAACTCGATTCCTCGGCCCATTGCGAAGGTATTACTATAATGGTTCGACCACGGTAGTCGCGCTGGTTTTCGAGATAATCGCGAATAACTCCAATCGCTCCGGAAAAATTTCAAAGTCCCGACGGATTTCAGAGTCCTCCGGCACTATCGTCCGAAGCCAAACTCGACCGATCCTCGAAACAACCATTGAACTCGATTCCTCGGCCCATTGCGAAGGTATTACTATAATGGTTCGACCACGGTAGTCGCGCTGGTTTTCGAGATAATCGCGAATAACTCCAATCGCTCCGGAAAAATTTCAAAGTCCCGACGGATTTCAGAGTCCTCCGGCACTATCGTCCGAAGCCAAACTCGACCGATCCTCGAAACAACCATTGAACTCGATTCCTCGGCCCATTGCGAAGGTATTACTATAATGGTTCGACCACGGTAGTCGCGCTGGTTTTCGAGATAATCGCGAATAACTCCAATCGCTCCGGAAAAATTTCAAAGTCCCGACGGATTTCAGAGTCCTCCGGCACTATCGTCCGAAGCCAAACTTTTTTTTTTTTTTTTTTTTTTTTTTTTACGTGGTGGAAATCCCTAACGGATACCCCTCACCCCCGGGGGAGGGCGAGGGGTTATGTGGGGCTTGCACCCACTAAAACCACCACGGTGATCTTCCTCGTGCGCGGAGTTGCGCGCCTGAGGGGAAGGACTTACGCGAGAGCAAACTAGCGATACATTCGCTTGCCCCCCCCTCCTGCGCATGAGTGCAACTCCGCGCAAAAGCCTGCAGGGTCTTCCCTGGGGGAGTATTATATACCTCCCCCAGCTACACTCACCTGGGTTGGCGGCACGCGACGGACCACGCGTCCGTGCCGCCTCATCCGGGGTCGCTAGTCCGGAGCGGTGGCGTCCCCCGACGCCCCGCTCAGCGACCCCGCGATCGAACTCATACCCGCCGCAACAAAGATGTTAGGAGTCACGGACGGGCCGGGACATTGACGGCCTTGAGGACCGCCCTTGAACCGCCCGATGCCATGAGGGGCCCTAACGTGGGCACCCTCGCACGGGGCGGCTGGCGGTTCGCCAGCGGGGCGGCCCACTATCGGCCGCCAAGACTTGTCCCGCGAGTTCGATCGCACACTCTCGAACGGCCATCGACGGCCCAACGCAACGCGGGCCGCCGCCCTTTGCCTCCTTCCCTACCCCCGTCATCACACGCCCCCCACTCTCACCGGGGGGCGTACGGGCACTCCTCTTCCCACTCCCCCTCAACTGAGGGGGAACGCGTCAACGAGACCCGGGGCCTGTACCGGGGGAGCGGGGCGACCTTAAATCGACTAAGTCGCCGCTCGGCCTCCCCCGGCCCCGGGTCATCCGTTGGGGCGCCTTCCCGCCCGAACCGCGCGACGGGGCCGCAAACCGGCCCGCTCGCGGTCCCTCTCCGCCTCCTCCTTCTCCAGCATTATATCCTCGGAGAAGGAGGAGACCGCCACCCAACAGTCCCGATCCTCCGCCATCCGACGCACGACTGTCGGTAGCGAGAGGTCGGGACCCAGCTGCGCCCCGAGGACCCGGCGGTCGTCACTCCACTCTGGACACCTGGCCAGAGTGTGATCCGCCGAGTCCTCAACGCCCAGGTCGCAGCTGTGGCACTGCGACGACTCCTCCCGCCCTATGCGACACAGATAGTCACCGAAACAACCAACGCCGGTGATCATCTGTGTCAGGCGGAAGGTGAGCCTGCCATACCTGCGCCCTACCCATTCGGCGAGAATGGGCAGGAGCGCCCCGACGACGCGTCCCTCCCGATGTTCGGGGAGGGAGAGCCATTCGATCCATTTGGCTCCCACGCGCCGCCGGGCCTGACACCGCGCCTCGGGTCCAACCGGCGCCAGGGGGTCCCTCGCTCCGCGGAGATCGTGGGAGGCGAAGTAAACCTCCGCCTCCATCCCCGCGAGCAGGTGGAAAGGAGGGGACCCACCAAGCGCCGACAGCTCGGCATGCGACACCGTGCGGTAAGCCCGCACGGTACGGAGGACAGCGCGGCGGTGAACTTTTGCGAGAAGCTCCCGCCCGACGCGACAGCCCTCCAAGTCGCCGGCCCACACCGGGGCTCCGTAGAGCGCCATGGACCGGACGACCGTCACATATAAGCGCCGAACTGCTTCGTTAGGGCCCCCGAGGTTGGGCATGATGCGCCCGAAGGCAAACACCTGCCGCTCTAACCGGGGGCCCAGGACCCGAAAGTGGCGCGTAAACCGCCAGTAGGTATCCAGGGTCAGGCCGAGATACTTCATCGATCGGCCGACCCTGACGCAGGCTTCCCCGACTTGCAGGGACGCTCTATTCGGGACGCCTCTGCCGTCCCTGTCCGCGAGCCATATCGCCTCCGTTTTATCGAAGGCGACTCGCAGACCGAGCGCCCCTATCGCGGGGATAACGAGTCGCAGTGCCCTCTCAGCGAGGTCGAGTGCTGCTCGCCATGTCCGCCCGGAAGCCACCACCAGCGTATCGTCTGCGTAGCAGACGAGCGACACGTCCGGCGATGGCATTAACACCCGCAACACCGCGTCGTACGCAAGGTTCCACAACAGGGGTCCTAGAACGGACCCCTGTGGAACGCCGCGGTGTACATGAGTCACCCCGTCACCGTCCCGGCCGACGAAAGAGACCACCCGGCCGCGGAGGTAATCCCAGATCAGACGGCGAAGGTAGAGCGGGACGCGATGGTAAACAAGCGCCCGCTCGATCGCCGCCCAGGAGACGGTGTTGAACGCGTTGGCGATGTCGAGAGACACCGCCACGCTGACACCGCCCCCCTCGACCGCCTGGCGCGACAGCGATCTGACCAACAGGATGGCATCCACCGTTGATCGCTGCCGCCTAAAGCCAAATTGGCGGTCGGATAGATCCGGGACATCCGCGGCTCCTAGGTGGTCCAGGAGGCGGGCAGCCAGGATCCGTTCCAACAGCTTGCCCGCCTCGTTCAGGAGACAGATCGGCCGGTATGCCGAGGGTGACTCTGCGGGTTTTCCGGGCTTCCGGAGCAGCACCAACCTCGCTTCCTTCCAAATAGGGGGGAATCTCCCGGTCCTCAGGACTGCGTCGAACACGCGCCTGAGGCCGTCCCCAAGGGCGCCCATTGCGCAAGCCCATGCTCGCCCGGGCACTCCGTCCGGTCCGGGTGCAGCGTTCTTAGAACGCATTTTCTGCACCGCGGACGCGAGCTCCTCTGCTGTGACCCTCGGGGCATCCGAAATATCGGTGCCCCATGTCAGCCCCGGATCCCCCGACCCGTCGACGCCGCCCTCCCCCGGAACTGGGGGAGGGGGAAAGAGCGCCGACAGAACGTCGAGGAGGAACCGGTGCTCGAGGCCCTCTGTAACGGGGGGCGCCCAGGGACCGAGCTTGATGGACACGGTCCTATACGGGCGCCCCCAAGGGTCCTCGTTGAGGGTCGCAAGGAATTCCTCGCACGAACGGGCTTTGGCCCGGGCAATGGCTCCACGGAGCTCTCTGCGCGCCGCAGAAAACGCGATGCGCAGCTCCAGGAGCCGGTCCTCCGTGACCCGTCGTCGATCCCAACGCCGGGCCTTGGTATACTGGCGTCTCGCCCGCAAGTTCGCGGCACGGAGATTCGCGATCTCCATAGACCACCAATATACCGACCTCCGACCCCCACCCGGCACCGTGACTCTCGGCATAGTGGCGTCGCAGATGGACTGCAACGCTCGCCGGAGCCAGAGGGCGCCGGCAACGGGGTCGTCGAGGACGTCGCCCGGCAAAGGAGGCCAGGCGACGACGGAGGACGCCATTTGGGCTGCGCCAGCATCAAGCTGTTTGAGCGCCCAGCGTGGTGGCTGCCTACCGGCTCGAGGGGCACGAGGCAGGGCAGCGGAGGTGGCCAGCATCACATACATGTGATCGGAACCTGGCTCTGAATCCTCCGCCACCCAGCAGTCCGACGTCATCGCCGCGGCCGCGGGGTTAACCCAGACGAGGTCGATTACCGACTCGCCCCGCGGACCGCGAAACGTCGAAACTGCATAGGGGTTCTTTAAGACGAACCCCATTGCCTCCGCCCACTCGAGCAGATCCGAAGCCAAACTCGACCGATCCTCGAAACAACCATTGAACTCGATTCCTCGGCCCATTGCGAAGGTATTACTATAATGGTTCGACCACGGTAGTCGCGCTGGTTTTCGAGATAATCGCGAATAACTCCAATCGCTCCGGAAAAATTTCAAAGTCCCGACGGATTTCAGAGTCCTCCGGCACTATCGTCCGAAGCCAAACTCGACCGATCCTCGAAACAACCATTGAACTCGATTCCTCGGCCCATTGCGAAGGTATTACTATAATGGTTCGACCACGGTAGTCGCGCTGGTTTTCGAGATAATCGCGAATAACTCCAATCGCTCCGGAAAAATTTCAAAGTCCCGACGGATTTCAGAGTCCTCCGGCACTATCGTCCGAAGCCAAACTCGACCGATCCTCGAAACAACCATTGAACTCGATTCCTCGGCCCATTGCGAAGGTATTACTATAATGGTTCGACCACGGTAGTCGCGCTGGTTTTCGAGATAATCGCGAATAACTCCAATCGCTCCGGAAAAATTTCAAAGTCCCGACGGATTTCAGAGTCCTCCGGCACTATCGTCCGAAGCCAAACTCGACCGATCCTCGAAACAACCATTGAACTCGATTCCTCGGCCCATTGCGAAGGTATTACTATAATGGTTCGACCACGGTAGTCGCGCTGGTTTTCGAGATAATCGCGAATAACTCCAATCGCTCCGGAAAAATTTCAAAGTCCCGACGGATTTCAGAGTCCTCCGGCACTATCGTCCGAAGCCAAACTCGACCGATCCTCGAAACAACCATTGAACTCGATTCCTCGGCCCATTGCGAAGGTATTACTATAATGGTTCGACCACGGTAGTCGCGCTGGTTTTCGAGATAATCGCGAATAACTCCAATCGCTCCGGAAAAATTTCAAAGTCCCGACGGATTTCAGAGTCCTCCGGCACTATCGTCCGAAGCCAAACTCGACCGATCCTCGAAACAACCATTGAACTCGATTCCTCGGCCCATTGCGAAGGTATTACTATAATGGTTCGACCACGGTAGTCGCGCTGGTTTTCGAGATAATCGCGAATAACTCCAATCGCTCCGGAAAAATTTCAAAGTCCCGACGGATTTCAGAGTCCTCCGGCACTATCGTCCGAAGCCAAACTCGACCGATCCTCGAAACAACCATTGAACTCGATTCCTCGGCCCATTGCGAAGGTATTACTATAATGGTTCGACCACGGTAGTCGCGCTGGTTTTCGAGATAATCGCGAATAACTCCAATCGCTCCGGAAAAATTTCAAAGTCCCGACGGATTTCAGAGTCCTCCGGCACTATCGTCCGAAGCCAAACTCGACCGATCCTCGAAACAACCATTGAACTCGATTCCTCGGCCCATTGCGAAGGTATTACTATAATGGTTCGACCACGGTAGTCGCGCTGGTTTTCGAGATAATCGCGAATAACTCCAATCGCTCCGGAAAAATTTCAAAGTCCCGACGGATTTCAGAGTCCTCCGGCACTATCGTCCGAAGCCAAACTCGACCGATCCTCGAAACAACCATTGAACTCGATTCCTCGGCCCATTGCGAAGGTATTACTATAATGGTTCGACCACGGTAGTCGCGCTGGTTTTCGAGATAATCGCGAATAACTCCAATCGCTCCGGAAAAATTTCAAAGTCCCGACGGATTTCAGAGTCCTCCGGCACTATCGTCCGAAGCCAAACTCGACCGATCCTCGAAACAACCATTGAACTCGATTCCTCGGCCCATTGCGAAGGTATTACTATAATGGTTCGACCACGGTAGTCGCGCTGGTTTTCGAGATAATCGCGAATAACTCCAATCGCTCCGGAAAAATTTCAAAGTCCCGACGGATTTCAGAGTCCTCCGGCACTATCGTCCGAAGCCAAACTCGACCGATCCTCGAAACAACCATTGAACTCGATTCCTCGGCCCATTGCGAAGGTATTACTATAATGGTTCGACCACGGTAGTCGCGCTGGTTTTCGAGATAATCGCGAATAACTCCAATCGCTCCGGAAAAATTTCAAAGTCCCGACGGATTTCAGAGTCCTCCGGCACTATCGTCCGAAGCCAAACTCGACCGATCCTCGAAACAACCATTGAACTCGATTCCTCGGCCCATTGCGAAGGTATTACTATAATGGTTCGACCACGGTAGTCGCGCTGGTTTTCGAGATAATCGCGAATAACTCCAATCGCTCCGGAAAAATTTCAAAGTCCCGACGGATTTCAGAGTCCTCCGGCACTATCGTCCGAAGCCAAACTCGACCGATCCTCGAAACAACCATTGAACTCGATTCCTCGGCCCATTGCGAAGGTATTACTATAATGGTTCGACCACGGTAGTCGCGCTGGTTTTCGAGATAATCGCGAATAACTCCAATCGCTCCGGAAAAATTTCAAAGTCCCGACGGATTTCAGAGTCCTCCGGCACTATCGTCCGAAGCCAAACTCGACCGATCCTCGAAACAACCATTGAACTCGATTCCTCGGCCCATTGCGAAGGTATTACTATAATGGTTCGACCACGGTAGTCGCGCTGGTTTTCGAGATAATCGCGAATAACTCCAATCGCTCCGGAAAAATTTCAAAGTCCCGACGGATTTCAGAGTCCTCCGGCACTATCGTCCGAAGCCAAACTCGACCGATCCTCGAAACAACCATTGAACTCGATTCCTCGGCCCATTGCGAAGGTATTACTATAATGGTTCGACCACGGTAGTCGCGCTGGTTTTCGAGATAATCGCGAATAACTCCAATCGCTCCGGAAAAATTTCAAAGTCCCGACGGATTTCAGAGTCCTCCGGCACTATCGTCCGAAGCCAAACTCGACCGATCCTCGAAACAACCATTGAACTCGATTCCTCGGCCCATTGCGAAGGTATTACTATAATGGTTCGACCACGGTAGTCGCGCTGGTTTTCGAGATAATCGCGAATAACTCCAATCGCTCCGGAAAAATTTCAAAGTCCCGACGGATTTCAGAGTCCTCCGGCACTATCGTCCGAAGCCAAACTCGACCGATCCTCGAAACAACCATTGAACTCGATTCCTCGGCCCATTGCGAAGGTATTACTATAATGGTTCGACCACGGTAGTCGCGCTGGTTTTCGAGATAATCGCGAATAACTCCAATCGCTCCGGAAAAATTTCAAAGTCCCGACGGATTTCAGAGTCCTCCGGCACTATCGTCCGAAGCCAAACTCGACCGATCCTCGAAACAACCATTGAACTCGATTCCTCGGCCCATTGCGAAGGTATTACTATAATGGTTCGACCACGGTAGTCGCGCTGGTTTTCGAGATAATCGCGAATAACTCCAATCGCTCCGGAAAAATTTCAAAGTCCCGACGGATTTCAGAGTCCTCCGGCACTATCGTCCGAAGCCAAACTCGACCGATCCTCGAAACAACCATTGAACTCGATTCCTCGGCCCATTGCGAAGGTATTACTATAATGGTTCGACCACGGTAGTCGCGCTGGTTTTCGAGATAATCGCGAATAACTCCAATCGCTCCGGAAAAATTTCAAAGTCCCGACGGATTTCAGAGTCCTCCGGCACTATCGTCCGAAGCCAAACTCGACCGATCCTCGAAACAACCATTGAACTCGATTCCTCGGCCCATTGCGAAGGTATTACTATAATGGTTCGACCACGGTAGTCGCGCTGGTTTTCGAGATAATCGCGAATAACTCCAATCGCTCCGGAAAAATTTCAAAGTCCCGACGGATTTCAGAGTCCTCCGGCACTATCGTCCGAAGCCAAACTCGACCGATCCTCGAAACAACCATTGAACTCGATTCCTCGGCCCATTGCGAAGGTATTACTATAATGGTTCGACCACGGTAGTCGCGCTGGTTTTCGAGATAATCGCGAATAACTCCAATCGCTCCGGAAAAATTTCAAAGTCCCGACGGATTTCAGAGTCCTCCGGCACTATCGTCCGAAGCCAAACTCGACCGATCCTCGAAACAACCATTGAACTCGATTCCTCGGCCCATTGCGAAGGTATTACTATAATGGTTCGACCACGGTAGTCGCGCTGGTTTTCGAGATAATCGCGAATAACTCCAATCGCTCCGGAAAAATTTCAAAGTCCCGACGGATTTCAGAGTCCTCCGGCACTATCGTCCGAAGCCAAACTCGACCGATCCTCGAAACAACCATTGAACTCGATTCCTCGGCCCATTGCGAAGGTATTACTATAATGGTTCGACCACGGTAGTCGCGCTGGTTTTCGAGATAATCGCGAATAACTCCAATCGCTCCGGAAAAATTTCAAAGTCCCGACGGATTTCAGAGTCCTCCGGCACTATCGTCCGAAGCCAAACTCGACCGATCCTCGAAACAACCATTGAACTCGATTCCTCGGCCCATTGCGAAGGTATTACTATAATGGTTCGACCACGGTAGTCGCGCTGGTTTTCGAGATAATCGCGAATAACTCCAATCGCTCCGGAAAAATTTCAAAGTCCCGACGGATTTCAGAGTCCTCCGGCACTATCGTCCGAAGCCAAACTCGACCGATCCTCGAAACAACCATTGAACTCGATTCCTCGGCCCATTGCGAAGGTATTACTATAATGGTTCGACCACGGTAGTCGCGCTGGTTTTCGAGATAATCGCGAATAACTCCAATCGCTCCGGAAAAATTTCAAAGTCCCGACGGATTTCAGAGTCCTCCGGCACTATCGTCCGAAGCCAAACTCGACCGATCCTCGAAACAACCATTGAACTCGATTCCTCGGCCCATTGCGAAGGTATTACTATAATGGTTCGACCACGGTAGTCGCGCTGGTTTTCGAGATAATCGCGAATAACTCCAATCGCTCCGGAAAAATTTCAAAGTCCCGACGGATTTCAGAGTCCTCCGGCACTATCGTCCGAAGCCAAACTCGACCGATCCTCGAAACAACCATTGAACTCGATTCCTCGGCCCATTGCGAAGGTATTACTATAATGGTTCGACCACGGTAGTCGCGCTGGTTTTCGAGATAATCGCGAATAACTCCAATCGCTCCGGAAAAATTTCAAAGTCCCGACGGATTTCAGAGTCCTCCGGCACTATCGTCCGAAGCCAAACTCGACCGATCCTCGAAACAACCATTGAACTCGATTCCTCGGCCCATTGCGAAGGTATTACTATAATGGTTCGACCACGGTAGTCGCGCTGGTTTTCGAGATAATCGCGAATAACTCCAATCGCTCCGGAAAAATTTCAAAGTCCCGACGGATTTCAGAGTCCTCCGGCACTATCGTCCGAAGCCAAACTCGACCGATCCTCGAAACAACCATTGAACTCGATTCCTCGGCCCATTGCGAAGGTATTACTATAATGGTTCGACCACGGTAGTCGCGCTGGTTTTCGAGATAATCGCGAATAACTCCAATCGCTCCGGAAAAATTTCAAAGTCCCGACGGATTTCAGAGTCCTCCGGCACTATCGTCCGAAGCCAAACTCGACCGATCCTCGAAACAACCATTGAACTCGATTCCTCGGCCCATTGCGAAGGTATTACTATAATGGTTCGACCACGGTAGTCGCGCTGGTTTTCGAGATAATCGCGAATAACTCCAATCGCTCCGGAAAAATTTCAAAGTCCCGACGGATTTCAGAGTCCTCCGGCACTATCGTCCGAAGCCAAACTCGACCGATCCTCGAAACAACCATTGAACTCGATTCCTCGGCCCATTGCGAAGGTATTACTATAATGGTTCGACCACGGTAGTCGCGCTGGTTTTCGAGATAATCGCGAATAACTCCAATCGCTCCGGAAAAATTTCAAAGTCCCGACGGATTTCAGAGTCCTCCGGCACTATCGTCCGAAGCCAAACTCGACCGATCCTCGAAACAACCATTGAACTCGATTCCTCGGCCCATTGCGAAGGTATTACTATAATGGTTCGACCACGGTAGTCGCGCTGGTTTTCGAGATAATCGCGAATAACTCCAATCGCTCCGGAAAAATTTCAAAGTCCCGACGGATTTCAGAGTCCTCCGGCACTATCGTCCGAAGCCAAACTCGACCGATCCTCGAAACAACCATTGAACTCGATTCCTCGGCCCATTGCGAAGGTATTACTATAATGGTTCGACCACGGTAGTCGCGCTGGTTTTCGAGATAATCGCGAATAACTCCAATCGCTCCGGAAAAATTTCAAAGTCCCGACGGATTTCAGAGTCCTCCGGCACTATCGTCCGAAGCCAAACTCGACCGATCCTCGAAACAACCATTGAACTCGATTCCTCGGCCCATTGCGAAGGTATTACTATAATGGTTCGACCACGGTAGTCGCGCTGGTTTTCGAGATAATCGCGAATAACTCCAATCGCTCCGGAAAAATTTCAAAGTCCCGACGGATTTCAGAGTCCTCCGGCACTATCGTCCGAAGCCAAACTCGACCGATCCTCGAAACAACCATTGAACTCGATTCCTCGGCCCATTGCGAAGGTATTACTATAATGGTTCGACCACGGTAGTCGCGCTGGTTTTCGAGATAATCGCGAATAACTCCAATCGCTCCGGAAAAATTTCAAAGTCCCGACGGATTTCAGAGTCCTCCGGCACTATCGTCCGAAGCCAAACTCGACCGATCCTCGAAACAACCATTGAACTCGATTCCTCGGCCCATTGCGAAGGTATTACTATAATGGTTCGACCACGGTAGTCGCGCTGGTTTTCGAGATAATCGCGAATAACTCCAATCGCTCCGGAAAAATTTCAAAGTCCCGACGGATTTCAGAGTCCTCCGGCACTATCGTCCGAAGCCAAACTCGACCGATCCTCGAAACAACCATTGAACTCGATTCCTCGGCCCATTGCGAAGGTATTACTATAATGGTTCGACCACGGTAGTCGCGCTGGTTTTCGAGATAATCGCGAATAACTCCAATCGCTCCGGAAAAATTTCAAAGTCCCGACGGATTTCAGAGTCCTCCGGCACTATCGTCCGAAGCCAAACTCGACCGATCCTCGAAACAACCATTGAACTCGATTCCTCGGCCCATTGCGAAGGTATTACTATAATGGTTCGACCACGGTAGTCGCGCTGGTTTTCGAGATAATCGCGAATAACTCCAATCGCTCCGGAAAAATTTCAAAGTCCCGACGGATTTCAGAGTCCTCCGGCACTATCGTCCGAAGCCAAACTCGACCGATCCTCGAAACAACCATTGAACTCGATTCCTCGGCCCATTGCGAAGGTATTACTATAATGGTTCGACCACGGTAGTCGCGCTGGTTTTCGAGATAATCGCGAATAACTCCAATCGCTCCGGAAAAATTTCAAAGTCCCGACGGATTTCAGAGTCCTCCGGCACTATCGTCCGAAGCCAAACTCGACCGATCCTCGAAACAACCATTGAACTCGATTCCTCGGCCCATTGCGAAGGTATTACTATAATGGTTCGACCACGGTAGTCGCGCTGGTTTTCGAGATAATCGCGAATAACTCCAATCGCTCCGGAAAAATTTCAAAGTCCCGACGGATTTCAGAGTCCTCCGGCACTATCGTCCGAAGCCAAACTCGACCGATCCTCGAAACAACCATTGAACTCGATTCCTCGGCCCATTGCGAAGGTATTACTATAATGGTTCGACCACGGTAGTCGCGCTGGTTTTCGAGATAATCGCGAATAACTCCAATCGCTCCGGAAAAATTTCAAAGTCCCGACGGATTTCAGAGTCCTCCGGCACTATCGTCCGAAGCCAAACTCGACCGATCCTCGAAACAACCATTGAACTCGATTCCTCGGCCCATTGCGAAGGTATTACTATAATGGTTCGACCACGGTAGTCGCGCTGGTTTTCGAGATAATCGCGAATAACTCCAATCGCTCCGGAAAAATTTCAAAGTCCCGACGGATTTCAGAGTCCTCCGGCACTATCGTCCGAAGCCAAACTCGACCGATCCTCGAAACAACCATTGAACTCGATTCCTCGGCCCATTGCGAAGGTATTACTATAATGGTTCGACCACGGTAGTCGCGCTGGTTTTCGAGATAATCGCGAATAACTCCAATCGCTCCGGAAAAATTTCAAAGTCCCGACGGATTTCAGAGTCCTCCGGCACTATCGTCCGAAGCCAAACTCGACCGATCCTCGAAACAACCATTGAACTCGATTCCTCGGCCCATTGCGAAGGTATTACTATAATGGTTCGACCACGGTAGTCGCGCTGGTTTTCGAGATAATCGCGAATAACTCCAATCGCTCCGGAAAAATTTCAAAGTCCCGACGGATTTCAGAGTCCTCCGGCACTATCGTCCGAAGCCAAACTCGACCGATCCTCGAAACAACCATTGAACTCGATTCCTCGGCCCATTGCGAAGGTATTACTATAATGGTTCGACCACGGTAGTCGCGCTGGTTTTCGAGATAATCGCGAATAACTCCAATCGCTCCGGAAAAATTTCAAAGTCCCGACGGATTTCAGAGTCCTCCGGCACTATCGTCCGAAGCCAAACTCGACCGATCCTCGAAACAACCATTGAACTCGATTCCTCGGCCCATTGCGAAGGTATTACTATAATGGTTCGACCACGGTAGTCGCGCTGGTTTTCGAGATAATCGCGAATAACTCCAATCGCTCCGGAAAAATTTCAAAGTCCCGACGGATTTCAGAGTCCTCCGGCACTATCGTCCGAAGCCAAACTCGACCGATCCTCGAAACAACCATTGAACTCGATTCCTCGGCCCATTGCGAAGGTATTACTATAATGGTTCGACCACGGTAGTCGCGCTGGTTTTCGAGATAATCGCGAATAACTCCAATCGCTCCGGAAAAATTTCAAAGTCCCGACGGATTTCAGAGTCCTCCGGCACTATCGTCCGAAGCCAAACTCGACCGATCCTCGAAACAACCATTGAACTCGATTCCTCGGCCCATTGCGAAGGTATTACTATAATGGTTCGACCACGGTAGTCGCGCTGGTTTTCGAGATAATCGCGAATAACTCCAATCGCTCCGGAAAAATTTCAAAGTCCCGACGGATTTCAGAGTCCTCCGGCACTATCGTCCGAAGCCAAACTCGACCGATCCTCGAAACAACCATTGAACTCGATTCCTCGGCCCATTGCGAAGGTATTACTATAATGGTTCGACCACGGTAGTCGCGCTGGTTTTCGAGATAATCGCGAATAACTCCAATCGCTCCGGAAAAATTTCAAAGTCCCGACGGATTTCAGAGTCCTCCGGCACTATCGTCCGAAGCCAAACTCGACCGATCCTCGAAACAACCATTGAACTCGATTCCTCGGCCCATTGCGAAGGTATTACTATAATGGTTCGACCACGGTAGTCGCGCTGGTTTTCGAGATAATCGCGAATAACTCCAATCGCTCCGGAAAAATTTCAAAGTCCCGACGGATTTCAGAGTCCTCCGGCACTATCGTCCGAAGCCAAACTCGACCGATCCTCGAAACAACCATTGAACTCGATTCCTCGGCCCATTGCGAAGGTATTACTATAATGGTTCGACCACGGTAGTCGCGCTGGTTTTCGAGATAATCGCGAATAACTCCAATCGCTCCGGAAAAATTTCAAAGTCCCGACGGATTTCAGAGTCCTCCGGCACTATCGTCCGAAGCCAAACTCGACCGATCCTCGAAACAACCATTGAACTCGATTCCTCGGCCCATTGCGAAGGTATTACTATAATGGTTCGACCACGGTAGTCGCGCTGGTTTTCGAGATAATCGCGAATAACTCCAATCGCTCCGGAAAAATTTCAAAGTCCCGACGGATTTCAGAGTCCTCCGGCACTATCGTCCGAAGCCAAACTCGACCGATCCTCGAAACAACCATTGAACTCGATTCCTCGGCCCATTGCGAAGGTATTACTATAATGGTTCGACCACGGTAGTCGCGCTGGTTTTCGAGATAATCGCGAATAACTCCAATCGCTCCGGAAAAATTTCAAAGTCCCGACGGATTTCAGAGTCCTCCGGCACTATCGTCCGAAGCCAAACTCGACCGATCCTCGAAACAACCATTGAACTCGATTCCTCGGCCCATTGCGAAGGTATTACTATAATGGTTCGACCACGGTAGTCGCGCTGGTTTTCGAGATAATCGCGAATAACTCCAATCGCTCCGGAAAAATTTCAAAGTCCCGACGGATTTCAGAGTCCTCCGGCACTATCGTCCGAAGCCAAACTCGACCGATCCTCGAAACAACCATTGAACTCGATTCCTCGGCCCATTGCGAAGGTATTACTATAATGGTTCGACCACGGTAGTCGCGCTGGTTTTCGAGATAATCGCGAATAACTCCAATCGCTCCGGAAAAATTTCAAAGTCCCGACGGATTTCAGAGTCCTCCGGCACTATCGTCCGAAGCCAAACTCGACCGATCCTCGAAACAACCATTGAACTCGATTCCTCGGCCCATTGCGAAGGTATTACTATAATGGTTCGACCACGGTAGTCGCGCTGGTTTTCGAGATAATCGCGAATAACTCCAATCGCTCCGGAAAAATTTCAAAGTCCCGACGGATTTCAGAGTCCTCCGGCACTATCGTCCGAAGCCAAACTCGACCGATCCTCGAAACAACCATTGAACTCGATTCCTCGGCCCATTGCGAAGGTATTACTATAATGGTTTGACCACGGTAGTCGCGCTGGTTTTCGAGATAATCGCGAATAACTCCAATCGCTCCGGAAAAATTTCAAAGTCCCGACGGATTTCAGAGTCCTCCGGCACTATCGTCCGAAGCCAAACTCGACCGATCCTCGAAACAACCATTGAACTCGATTCCTCGGCCCATTGCGAAGGTATTACTATAATGGTTCGACCACGGTAGTCGCGCTGGTTTTCGAGATAATCGCGAATAACTCCAATCGCTCCGGAAAAATTTCAAAGTCCCGACGGATTTCAGAGTCCTCCGGCACTATCGTCCGAAGCCAAACTCGACCGATCCTCGAAACAACCATTGAACTCGATTCCTCGGCCCATTGCGAAGGTATTACTATAATGGTTCGACCACGGTAGTCGCGCTGGTTTTCGAGATAATCGCGAATAACTCCAATCGCTCCGGAAAAATTTCAAAGTCCCGACGGATTTCAGAGTCCTCCGGCACTATCGTCCGAAGCCAAACTCGACCGATCCTCGAAACAACCATTGAACTCGATTCCTCGGCCCATTGCGAAGGTATTACTATAATGGTTCGACCACGGTAGTCGCGCTGGTTTTCGAGATAATCGCGAATAACTCCAATCGCTCCGGAAAAATTTCAAAGTCCCGACGGATTTCAGAGTCCTCCGGCACTATCGTCCGAAGCCAAACTCGACCGATCCTCGAAACAACCATTGAACTCGATTCCTCGGCCCATTGCGAAGGTATTACTATAATGGTTCGACCACGGTAGTCGCGCTGGTTTTCGAGATAATCGCGAATAACTCCAATCGCTCCGGAAAAATTTCAAAGTCCCGACGGATTTCAGAGTCCTCCGGCACTATCGTCCGAAGCCAAACTCGACCGATCCTCGAAACAACCATTGAACTCGATTCCTCGGCCCATTGCGAAGGTATTACTATAATGGTTCGACCACGGTAGTCGCGCTGGTTTTCGAGATAATCGCGAATAACTCCAATCGCTCCGGAAAAATTTCAAAGTCCCGACGGATTTCAGAGTCCTCCGGCACTATCGTCCGAAGCCAAACTTTTTTTTTTTTTTTTTTTTGTTTTACTTGGTGGAAATCCCTGACGGATACCCCGGCCCTCGGGGGAGGGACGGAGTTATGTGGGGCTCGCACCCACTAAAACCACCAAGATGACCTGCCTAGAGCGAAGAGATCAGGCGAGGAGAGCGGCCGTTCTTACGTGAGAGCAAACAAGCGATACATTCACTAGGCCGCCCTCCAAGAGCCCCGGTATCTCCGCTCGACTGTCACGAGTTGACACATTTCCAAGGGGGAGAGAAGCTCCCCGGAAGTTCACCTTCCGTCCATCTAACATCGGGGCGACGCTGCGGGTCATTCGCCAACGTCGCCCCCCGTCTCTGGCTGCTTCTGCTAGGCCCGGCGGGCCCCCGCCCGCAAGGCCCACAGCCCTCCGACGCCGCCAGCCGCCCTAGGCGCACTGTACGGAAGGGTCCGGGGGCCTCACAGGCCCGCCGAACCCCCCCACGGTCGTCACTCGCACCCAACGAAGCAAGCTTCGCCCGGAAGGGAGGTGAGGGCGGCGATCGCCCGGCGGGAGGGATGGGGGGATGGACCCACCCAAGAACCCCCCGCCGCGCGCGCGCCGCCACCACCCCCGATCAACACCTACACTCGATGCTACTGCTGCGCGGAGGTGGGGACCCGTTTGGAGAAAACTCCAAAAGGAGTGATCTCCTCCCCGGTCCCTCTAGTCCCTCCGCGCCTCCCGCCCCGATCACGTGATGCGAGGTCTACCCCCGCTCCGAGCGGGAGGCGACAACGGCGATCGCCCGGCGAGAGGGATGGGGGGGATGCACCCACCCAAGAACCCCCCGCCGCGCGCGCGCCGCCGCCGTCCCCACCCATCACCCTTCCCGCCAAACCACTTCAGAACTGCGCGCAGGTGGGGGCCCGGTTGGAGGGGGCTCCGACACAGCGGAGCGACCTCCTTCCCGGCCCCTCTAATCCCTGCGCGCCTCCCACCATCCCGTCGCCACGACCCGGGGTCCTAACCGAAAAGCTTTGCGCCCTTCTTCAAGAAGGACACCCCGGTGTCGCGGCCCGCCTTCTTCTGCTCCTCGAGCACATCCGATTCTTTCTTGAGCGTACGCTCAACGAACGCCTTGTACGTCCGGCGCAGCTCCTTCCAATATCCGTCCGCCTTCACCGCGGCCCTCACCTCGGGTGACCGAAGATCCGACCGCATTTGTGGCGGAACCGGCCCAGCCTCCGACACCACCACCCCCTTACTCTTGAGGCGCCTCTCCAGCGCCTTCGCGAGGTCCCTGGCCCGCTTCTTGCCGCCGTACGACGGGCACCGAAAGACGGCGCAGCGCGCCCATGTGCCCGCGTAGACGACGCGGCCCTCCCACCTCGTCCTGTCCAGCCTCTCCGCGGTGAGGTGGTCCCAAGTGACCTCGACGAGGTTCAAAAACCTTCCCTCGTCCGTGATGCTGCCGTTCATCACGAAGACCTGGCCCGAATCGCCCTCGTAATCATCATTCCAGTACGGCCGATCATCCAGCTCGAAGGGTCGGCCGTCCGGACCCAACTCCCCATCCTCGATCTCCCCGTGCGGACCAGTCACGGAGATCTTGGGCCCCATGAAGGTGGTGTCCTCGTCGTCCCCGTCGTCCTCTTCGTCCTCTTCCTTTTCCTTCTCCTCCGCTCGCTGCTCCCTCGGCGGCGCGTCCCGTACCTCACCGGACCCGGCGACCGCGTCAGCGAGCTCGGTTCGCTCCAAACTCACCACCGGGGTGGAGATCGTCGACCCGTCTCCCTCGACGACAGGGGGGTCGGGGTCATCCTCCCTCTTCTCGGCCGCCTCCCCACCGATCAAATCGCTTCGAGGAGAGAGCGTCTGCGAATCGATCACCACGACAACGTCCCCCTCGGGCTCCACTTCCGGCACAACCGGCCGCGGCACCTCCAACTCCCAATCCCCCACGACCTCCAGGTCCGGGGAGGGCCCACCATCCGACGGCGCACAATGAACGAGGGCGACCGTCGTCATCACCCCCTCGGATGGATCATCCTCCAAAGATGCTCCAAGCGCCGTATCACCCATGTCTTCGTCCCCGTCCCCCTCGGAGTCCGAAATGACAATTCCGGCCCCTCTAACGGCCCTTGACCGCTTGCGCGGGCCTATGGGGGAAGAGCCCGAGCAGTCGGAGGGAGCAGGCTCGACCCGGTCCGCGCTCGATTCCCTAGCTCGTTTTCCCCCTGCCGCAGGGATAACCTCAAGCTCCATTGGAGCCAGCTCTTCCGCCTCCGCATCGACCACCCCTTCGGGAGCAGTCTGCCCCTTTTCCGCCACCGGCGGCACGTCCTTCACCCTGCGAGGAGGGTTCGACGATTTCTTCCTCGTTGGCGGATCTGCCCCGCTCTTCTTCTTCTTCGGGACAGCCTCGCCGCGCCCCTTCTTATCCGCCGACCGGACCTTCTTCGACGCGCCAGCTCCGGTGCTAGCGGGTTTTCCGCACGCGGGTCCGCCCATCCGGTGCACAGCTGGCAGTCCTGCCGCGGCACAAGCCGGGCAATTGATCGCTGCCTCACAACCAAGGGCCTTATGCCCCACGACGCCGCATCGATAGCATGCGCCACTCCTATCCTCCTTCGAGGGGCACGCGCGCCGCACATGCCCAAAGAGGAGGCACTTGTGACACTGAAGTGCCCTCCTCTGCAACAACTCGACCCTCGCGCCGAGAAAGCCGAGCCGAATCTCCCCGGTCCGGAGGATCCGGGATACTCCTCCCAATGGGCAGCGGGCCCAGGCCGAGAAAAGGCCGGCGTTGTCCCGCCTGAACTCGCCCACTCGCACATCCTCGGGTGCGCATTCCCCAGCCGAGGCCAAGGCTTCGCGCACCATCGCGGGGGTCGACAGCTCCGTCAAACCCGTCACCCGGATCTCCCCCCAACTCTGGGGGCGGGTGATCTTTACCCCCTTGTCCCGCGTTGCCTCCCCCATGGCCCTCGCCAGGGCATCCGCTTTTTCCTGGGACCCCTCCCCCGGAACGGTGATGACCAGGGCCCCATTTGCCGCTCTCTTCGGCCGAAGCGCCGCGATCCCCAGCGGAGCGAGGTCCACAGCTCTCATGGCCTCCGCCACAGTCCCGGCGAATTCCTCCTCTCTCCCCTCCTCGGCCATTATGCCAATAGCGGCACCCCGGGGAACCCGCGGTAGTCGCTGCTCGGCCCTCTTCTTCGGCGGTCGCTGCGCCGCTGCTCTCCCCCCCTGCTGCTTCGATGTCCGCGCAGCCGGGGTCGGTGGATCCCTCGCGGGACCACCCTTCGCCCTCCTCTCTCGACGCCCAACAACACGGGCCCAGGACAGCGGCTCGCGCGCCGCACCGCTCCCATTCGACGCGTCGGAACGCGCCAGCGCAGGGCCACTATGACCCCCCGCGTCAAGGGGAGAGGACCCCCCATCCAGGGCACCCCCACTATCCGCCCGATTCCCCCTCGAAACTGGGACGTTCCCAGAGAGGGGCTCCGCCCCCATCTTAGGACGAACACACTCGTCCTCGATGATGTCCATCCTGTCGCACAGAGCGGCGACGATGTTCATTAGTCGCTCGAATCCCTCGGCGATCTTCTCCATAAATCCGGCCCCGTCCTGCGTCGGGTAGGCAGGTGGAAGGCCGGGAAGGTCTGGAAGACCTGATGATCCCCCAGGGCCCGCGGGGGTCGCGACGCTCGTCCTGCGCCGCGCCACCGGAGGCCCCGACGCAGGGGCAACCGGAGCCCGTCCCTCCCCACAGGTCGGACACATCTCCGAGGCACGCAGGCACATCTCCGTCCTGTCCATGAGGCGCATCACGCGCTCCCGCAGGTCCCGAGATCGTCTCCTCTCCTCTTCGAGCTCCCGCTCGACGTCGGCGAGAGTCCGTCCCCCACCACTCATCCCCGCTCCGCTGCCACCGACATGCGGGCCGGTGCGCCGCTCATCCCTCGGAGGCTGGTCCCCTGGTCCCGGCGACGGCGGATCCGATGCCGTCGTTGTACCCCGCAGACGAATCGGAGACCGCGAAGCACCGCGACGAGTCCTCGTCGCGTCCTTGCCCGCACGACTCCTCAGGCGTTCACTCCTCCGCGAAGGTCTCAGTGGCGACGCTCCTCGTCCAGAGCCCGCCCTGGTCCCGCGCAGTGGGGGCGCCACCGCCTCATCCCTGGACATGTAGCTGTCCACGCTAAGCGAGGAGTCGCTACGCTGCCCCTCCTCCCTGTCCCGAGTCATGTCCGTGGACGTTGCCTGGTCGGCTGCTGTGGCTTTTTGTGGCGGGGTCGGCAACATACCGCACCCCGTGCCACTGACATCGGCCCGCGGCCCCAGCTCGATGCCATCAGTCTTATTTCTTACTCCAAGTCGGCTGCTGACTGGGCCAACTTGAGCCTGGCGATCCCCAGGTAGCGGCGTTTTCTCCGAGGCTACACTTTTCTTGAACATTCCATGAAAAAGTCTTCAAGGGCGACGGCCCCACCGCCCAGCGGTCTCCCAACCCTCCCCACTAAGGCGGGGGAAACACCCGGCGGAGTTTTACTTCCCTGCCGAAGGAAGAACCCCTGCGGTAGATGTTACCGCAGGGGAGCGCAAATGCCATACCCGCGTCCGCGTTCCAAACGAGACGATGTCTCGCAGGAACCCCGGGAAGCACCGACGTGGAGGTGCGGTATATGGTCTTGCCCCGGTCGGGCCTTCAACTTCGTCCAAGTTCTCCGCTCCGGGCTTCCCCTGGATCCTCCCACCGCGACCCTAAGGTCCGGGGGTACCACCAGGGGCGACGACCCAGTTGAGAGAACATGGAACCCATCGAAGTTCCCCAGCGACCATGCGCCGGCAAGCCGACGGCCGAAGGGGTCCGTTCCAGAGCCACGAGTACGTGCAATGATCGGTCCGAGTACTCCCGTGACCGGCAACGGCCAAATCACGGGCACGACCGATCCGTACTCCATTGCCTCCCGTCCGAAGCCAAACTCGACCGATCCTCGAAACAACCATTGAACTCGATTCCTCGGCCCATTGCGAAGGTATTACTATAATGGTTCGACCACGGTAGTCGCGCTGGTTTTCGAGATAATCGCGAATAACTCCAATCGCTCCGGAAAAATTTCAAAGTCCCGACGGATTTCAGAGTCCTCCGGCACTATCGTCCGAAGCCAAACTCGACCGATCCTCGAAACAACCATTGAACTCGATTCCTCGGCCCATTGCGAAGGTATTACTATAATGGTTCGACCACGGTAGTCGCGCTGGTTTTCGAGATAATCGCGAATAACTCCAATCGCTCCGGAAAAATTTCAAAGTCCCGACGGATTTCAGAGTCCTCCGGCACTATCGTCCGAAGCCAAACTCGACCGATCCTCGAAACAACCATTGAACTCGATTCCTCGGCCCATTGCGAAGGTATTACTATAATGGTTCGACCACGGTAGTCGCGCTGGTTTTCGAGATAATCGCGAATAACTCCAATCGCTCCGGAAAAATTTCAAAGTCCCGACGGATTTCAGAGTCCTCCGGCACTATCGTCCGAAGCCAAACTCGACCGATCCTCGAAACAACCATTGAACTCGATTCCTCGGCCCATTGCGAAGGTATTACTATAATGGTTTGACCACGGTAGTCGCGCTGGTTTTCGAGATAATCGCGAATAACTCCAATCGCTCCGGAAAAATTTCAAAGTCCCGACGGATTTCAGAGTCCTCCGGCACTATCGTCCGAAGCCAAACTCGACCGATCCTCGAAACAACCATTGAACTCGATTCCTCGGCCCATTGCGAAGGTATTACTATAATGGTTCGACCACGGTAGTCGCGCTGGTTTTCGAGATAATCGCGAATAACTCCAATCGCTCCGGAAAAATTTCAAAGTCCCGACGGATTTCAGAGTCCTCCGGCACTATCGTCCGAAGCCAAACTCGACCGATCCTCGAAACAACCATTGAACTCGATTCCTCGGCCCATTGCGAAGGTATTACTATAATGGTTCGACCACGGTAGTCGCGCTGGTTTTCGAGATAATCGCGAATAACTCCAATCGCTCCGGAAAAATTTCAAAGTCCCGACGGATTTCAGAGTCCTCCGGCACTATCGTCCGAAGCCAAACTCGACCGATCCTCGAAACAACCATTGAACTCGATTCCTCGGCCCATTGCGAAGGTATTACTATAATGGTTCGACCACGGTAGTCGCGCTGGTTTTCGAGATAATCGCGAATAACTCCAATCGCTCCGGAAAAATTTCAAAGTCCCGACGGATTTCAGAGTCCTCCGGCACTATCGTCCGAAGCCAAACTCGACCGATCCTCGAAACAACCATTGAACTCGATTCCTCGGCCCATTGCGAAGGTATTACTATAATGGTTCGACCACGGTAGTCGCGCTGGTTTTCGAGATAATCGCGAATAACTCCAATCGCTCCGGAAAAATTTCAAAGTCCCGACGGATTTCAGAGTCCTCCGGCACTATCGTCCGAAGCCAAACTCGACCGATCCTCGAAACAACCATTGAACTCGATTCCTCGGCCCATTGCGAAGGTATTACTATAATGGTTCGACCACGGTAGTCGCGCTGGTTTTCGAGATAATCGCGAATAACTCCAATCGCTCCGGAAAAATTTCAAAGTCCCGACGGATTTCAGAGTCCTCCGGCACTATCGTCCGAAGCCAAACTCGACCGATCCTCGAAACAACCATTGAACTCGATTCCTCGGCCCATTGCGAAGGTATTACTATAATGGTTCGACCACGGTAGTCGCGCTGGTTTTCGAGATAATCGCGAATAACTCCAATCGCTCCGGAAAAATTTCAAAGTCCCGACGGATTTCGGAGTCCTCCGGCACTATCGTCCGAAGCCAAACTCGACCGATCCTCGAAACAACCATTGAACTCGATTCCTCGGCCCATTGCGAAGGTATTACTATAATGGTTCGACCACGGTAGTCGCGCTGGTTTTCGAGATAATCGCGAATAACTCCAATCGCTCCGGAAAAATTTCAAAGTCCCGACGGATTTCAGAGTCCTCCGGCACTATCGTCCGAAGCCAAACTCGACCGATCCTCGAAACAACCATTGAACTCGATTCCTCGGCCCATTGCGAAGGTATTACTATAATGGTTCGACCACGGTAGTCGCGCTGGTTTTCGAGATAATCGCGAATAACTCCAATCGCTCCGGAAAAATTTCAAAGTCCCGACGGATTTCAGAGTCCTCCGGCACTATCGTCCGAAGCCAAACTCGACCGATCCTCGAAACAACCATTGAACTCGATTCCTCGGCCCATTGCGAAGGTATTACTATAATGGTTCGACCACGGTAGTCGCGCTGGTTTTCGAGATAATCGCGAATAACTCCAATCGCTCCGGAAAAATTTCAAAGTCCCGACGGATTTCAGAGTCCTCCGGCACTATCGTCCGAAGCCAAACTCGACCGATCCTCGAAACAACCATTGAACTCGATTCCTCGGCCCATTGCGAAGGTATTACTATAATGGTTCGACCACGGTAGTCGCGCTGGTTTTCGAGATAATCGCGAATAACTCCAATCGCTCCGGAAAAATTTCAAAGTCCCGACGGATTTCAGAGTCCTCCGGCACTATCGTCCGAAGCCAAACTCGACCGATCCTCGAAACAACCATTGAACTCGATTCCTCGGCCCATTGCGAAGGTATTACTATAATGGTTCGACCACGGTAGTCGCGCTGGTTTTCGAGATAATCGCGAATAACTCCAATCGCTCCGGAAAAATTTCAAAGTCCCGACGGATTTCAGAGTCCTCCGGCACTATCGTCCGAAGCCAAACTCGACCGATCCTCGAAACAACCATTGAACTCGATTCCTCGGCCCATTGCGAAGGTATTACTATAATGGTTCGACCACGGTAGTCGCGCTGGTTTTCGAGATAATCGCGAATAACTCCAATCGCTCCGGAAAAATTTCAAAGTCCCGACGGATTTCAGAGTCCTCCGGCACTATCGTCCGAAGCCAAACTCGACCGATCCTCGAAACAACCATTGAACTCGATTCCTCGGCCCATTGCGAAGGTATTACTATAATGGTTCGACCACGGTAGTCGCGCTGGTTTTCGAGATAATCGCGAATAACTCCAATCGCTCCGGAAAAATTTCAAAGTCCCGACGGATTTCAGAGTCCTCCGGCACTATCGTCCGAAGCCAAACTCGACCGATCCTCGAAACAACCATTGAACTCGATTCCTCGGCCCATTGCGAAGGTATTACTATAATGGTTCGACCACGGTAGTCGCGCTGGTTTTCGAGATAATCGCGAATAACTCCAATCGCTCCGGAAAAATTTCAAAGTCCCGACGGATTTCAGAGTCCTCCGGCACTATCGTCCGAAGCCAAACTCGACCGATCCTCGAAACAACCATTGAACTCGATTCCTCGGCCCATTGCGAAGGTATTACTATAATGGTTCGACCACGGTAGTCGCGCTGGTTTTCGAGATAATCGCGAATAACTCCAATCGCTCCGGAAAAATTTCAAAGTCCCGACGGATTTCAGAGTCCTCCGGCACTATCGTCCGAAGCCAAACTCGACCGATCCTCGAAACAACCATTGAACTCGATTCCTCGGCCCATTGCGAAGGTATTACTATAATGGTTCGACCACGGTAGTCGCGCTGGTTTTCGAGATAATCGCGAATAACTCCAATCGCTCCGGAAAAATTTCAAAGTCCCGACGGATTTCAGAGTCCTCCGGCACTATCGTCCGAAGCCAAACTCGACCGATCCTCGAAACAACCATTGAACTCGATTCCTCGGCCCATTGCGAAGGTATTACTATAATGGTTCGACCACGGTAGTCGCGCTGGTTTTCGAGATAATCGCGAATAACTCCAATCGCTCCGGAAAAATTTCAAAGTCCCGACGGATTTCAGAGTCCTCCGGCACTATCGTCCGAAGCCAAACTCGACCGATCCTCGAAACAACCATTGAACTCGATTCCTCGGCCCATTGCGAAGGTATTACTATAATGGTTCGACCACGGTAGTCGCGCTGGTTTTCGAGATAATCGCGAATAACTCCAATCGCTCCGGAAAAATTTCAAAGTCCCGACGGATTTCAGAGTCCTCCGGCACTATCGTCCGAAGCCAAACTCGACCGATCCTCGAAACAACCATTGAACTCGATTCCTCGGCCCATTGCGAAGGTATTACTATAATGGTTCGACCACGGTAGTCGCGCTGGTTTTCGAGATAATCGCGAATAACTCCAATCGCTCCGGAAAAATTTCAAAGTCCCGACGGATTTCAGAGTCCTCCGGCACTATCGTCCGAAGCCAAACTCGACCGATCCTCGAAACAACCATTGAACTCGATTCCTCGGCCCATTGCGAAGGTATTACTATAATGGTTCGACCACGGTAGTCGCGCTGGTTTTCGAGATAATCGCGAATAACTCCAATCGCTCCGGAAAAATTTCAAAGTCCCGACGGATTTCAGAGTCCTCCGGCACTATCGTCCGAAGCCAAACTCGACCGATCCTCGAAACAACCATTGAACTCGATTCCTCGGCCCATTGCGAAGGTATTACTATAATGGTTCGACCACGGTAGTCGCGCTGGTTTTCGAGATAATCGCGAATAACTCCAATCGCTCCGGAAAAATTTCAAAGTCCCGACGGATTTCAGAGTCCTCCGGCACTATCGTCCGAAGCCAAACTCGACCGATCCTCGAAACAACCATTGAACTCGATTCCTCGGCCCATTGCGAAGGTATTACTATAATGGTTCGACCACGGTAGTCGCGCTGGTTTTCGAGATAATCGCGAATAACTCCAATCGCTCCGGAAAAATTTCAAAGTCCCGACGGATTTCAGAGTCCTCCGGCACTATCGTCCGAAGCCAAACTCGACCGATCCTCGAAACAACCATTGAACTCGATTCCTCGGCCCATTGCGAAGGTATTACTATAATGGTTCGACCACGGTAGTCGCGCTGGTTTTCGAGATAATCGCGAATAACTCCAATCGCTCCGGAAAAATTTCAAAGTCCCGACGGATTTCAGAGTCCTCCGGCACTATCGTCCGAAGCCAAACTCGACCGATCCTCGAAACAACCATTGAACTCGATTCCTCGGCCCATTGCGAAGGTATTACTATAATGGTTCGACCACGGTAGTCGCGCTGGTTTTCGAGATAATCGCGAATAACTCCAATCGCTCCGGAAAAATTTCAAAGTCCCGACGGATTTCAGAGTCCTCCGGCACTATCGTCCGAAGCCAAACTCGACCGATCCTCGAAACAACCATTGAACTCGATTCCTCGGCCCATTGCGAAGGTATTACTATAATGGTTCGACCACGGTAGTCGCGCTGGTTTTCGAGATAATCGCGAATAACTCCAATCGCTCCGGAAAAATTTCAAAGTCCCGACGGATTTCAGAGTCCTCCGGCACTATCGTCCGAAGCCAAACTCGACCGATCCTCGAAACAACCATTGAACTCGATTCCTCGGCCCATTGCGAAGGTATTACTATAATGGTTCGACCACGGTAGTCGCGCTGGTTTTCGAGATAATCGCGAATAACTCCAATCGCTCCGGAAAAATTTCAAAGTCCCGACGGATTTCAGAGTCCTCCGGCACTATCGTCCGAAGCCAAACTCGACCGATCCTCGAAACAACCATTGAACTCGATTCCTCGGCCCATTGCGAAGGTATTACTATAATGGTTCGACCACGGTAGTCGCGCTGGTTTTCGAGATAATCGCGAATAACTCCAATCGCTCCGGAAAAATTTCAAAGTCCCGACGGATTTCAGAGTCCTCCGGCACTATCGTCCGAAGCCAAACTCGACCGATCCTCGAAACAACCATTGAACTCGATTCCTCGGCCCATTGCGAAGGTATTACTATAATGGTTCGACCACGGTAGTCGCGCTGGTTTTCGAGATAATCGCGAATAACTCCAATCGCTCCGGAAAAATTTCAAAGTCCCGACGGATTTCAGAGTCCTCCGGCACTATCGTCCGAAGCCAAACTCGACCGATCCTCGAAACAACCATTGAACTCGATTCCTCGGCCCATTGCGAAGGTATTACTATAATGGTTCGACCACGGTAGTCGCGCTGGTTTTCGAGATAATCGCGAATAACTCCAATCGCTCCGGAAAAATTTCAAAGTCCCGACGGATTTCAGAGTCCTCCGGCACTATCGTCCGAAGCCAAACTCGACCGATCCTCGAAACAACCATTGAACTCGATTCCTCGGCCCATTGCGAAGGTATTACTATAATGGTTCGACCACGGTAGTCGCGCTGGTTTTCGAGATAATCGCGAATAACTCCAATCGCTCCGGAAAAATTTCAAAGTCCCGACGGATTTCAGAGTCCTCCGGCACTATCGTCCGAAGCCAAACTCGACCGATCCTCGAAACAACCATTGAACTCGATTCCTCGGCCCATTGCGAAGGTATTACTATAATGGTTCGACCACGGTAGTCGCGCTGGTTTTCGAGATAATCGCGAATAACTCCAATCGCTCCGGAAAAATTTCAAAGTCCCGACGGATTTCAGAGTCCTCCGGCACTATCGTCCGAAGCCAAACTCGACCGATCCTCGAAACAACCATTGAACTCGATTCCTCGGCCCATTGCGAAGGTATTACTATAATGGTTCGACCACGGTAGTCGCGCTGGTTTTCGAGATAATCGCGAATAACTCCAATCGCTCCGGAAAAATTTCAAAGTCCCGACGGATTTCAGAGTCCTCCGGCACTATCGTCCGAAGCCAAACTCGACCGATCCTCGAAACAACCATTGAACTCGATTCCTCGGCCCATTGCGAAGGTATTACTATAATGGTTCGACCACGGTAGTCGCGCTGGTTTTCGAGATAATCGCGAATAACTCCAATCGCTCCGGAAAAATTTCAAAGTCCCGACGGATTTCAGAGTCCTCCGGCACTATCGTCCGAAGCCAAACTCGACCGATCCTCGAAACAACCATTGAACTCGATTCCTCGGCCCATTGCGAAGGTATTACTATAATGGTTCGACCACGGTAGTCGCGCTGGTTTTCGAGATAATCGCGAATAACTCCAATCGCTCCGGAAAAATTTCAAAGTCCCGACGGATTTCAGAGTCCTCCGGCACTATCGTCCGAAGCCAAACTCGACCGATCCTCGAAACAACCATTGAACTCGATTCCTCGGCCCATTGCGAAGGTATTACTATAATGGTTCGACCACGGTAGTCGCGCTGGTTTTCGAGATAATCGCGAATAACTCCAATCGCTCCGGAAAAATTTCAAAGTCCCGACGGATTTCAGAGTCCTCCGGCACTATCGTCCGAAGCCAAACTCGACCGATCCTCGAAACAACCATTGAACTCGATTCCTCGGCCCATTGCGAAGGTATTACTATAATGGTTCGACCACGGTAGTCGCGCTGGTTTTCGAGATAATCGCGAATAACTCCAATCGCTCCGGAAAAATTTCAAAGTCCCGACGGATTTCAGAGTCCTCCGGCACTATCGTCCGAAGCCAAACTCGACCGATCCTCGAAACAACCATTGAACTCGATTCCTCGGCCCATTGCGAAGGTATTACTATAATGGTTCGACCACGGTAGTCGCGCTGGTTTTCGAGATAATCGCGAATAACTCCAATCGCTCCGGAAAAATTTCAAAGTCCCGACGGATTTCAGAGTCCTCCGGCACTATCGTCCGAAGCCAAACTCGACCGATCCTCGAAACAACCATTGAACTCGATTCCTCGGCCCATTGCGAAGGTATTACTATAATGGTTCGACCACGGTAGTCGCGCTGGTTTTCGAGATAATCGCGAATAACTCCAATCGCTCCGGAAAAATTTCAAAGTCCCGCGATATAATTTTGGAATGTCGTTTGTGACCGAGTATGTGTCGTGGTAATGTTCGCGGCGAATGTGTATAATAATTCGTTTAGTCGGTTTACTCTTGTCTCCGACACTGTCCGCGGCTAAGTCCGAAAGTGCCGGGCGAGCGGTCTGTTGTAGCGGCGGTTTACACCCATAAGCGCCCGTGCGTAAGGTACGGCGGCGCCGGCGTTCCGGCCGGCCGTTCGGTATCTATAAGGGAGAGCGACGGTCCGAGCGTCTCGGTCGGAGCAGCGTTGGGCGCGTGGCTATTCTACGACCTCGGTCGAGAAGCAGTCACCGCTCCTCGAGATTCTGTCTCGACTGTTCTTGCCGTGTTGCGTTTCGGATTTCTCCACACAGCATAACCACGGGTCGGTGTCTAAGACCGAATGGCCCTTATGTGGTGAGCGTCCAAAAGTGACGTTGGTGACACATATGCAATTCTGTGTATGCTTGTACGAAATCATGCATTCAACTCTTTATCCACGCAGATGGACGATTTGAACTTAACAAAACGCTAAGTAAGGCTAGCGTCCGGGTATATTATAAAGTATCGAACTAAATGTTCGAACTTTGAAAGAGGGAGAAAGTAGATACAAACCCAAGAGGTGTCAGATCTCGATATGCCTAGCGCGCACATTACGTCCCAACTCGTTATGCCCAGCATGGCACGATTCGCGCTTTCCCGTTTGCTCAGCATGCACTTGTCCGCGCTATTACGTACATGACCAGCGTGAATGTTACGCGCTTTGTCGATTTGTCCAGCGTGTAGTGGTCCGTGCTTATACGGTTGATGCTAGCGTGTCCGTGTACTCCGTGCTTCCCGATGGATGGTGCGGGACGCGTGATTTACGCGCTTTATCGAGCATCCGATGCCATCCTTATTTATAAGGGAAATTTAATGAATTTTGTCCGAGATCTTTCTGTGAACGTATATAAAAGGCACATATCCGATTAACATTAGTCCGTGGAATAATCGAAACGATATGATGTCCGAGTATAATAATAGCGTCTCTAGTGGAGAAAATCCTAAAGAGGAGAGAGACGAGGAGGCGGGCACATATCCGAGATAGAATTGGTGGAACAAATCGAGGATATGATGTCTAAAACTGCTGCACACTGATGTTGTGCAAGTTTTATAAAATTTAACATGGGGCATCGTCGATCCGTCTCTAAAAGAGAGGACGACGCGATGAGAACAGAAAGAACACAAAAGTGTGTGAATTCGAATAGAGAGGGAAGCTTCGCGAAGCTCCCTGGTTGATCCTGCCAGTAGTCATATGCTTGTCTCAAAGATTAAGCCATGCATGTCTCAGTACATACCGAATTAAGGTGAAACCGCGAATGGCTCATTAAATCAGTTATGGTTCCTTAGATCGTACCCACATTTACTTGGATAACTGTGGTAATTCTAGAGCTAATACATGCAAAACAGAGTTCCGACCAGAGATGGAAGGAACGCTTTTATTAGATCAAAACCAATCGGTGGCGGATGGTTCGCCTTCCGTCCCATCGTTTGCTTTGGTGACTCTGAATAACTTTGTGCTGATCGCATGGTCATCTAGCACCGGCGACGCATCTTTCAAATGTCTGCCTTATCAACTGTCGATGGTAGGTTCTGCGCCTACCATGGTTGTAACGGGTAACGGGGAATCAGGGTTCGATTCCGGAGAGGGAGCCTGAGAAACGGCTACCACATCCAAGGAAGGCAGCAGGCGCGCAAATTACCCACTCCCGGCACGGGGAGGTAGTGACGAAAAATAACGATACGGGACTCATCCGAGGCCCCGTAATCGGAATGAGTACACTTTAAATCCTTTAACAAGGATCCATTGGAGGGCAAGTCTGGTGCCAGCAGCCGCGGTAATTCCAGCTCCAATAGCGTATATTAAAGTTGTTGCGGTTAAAAAGCTCGTAGTTGAATCTGTGTGTCACAGTGTCGGTTCACCGCTCGCGGTGTTTAACTGGCATTATGTGGTACGTCCTACCGGTGGGCTTAGCTCTTCACGGGGCGGTCCAACTAATATCCCATCGCGGTGCTCTTCACTGAGTGTCGAGGTGGGCCGGTACGTTTACTTTGAACAAATTAGAGTGCTCAAAGCAGGCTACCTTCGCCTGAATACTGTGTGCATGGAATAATGGAATAGGACCTCGGTTCTATTTTGTTGGTTTTCGGAACCCCGAGGTAATGATTAATAGGGACAGATGGGGGCATTCGTATTGCGACGTTAGAGGTGAAATTCTTGGATCGTCGCAAGACGGACAGAAGCGAAAGCATTTGCCAAAAATGTTTTCATTAATCAAGAACGAAAGTTAGAGGTTCGAAGGCGATCAGATACCGCCCTAGTTCTAACCATAAACGATGCCAGCTAGCGATCCGCCGAAGTTCCTCCGATGACTCGGCGGGCAGCTTCCGGGAAACCAAAGCTTTTGGGTTCCGGGGGAAGTATGGTTGCAAAGCTGAAACTTAAAGGAATTGACGGAAGGGCACCACCAGGAGTGGAGCCTGCGGCTTAATTTGACTCAACACGGGAAACCTCACCAGGCCCGGACACCGGAAGGATTGACAGATTTATAGCTCTTTCTTGATTCGGTGGGTGGTGGTGCATGGCCGTTCTTAGTTGGTGGAGCGATTTGTCTGGTTAATTCCGATAACGAACGAGACTCTAGCCTGCTAAATAGACGTAACTTATGGTATCACGAAGGTCCCCGACTTCGGTCGGTGGGTTTTTACTACCAACGTACAAACAAATCTTCTTAGAGGGACAGGCGGCTTCTAGCCGCACGAGATTGAGCAATAACAGGTCTGTGATGCCCTTAGATGTTCTGGGCCGCACGCGCGCTACACTGAAGGAATCAGCGTGTTTTCCCTGGCCGAAAGGCCCGGGTAACCCGCTGAACCTCCTTCGTGCTAGGGATTGGGGCTTGCAATTATTCCCCATGAACGAGGAATTCCCAGTAAGCGCGAGTCATAAGCTCGCGTTGATTACGTCCCTGCCCTTTGTACATACCGCCCGTCGCTACTACCGATTGAATGATTTAGTGAGGTCTTCGGACTGGTGCGCGGCAATGTCTCGGCATTGCCGATGTTGCCGGGAAGATGACCAAACTTGATCATTTAGAGGAAGTAAAAGTCGTAACAAGGTTTCCGTAGGTGAACCTGCGGAAGGATCATTAACAAGGCTCAAAGAGCAAAAAGCAGAAAGCTTAAAACCGTAACTATGCAAAAACACTATATAAATGCGGATGCATTTATATAAACAGATACCAAAAACTAAATGCGAATGCATTTAAACAGATACCAAAAACTAAATGCGAATGCATTTAATAAACAGATACCAAAAACTAAATGCGAATGCGTTTAAACAGATACCAAAAACTAAATGCGAATGCGTTTACACAGATACCAAAAACTAAATGCGAATGCGTTTACACAGATACCAACGACTAAATGCGATTGCATTTAGCAACGCCGTGGCACGGCTTACGTGGGGAGGTCGCTACAGACGGAGAACCTGGTTTCTCACCGCGACGCTCCCGTCCGCTGCCATCGGTGAAGCGCAAAGAGAGAGAGAGAGAGCAGCAAGCAAGCAAGCAAGCGAACGCTCCAGACCGCCAGACGCGCCCCTCTTTGAGAACGGGAAGACGATAATAATACGAACGCAATCACGAGTGCGCTCGCGCGAGGTTTCTCGAGAGACCGTCGTTAACTGGATCGGGAAGAACCAAGACCCCGTCGTTGCGATCGTGTTCTCCTCTAGGTAACCCGCCGCCTCGTCGATTCGCGTAAACCCTCGTATCGGAGGCGTTTGCCCGTGTCTGTGCGTGTTTGTCTGCGCGAGCTTGTAGATGCTCGTATCGAGAAAGGAGTCACTCGCGACCCAAGACAGGGAGGAAAACACACCACAAGCGCTCCGAGTGGTGGTGGTGGTGGTTAATTGAGAGAAGAGAGAGCAGGAACGAGCCGCCGTCGAAGCCTCGGCTTCGCGACGTTTTTCTCTCTTTCTCTCGACGACGCTTCTTCCACTCGCATCCCGCTTCCTTAGTTTTGGTCGCGCGCTCCGAAGAGTCCTGTGACGGACACTCTCCTCGGAGAGGATCCGGGTAACCTAGGGGTTGCGGCGCTCTTACCATCCATCGCGTCGAGGTGCATCCCGAGTATCATCGCTCGCTTCTTAATCGCGTGCCCCGTTAGCAAAATGAAAGGGACCGGCTGTGAAGCTTCGATAGCGAAAGTCCGATTGGACCGATCGAAGCCGGCCGTGCGTCCGCTTTCGGGCGACTACGACGATAGAGAGAGAGAGAGAGCGTGTAAGTAGAAGAGGATGCTGCCGCGTACGGTGGTCTGGGCCCCCGCCTCCGTGTACACGCAATTACAAAGGGTCTCGTACCCAACCGCCGTGTATCTCGATGGTTTTTAAATGAATAATATACGCTCGGCCGTCGGACGTGTCGCGCGGTGTTTCCGCCGCGGTACGTTTCGACGGTGTTCCCGTCCTGGACACAAATCACACACAGTGTCGTCAACGCTGGCGACGCCCGGACGAACCTCCTTCGCGCGCTGGTTGGAGGCGCACGGGCCTCGGCTTCACCCGAACCGAGAACAAAGATAAAATTACGAACATATTTAATAAAACACGATTACCCTGAACGGTGGATCACTTGGCTCGTGGGTCGATGAAGAACGCAGCTAATTGCGCGTCAACGTGTGAACTGCAGGACACATGAACATCGACATTTCGAACGCACATTGCGGTCCACGGATACAATTCCTGGACCACGCCTGGCTGAGGGTCGTTATCACGTACAAAAGACTGCTTGCGTCGGATCTCTGCGTATTCACATCCTCGCCGTCTCGCGTTTCCGACGATGTAACGCGTTTCGGAGTCGGGTCGAATGATACACGCGAGATACGCGACGTACGAGCGAAAGTTGGGTCGTTCGTCGGCGTTTGCAACGGGCTCGCGTGAGAATCGTGAAGCGTGTGTACTCTCTCCGGTGCGAGAACCAGAAAGAGAGAGGCGAGAATGTGATGAATGATCGTTTGGGGACTCGCGTGCGTGCTTACACGGCGTTGTGCGTCGTTGCTTTATAACGACCGCCCGTGTGCTGCACCGCTCCCCTTGGATCACACACAGCGGCCTCTCCGCTCGCACTGGTGTGTAGAATATGCCTTCACGTTCCGCGCGAGATCTTTTACCGTGCTCCCGACGTCGCCTGAAATGAAAAATTTGTCCCGAGAAAGAGAGACCCAAAAAAGAGCGAGATGATAGAGAGATAGAGCGCGGAGTGCGCGCGGCATACGTGCGCGCCGATCTATATCGTCGCGTTCACGCGGCCCCAGGGATTTTAAAAAGAGAGAAGAGGGTCGTCGTTTTGACAGTGAGAGTGAAAAGTCACAATCTATACATCGAGGGCACAACAACACATACTCGTTCTTCGGGACGCCGTGAAGATCCACAAGGATGGTGTACATGAATGGAGAGGCGCCTGTGCGGGATGATAAATAAAAAAACCACTCGTTAACATGATCGGGTCGATTTATTTCCCCGTCGTTGCGCGTGGCCTCGCCTAGCCCTCTCGTCATTCCCTCCCTATGGCCACGTTCCGTCGACACACAGAGAGTGTAGTTTGTATGCGCCAAACATCCGATGAGAAGAGAAGTGGTTGCGCTCCACGCCGTCGTTTAAAACGTTTCTGTACCCAGTTTCTCTGAATCCTCGTTGGCGCGGCTGCGTGAATTTGAACTTTGACGAACCGAAAGGCGCCGATGCCGCGAAAGGTGTGCAAGGAAAGACTCTCACTTCGTAGAATTGAAGAGAAAGAGTCTCCCCGATCGCCCCATGTCTTTGTCGCGTTGTTGGTCGATCGTATACGAGAGCCGCGGGTCTCGCCGGTCGTTCAGTCCACGGAAGAAAAGCTTATTTTTCCACGGTTCCCTCTGCTGCGAGTCACTGCTCGCGGCGTGAAGGGATAGCGGAATCTCAAAGCTGATAATAGCGGACGAACGTTAAAGTAAAAACCGGTGGTCGTTCCGCGAGAGTCTCTGATCGAATCGACGATGCGCGACGAAAAGACACTTTGGCGAGGCGCAAATAGAGGTAGGGGTGAACTCTATAATTCTCTCTCGATTAGAGAAGAAGAGAGATAGTCCAATGTACCTTTTCTCTGAAAAAATCATGCGATGGCACCTCTGGATACTACACGAGATCGATGATCACCATCATCGACACGACAATATCCAAAAGAGGGAGCATGATTCATATACCGGAGGCGCGCCGCGCGCTTCTCCAAAATATCTTCTCTCTCTACTTGGCGGTCTCGGTTTTTTTTCTCTGATGACACATTTGTATAATATATAACGATTGACGACCTCAGAGTAGGCGAGATTACCCGCTGAATTTAAGCATATTACTAAGCGGAGGAAAAGAAACTAACAAGGATTTCCTTAGTAGCGGCGAGCGAACAGGAATTAGCCCAGCACTGAATCCCGCGGTTCCGCCGCAGGGAATTGTAGTGTTCAGGAGGATCCGTTTATCCCGTGACGTCGCACCGCGTCCAAGTCCATCTTGAATGGGGCCACTTACCCGGAGAGGGTGCCAGGCCCGTAGCGACCGGTACGCGTTTCGGGAGGATCTCTCCATAGAGTCGGGTTGCTTGAGAGTGCAACCCTAAGTGGGTGGTAAACTCCATCTAAGGCTAAATACAACCACGAGACCGATAGCGAACAAGTACCGTGAGGGAAAGTTGAAAAGAACTTTGAAGAGAGAGTTCAAGAGTACGTGAAACCGTTCAGGGGTAAACCTGAGAAACCCAAAAGATCGAATGGGGAGATTCATCGTCGACGAGGCTGGCTCCCGTCGGTGCGCGATACTCCGGATGGACCTTCGTGGTTCCATTAACGAGGGTACACCACCGGCGGCGAATGTTCCGGCCACGTAGTCGTGCACTTCTCCCCTAGTAGAACGTCGCGACCCGTTGCGTGTCGGTCTACGGCCCGAGCGGTTGCCTGTTTCGTTGCTCCCAGAGCACGCGACAGACCCTCGGCCGCCTGGCCGGCTGCGCGACGGTACTCTGAGACGGTATCGGGCCGCAACCAATCCATTTTCGAATGTGTGTGCGTCAGGCCCGCCGCAAGCCCGGTCAGTTCTTACCCGGAGGCACGGACCTGGTGCCGTCCCCGGGCCTGGCCAGCTGTTAGCAGGCGGTGTCCTTGGACTGGGCCAAGCTTCGAATTACCGGTCGGCGACGCTACTGCTTTGGGTACTCTCAGGACCCGTCTTGAAACACGGACCAAGGAGTCTAACATGTGCGCGAGTCATTGGGAGAAAGAAACCTAAAGGCGGAATGAAAGTGAAGGTCGACCTTTGCGTCGACCGAGGGAGGATCGGCCGCGTTACGATGCGGCCTCGCACTCCCGGGGCGTCTCGTTCTCATTGCGAGAAGAGGCGCACCTAGAGCGTACACGTTGGGACCCGAAAGATGGTGAACTATGCCTGGTCAGGACGAAGTCAGGGGAAACCCTGATGGAGGTCCGTAGCGATTCTGACGTGCAAATCGATCGTCGGAACTGGGTATAGGGGCGAAAGACTAATCGAACCATCTAGTAGCTGGTTCCCTCCGAAGTTTCCCTCAGGATAGCTGGCACTCGCTCGTTCCTACGCGAACGTGTGCGAGTTTCATCTGGTAAAGCGAATGATTAGAGGCCTTGGGGCCGAAACGACCTCAACCTATTCTCAAACTTTAAATGGGTGAGATCTCTGGCTTGCTTGGATCATGAAGCCACGAGATTATATTGAATCAGAGTGCCAAGTGGGCCAATTTTGGTAAGCAGAACTGGCGCTGTGGGATGAACCAAACGCAGAGTTAAGGCGCCTAAGTCGACGCTTATGGGATACCATGAAAGGCGTTGGTTGCTTAAGACAGCAGGACGGTGGCCATGGAAGTCGGAATCCGCTAAGGAGTGTGTAACAACTCACCTGCCGAAGCAACTAGCCCTGAAAATGGATGGCGCTGAAGCGTCGCGCCTATACTCCGCCGTCAGCGGCAAGTGGGGAGGGACGTGCCACCCGCTCGCGGGTGACCGTCCTCCATGAAGCCCTGACGAGTAGGAGGGTCGCGGCGGTGTGC